>VTON01000012.1:1200000-1800000 GCA_009617725.1 Hydropsyche tenuis
TTTTTTCTTCAAAATTTTAAAAGATAATCTTTCGTAGAAGTACTACTCGAACACGTTACATAGTATAATTTCACCCTCGATGAAATCTTGTTTAAAATCATTTTTGAATCTTTTACAATTTTTAGTACATGACAACACTACGAATATATTATTAAAATTTAAATGTTCTCATAAATGTTTCCCTCTTATATATCGTAATTTATTTTCAGTTGGGAAAACGGAGAGAATCATATAATATTCAATATGGTTCCCGGATCGGATCCCGACTACAAAAACGTAATAGACTTGCAAACCGCTCGTGCTCTGATCGCCGGGGCCGGATTCGACTCTTGGACTTACAGGACGAGCTTCGACGTGTCGCTCCCTTTCTTTTCGTCGGATGTCGTATCTTATGAAAACAATTACCCATCGAAAAAGTCATACCTGGCAGTATCTTCTCAGATGAACCTTTGCGAAGATCATGTGCAAGATTTGCAAGAAATGGCCGACACGCGTTCAGACTTGCTGTTGTTGGATTCTTGCGAAGACGATTCCAGGGCTTTCAATTATTCCATCAGGTGTCAATACAAGACCGGTCTCATATTCAACTATCCTGAGATTTTGAAACATGTCCACTTTTGTGTTATCGGACGCGGGCTTCGATTGGCGCAACCTTCGCTGCTCGAAGCTATGTCCGCCGGCTGCATTCCTGTAGTTGTCGCCGATTCCATAGTGATGCCGTTCAAATCGGTCCTAGATTGGAATAGGGTTGCCGTATTTGTTCCGGAAGATAATTTGTCAAATTTGATGACAATATTGAATGGTATATCGAAAGAGCATATTGCCGAAATGGCATACCAGGCAAAATGGTTGTATGAAAACTATTTCTCATCTATGAAACAAATCACTATGGTGACTTTGGATATTATCAACGATAGAGTTTTTCCTTTAATGTCGAAAACTTATGAGCAGTGGAATATGCCTCCGAATGCAGTAAGTTCAAATTTTTACTTAAATTTAAAAACAATGTATGGAAGGAAGATTTTCAATTTTTATTTTTTATTTTTAAGAATGCTGCATTCAATCCATTATTCTTACCTGTGACTGCACCGAAAACTCCAGGTTTTACTGCTGTTATTTTAACATTCGACAGAGTAGAAAGTCTTTTTACTTTGATCAACAAATTGGTGAAAACACCAAGTTTACAAAAAATCCTTGTGATTTGGAACAATCAAAAGAAACCGCCGCCTCCAGGTTTGTTTTGAACTATTTATTTATCAATTTTATGGTTTTGTAAATAACTCTTGTTTTATTCTATTTTGCAGCATCTCACTGGCCTGTAATATCTAAACCTTTAAAAGTTCGTCAAACTAAAGAAAACAAACTGTCTAATAGATTCTATCCTTACGATGAGATAGAAACTGAATGTATGTTAACTTTAGACGACGACATCATAATGCTAACCCCGGATGAATTAGAATTTGGGTATGTCGTTTTTTATTATTTTTTCAATTTTATGATTTTACTATAACATAATGTCATTTCAGGTTCGAAGTGTGGCGGGAATTCCCCGACAGAATTGTAGGTTTTCCATCTCGCGTACATTTATGGGACAACGTAACCCAAACATGGAAATACCACAGCGAATGGACAAATCAAGTTTCTATGGTGAAAATTATTTTTATTTAAATCCTAAACCCAAACGAACATCCAAATAAAATTTACATATCATACTCAGGTATTGACCGGTGCAGCTTTTCATCACAAATTTTGGGCATGGTATTATACCGTCGGTATGCCTGGTGAAATACGTGAATGGGTCGACGAAAATATGAACTGCGAAGACATCGCGATGAATTTTCTCATTGCAAATCTAACAAACAAACCACCGATTAAAGTGAATATCTTATAATAATTTTTTTTTTAAATACGAGTCTTTTTCATTACATCATTGATTGAATTGTAGGTTGCGCCCAGGAAAAAATTCAAATGTCCGGAATGCACTAATACGGAAATGCTATCGGCAGATATCGGTCATATGACGGAAAGGTCTGCATGTGTGGATAGGCTTGCTAGGATTTACGGGAGAATGCCGTTGAAGACAGTGGAATTCCGAGCTGATCCTGTACTCTTCAGAGACACATTCCCTCAGAAATTGAAGTGGTTCAACGACATTGGAAGCTTGTAATAATATTATTCTAATTAGTTTCGCTGGTATGATTGGAGAATTTGAGTTTGTCGGAAGATTTCTGTATTCTGTACAAAAGACTGATGTATGCATATACTTTCAAAAATAAGACCAGGCAGTTCTGCGTTAATGTTTTTAATTTTTTCAATTAAATATTTATTATTACTAATAAATAAAAAGTCGATGAAATGTATTATCACTTATATGATCTACATATCGAAAAATTTTCATTTCTTTAGTGACAAGTATTACTAATGAATTGAAGTAAATTTACCGAGGTTCAGAAACTTCGGAATGGATTTCCGCTCTCAGTAATGATTTTCAATATTATATTATTTATTCATGAACTCGATTACAATTATAAATGCTGTGTTAATTATTTTTTCATCCAGTAAGTATTAAATTGTAAGAGATTGTATTTACTGCTTCGATTGTGAATGCTTCATGATATCTAGTTCCACAAATCAACCTTGCTCAGAAATTTTCCAGGGAAATTACAAAAAGTTTTTAAAAATGGATTATTAATCTGGAATTCTGACATTTTCATTAACTCCGTAATGATCACTAGACCTGAAATTCAGAAATCCTCATAATCTCTGTAATGATTTTTTCCCAAATGAATTTTATTTTACATTTTTGAATCTGCCATATTTTGGAAAACCTGCACATATTCCGATGGCTGGATTCATAATATTGATATTTGGTTCAATTTAATTTAAAAAAAAATTAAAAAAAAAAATCACTCGCTTATGTGCTTTTGTCAATTCTCGCATATTATAATGTTTTATCAAATAATCCTTGAGATTTTATATTTTGAGTTGTTATAAATGTTTATATCAATGTGACAATGTGTGAAGAAGTATGTGTTGGCGGCAATTTTGCCATGTTTCTTTTGTTATGTTTTTTATGCTTCAAAATATGAATTTAAAAAAAAAAAAACCAATATCTTGATCTACTAATTTTTGGTTTGACAATTTTCTCTACCGTGCCTATTTTTCAGTTAGTTTTCAAACAGGAATACCAATTCAAAAGAGAATACATATTTTTTTGCGATTTGTATAAATTCACTTTTATTGATTTAATAGAACTATCTCATATATTAATTTGTTTGACTTAGCACAACTTATAATTTATTTTATAGTTGTGTTGATTTCTGTGCTGTCAATGTTATAATTTTTAACTGCATGATTTATTTTATATATTTTTGTTGATCGACGAACGATGTTTTTTTTTTTTTTCGAGATATCTTTATGAAAAAAATAGTATGGTTATAAATGTAGGAAGAGATCATAAATCTGCGGCTCTTTCTTAATAATAATTAAGCGTAGGTACGCTTTTTAATGCTGAAATTAATCTTATCTATATTTATTATCATGAATGAAAATCTGAAGAATGATGTTAGCATTAATTTGCAGTCCTGTTGATAATTTTGTCATACCATTCACCAAAGATAGTGGGTTGTATAAGAGAATATTTTACGATCTATTATTGTTTCAGCAGAATATTCTAAAATGTTTAAAGACTCAGTTTTAGAATGAAAACACTTCGTAATGTTGAAAAATTTCGATTAATATATTAATATTTGTAACTATGCACATCAGGTATTTGGTCGTTTATTTATATGATAAACACAGTACAGTAATTACAGTAATTAGGTTTACTGTATAGTAATAAAAGTTCCTTTAAATTCTTAGAAAATCACCTAGTACATGTTTTGTACCAAACAATTTACACTGTCTTTAATTTCCGGACCTACCTGAAGATACTTTTCATCCCTGTTCAACAAATTTACAGTGGACTATCCTGGTATAATCGAAGAAACGCAACAACAGAATGGATTCAAACTGTGTGTGTTGCATTCTTCATTTTTTCATTTATGTAGTGCTCTTGCAGAAACAAATTTGTTTTTGTTGGTATTATACAGAGATGTATGTAAAACTTTGTTTTATCGTAATTAACTATTCTAGTTAACTGTTGGCAATTTGAAAGTCTGTACCTCATATAAGTACTGTATGAATTACATGAACTGTATTGAATGTTTGTTTCAAATATGGGAAATTTCTTTGGTTTTAGATGTATATGATTTATTAACTTTCAATTTACATTGTAATTATCCAATGTTATCTATGTATCTTGTCACGTTTCTAATCAAGTCTATATATCAAATCTGAAAGTCTCATATCGTCTCGTTTCTCGCAATATTTTTGTTTACACCTTCCTTTTAATTCGAAATTTGGCAATTATGCAATGATTGCTTGTAATTGGGTTTAGATCTCAAATATGTTTATGGAAAACTAGTTTCAAACATGTAGGGAAACGACAAGAATTTATTCACGAATTCTATTAGTTTTTGATGAGGACAAAACTGTCATGTCGAAATGATTAACCATCCAATAAGGACAATTGGAATTTCCTAATTTATGAATCAAATATTGAATCTGTAAATTGTACTTTCTACTTTTTTTGTTGACGTTTAATTAATTTTGAGAGGTCCATGCTCAGCTATGTCCTGGTTGTATTTATGAGTTGTTTTTATAAGCATACGCTTTAAAAAGACTGTCTTCTCGTAATGGAATTGTAATCTACATATTGTAGACAATTAACATTTTTCTATCAGTTAGTATGTTTGTTTACAATAATAATGAATTTTTTGCCGTGAGAACTGCATTTACTTTTTTTCATTATTCTCACTATATCGTTTCTATTCCATTTGAACTTCCATGCGATAATGGAATCTTACGTGCATGGCATAGTCCTGTTGTGTTTCTATCGGTAAAAACTTGTCTGAAGTATTCAGTAATCTAGTAGTTTAATGATGACGTACTTTTAAATATAATGATATTTGAAAAGCAAAAAATTACATAATTGTTTTTTTTTTTGTATCTTCAGAAAAAAATTTATACGTTTATAAATCGAATCAAATCCATGTTCATTTTTAAATTTTTAATCATTCATCTATCAAAAAAGTGATTACAAAAGTTCACATGAAATGAGATTTTTTTATAAATATTTTTTAAACTTTGATGTAAATCATTACTTGGGTAATAATTATTCAAATCCTGTAATTTTTTCGATTTGTAAAACTAAAAATTTCTGGAAATTTATTTATTTTCCAGTCGGGATCCTATCAGATAGATAGCATACATTTGTCTGTTTCCTATTACTGGATCTTTTTAAGACTAAACAATTGGCATTTCGATCATCAAAAAGACCAATAGAACATATTGTTAAATATCGATTGAATCTTAGAACTTTGACCATTTAGTTAGTCTAATATTGTTAACAGAAAAAATCTTTAATATACGGAAAAGTAAATTTTGTCAAAAAAAATTTTTCTATCCATATAATATTAATGTTTTTGTAATGATCAACAGGTAAAATTTAAACTGAGCCTCTAAGTAAATTTACATTTAAATTTTGGATTTAGTCAAATTCTCGTAGTTTATTTTCGTATGTAATGTAATTCGCTGATAAGAATTCATTCTTTTGGTTATTCAAAATATGTAATAGTACATATCGATAATTTGTGATTAGTTCGTGATGTGTTTTATATTGAACTAATGACATTATTAGTAGAAATATGTAATGTGTAGTATTTTGTAAGGTGTAGAGCTCAATGTACTTATATGCATTTAAACTTTTTATAAGTAATCGTATTTAGTTCACATCTGATAAAAAACCAAAGACGTTTCGACATTGTTATAATAATTATTTATTACAAATGTTTATTTACAAATATTTACATGTGTATAAAGCAAAATAAAAATATTACTGTTATGTTGTCGTTTTATTTTTGAAATACATTATAAACTCAATTTATATATGAATTTATCTGAAAACAGCCAATATTCAGATTTAATTATGTTTGTTTCATAACAATTTCTGGTAATAAAAATGAAAAATCAAAGAAGAGGGCACGACATGGTAATATAATAGTTTATCTTTATTAAAACCCTTTAAACACAGATGACCGCTATAGCAGATTACAGTTACATTTGCAATTATAATGCCAGCATATGGTTGTGCTGTAGGGTTTGCGGCCGGGTCTTCAAAATAATGTTCGTCTTTGTGTCATGTGATGAGCCATTTCTTAGGAGAATTCCTGGAATGTCATCATCGATGAATCGTTGAGAAGAAAACACATACATATCAAAATAATAAATTAAACTGTTACCAAAAAATATTTCATCTATGTGGACTTGAAATTCCTAAGTCGTGCCCTCTCCTTGTAAAATATGTTGAAAGGTTAAAATTAAATGAATTACATAACAAAAAAAATACATATTTTTTTTCTCAATAAATATTTTAAGATTAAACATAATCATAAATATTAAAAAAAGAAATGAGCAAATATATTGTTGAAGGTCTGAAAATTTCTGAGCTGGTTTTATTTAGTAATTTATTAAAACATTGAGAAACTCAAAACTTCTTTTAACGTCATTATAAATAGATAACCTTATAAGTACCCAAATTTGTTACAAAAGACAAATATTTACAAAAAAATGCATTTTAAGTCGCACAAAAGATCCTATTGAGACATTTGAACATTCAGACTAGATAAATAACTAATTTATTTTATATACTAGTAAAGTTACATTAGATGAATATTTGTGTCCTTAAAAAATTAGTAATTACAAATGTATAATAAAATTTGACTAGTTCTATGAGGAATCTAGTTAATTTTGCACGCACATTTTTCAATTGAAAAATTCCTTATATTGTCATGAACAATAATTACTTTCAAGTTATCATATCACTTAGACTATAAATTCAAGAAGATTTCAAACTTGCACCACAGAGAAAACAGAAATTCACAACTGTACTCTGATACACTACACAAAAATAACCACAGTAATCATGTGGCCGACACCGAGTGTTTTTCTTGAATCTGGAATTCAGTTTGATATACTTTCAGCGAAACTAAATAATCTCTTATCAGTTTGAAAAGAGTGTAGTAATTTGAAAACAACAATAAGGCCAGTGAAAGAATAAAATGCCACTCTGTCGTGTACATGAGAAACACGAGCAATATCACGACTAAAAACATTTGTAAGCACAGCAGCATAAACATCACATAGTACGGATTGTAAAATAAAATCTGAAATCAAAAATACACATATGAAATAAGATATTAAAATAGAGTACTCATTCTTGAACGAATACATACATGGAAACGTAAATGCATCAAATTTCCAGGTTCGGCCGCTGTCATGCAACCGACAGATGTATAAGTCCATTTTCCATATCTGACTACGGATCCGGGGGCCCATAAAGTCTTGTGACACCATGATCCGATGGTTGCCGTGCTCGGAGGGAATCCGCTCGTTAAGCTACTGGCACCAGACGAAATCGGCGTTGTGTGGGTTAAAGATATAGACGAAGCAGAACCTTTGGGTTCCCAACTAAAAGAGTGAACAAAACTATTATATGAGTCTTCAGAAAAAAAACCCCCGTTGTGAAAGATGACTAGGTCATATTCATACATGTGAAGAAATTAATTGAACTTACCGTCCAAGGTGTAACGCTGCTCGATGCAAATGATCGCAATAGCGAGCAGATAAACAATGAGCAGCATGCTGCGTGAAAAGTCCAATCCATACAAGGGCTAAATGTCTAATAATGCGATACACATCGTAATGCAAGTAGTGCTAAAATAATAATAATCGATTATAATACAATAGATATTTTTTAGTATTGTTTTAAGCCTTGCTTACTACTCACAAGGATTTTTTATAATAGGATTTCAAACTTTAAATATTCAAAAATTTTGTTCAACATACTTGTGCAAAACACCAAGGTATGAAACCTGCATAATATGCGCCAACGAGTGAACTGAAAATTATCTGCTTTAATCTTTGATTGAAATCGGCTTTCAATAATTCAACTTCATTCCGAACAGCAGGAGCTCCATTCGCACAACAATGAGGAATCCTAATCCCGGGACCTTCTAATTGTAGAAATGGATTTGTGTGCATTCCAAACAAGAGTAAATATACAGAAGCTCTAAAAATTCAATTTGTATGTAAAATATATATAAACAAAAATCATTTTATACAATCAATTTGTTTTTTTACGGGTAGCACAAGAAGAAAATGCTCAGTATAGGATGTTTCGGAAACAAATTGTACAAACACCATCCCAAAGAACTCATTACAGAAAATAGTATTACATAACTGAAAATTAAACACGATATATTTAATAAATAAATTAAAATTAAATGAATTTGAAAAATTAAAAGATTTACTTAATAATCCTTAATATTACTGGCAAAAATCTTGTGGGGCTCACAGCTTTTATGGCAGTGCTACACAACGTGTACAATAATCTTCGTCCAAGTACTATCAAAATAAATAGTACTACGTGCCATTCTATCAAATAAAAATTCTGTAAAAAAAATAAACAAAGTATAAAAAAATTTACTCATTTCATAAAATATTTGTAATAATAATTACCATAGCATGGCTGGTGAATGAGTGTGGAAGCCAGAAAACAGTCCGATATAAATTTAAGAACTGTGCCGCAGCAGCTAAGGAAGTAAAGACAAAAGTGATGAATTCAAACAATAGATCACTGTCTTGTGGAATGTCGGGAAACGGGATGTGTCTGGGAGTCCAAGGAATATCACACTGCCCCGTCGTTTGAGAAGTGCTTGTGCTGGGGAAGCTGCACTTTGCAAAGTCCGCGTTGAGAGGTGACGATGTTGAACGTGATGTGCGCGTTAATCTGCGGTTGCCCGAAGTCATCGTGAGCGTTGCGTCCTCTTCGGCACTTCCCGGGGTACCACCCGTACACTAAATTGGAAAATGCAAAATTTTACATTTTGACAATTTATATCTTGAACAATAATTATATCCAAATAAAATATATATGATCATTCTTGATTTTATGAATCTTTTATAAATTACCACTATGCGTAATGTATATGAAGATCTATAATAAGACAATATCTAATCACAACTTCTGGCACTTTGTGTGCCCTTCGGAAAGCGGGACCATCACAGTTGCTTTTATAAATGTTAAATGTAGAGTTTCAAGTAAATTTAAATGCGACATCCATAGTTTTGCATAGTGTTGCTGGCACCCAGCTACATGCAAAAGGCAGGATGGTGAACTTCCCTTCAATAAAGGTGACCATGTTTTGAAAATGTTAAAGGAGGACACTTTGGTAAAAATGGATTTTAAAAATACTCAACAATATTTATCATTACAACAGTATTTTTTTTTTACGTAAATTTTCATAACAAAAACCGACTCTCAAAGCCGAAGTTAAAATAAATTATTACCACTCCCCCCCAGGTTCGCAATAACGTAGTTGGACTCCTTTCTTGCAAAAAGACCCTTTCAATTTTTTTCAGTGGAACTGAAAGGGGGGAGGGGTGCAAATCAAATTTTTATGAAACCAAATATTTTAAACGAACTTTCTTTTTCTTGTTTCTATGAAATCACTTCATATATTTTTTAAAAACAAAGATCAACTTTTCCAAAAAACAAAAATTTTCAAAAAAAAATTTTTACTTTTCCCGTTTCCTAACGTTACCGTCCCATTTTATCAAATTTGATCAAAGGAGGACAAGGACAGTTTTCCCTAAAGGAGGATACAATTTTTGAGGAGGACAATGTTCCCAAAAGGTAGGATTGCCAACTGTTATGGTCAAAAAAAGAGAACATTTAAAAAAAATATTTTATTTTTGATAATTTTTTTATAATTGTGCTGGTTAATTCCGTGGGGGGGGGGGGGTTAGTAATCATTTATTCCAGTTTCAACACCGAAAGTCCGAAAGTACAAACTGCATAAAATTATTGTCAAAATTGGATTTGAAAAAGAGGAAATTCTTGGAATTGAAAAAAGAGGACATTCTGGGTATATTGCAAACAAAAAAGAGAGAAAATAAAAGAATTATGTTAAAAAAGAGAACATGTTTTCTTTAAAAGAGACCTGTTGGCAACCCTACCAGAAGGACAATCCTCCTAAAAGGAGGAAGTCTAGTCACCTTACTCCAATATATATCTCAACTTCGATGATTCAAAAGAACCATGAACAAAATATCTATACATCAACTTCCATCTATTTCAAAGAAAACCTTTGAAGCAATTCATCTTATCGTTCAAACCACAATCTAAAATCAGGCTTGTCCAAAGTGGCCCCCACTTTTCACACAAAAACAAACATAACAAACAGCATTTATTCCCGAAATGAACTCATCGAAACAGCTTTATAATGGAAATAAATAACTTTACCTATATTTTATAACGTTTTGAATATACAAACATAGAAATTTTGAGATTTGAAATTTGTAAATGGCCCCCCATACTGAAATTTTGTACAAGCCTGATCTGAATAGATCGTCAGCACTACCGTCCGAACATAAAATTTCCACACACCCTATTCAAGTGGTGCTGCCGGGGCTTATCCCGGGGGCACCTGAGGGCCTGGAGGCGGCGCCTCCTTGACACGGCGGGGGGGGGCGCGCGCCTCCGCCACACCCACAGCCAGCCCCCGCCGAGGCCTGACGTGACTCCGGACCACACGGAGCCTGCGCCCCCCGAGGCCGCGCCCCCGACGCCTGCGCCCCCCTCTGACACTTCGCCGCCTCCTGTGCGGCTCATCACACGGTCGCGGTTCGCATTCGTGTACACTGTACACCGACTTGAGATTGCGAGCGGTCGGCCGTCGAGCATAACCTCAACTGTCAAATGTTGTTTTTGTGATGGTTTTTTCGGTTTTGACGTGGATGTTTTGAGGTTTTGTAGTGTTTTTGTTGTTTTGGGGTTTTTTTCGGGTTGTGTGATTTTTTTGGTGTTGGTTGGCGTTTGATTTTTGAATTTTTAATCGATGGTCGATTTTTTGTCGCATAGTGGCGGGAACATCTGTCAAATTTGAAATGCAGTTCTTGTGCAATTCAGACCGGAACTTTAGTTGTTAAAATGCTTTACTTAAAAAAAAATCTTCAAATACATATAAAAAAAACAACATTTATAACAAAACATATTTATTGAAATAAAAATAACACTTATAATGGGATTTCTAAATTATTATTATTCTTCAAAAATCCAAGATGCTTCATCATTAGATTTGTCATTTATTTTGATTTTATTTAATGCATAAGTATTACGTAAAATATCACATTGCTTTAACAAATCTTTATCTTTCGTTTTTAAAGCATGCATTCGTACATATTTCCTGAAATTCACAGCAGCATCTATTAAATCTGAATTCTCTGTGTTCACTTTTTGCTTGTCCAAATCGATTCCGAAAATTTGCATCAATTTCACTATATAAATGGATATCGATCCAACTGCGACAGGACAAAAACCGTCTACTTTCTTCTCTAATATAATTTTATTGGTTTCTCCCATTAATTTAATTATCAAAGAAATACATCTAGGAGTATCGAAATCATCCCTTAAAGCTATATCGATGGAATTTTTTGTATCTTTTAATATTCCTAGTAGTTTACTTTCATCATCTGTCTGTTGGAAAGAAGCATTATTAATATACAATTTGCTATCAGCTAAAAATTGTTTAATTTTCAACAAAACTGCTTTAGCATTATTAACAATATGTTCATCGAACTCCATCGAATATCGATATTGTGACATCAGACAGGCCATTCTAAAAACATTGGCATTACAATTTTTCAACATTTCATCGATGCTAATGGTATTCTTTAGAGACTTGGACATTTTAACATCATTTTTCAAATGTAAATGACCAGTATGAATCCAATAATTGACCCACTGATTACTGCCGTGATAAGCGCAAGATTGGGCTTCTTCGTTTTCATGATGCGGAAACTGCAAATCAATACCTCCAGCATGAATGTCTACAGTGCTTCCGAATAGACGACTTGCCATAGCAGAACACTCTATGTGCCAACCGGGTCTCCCGTTTCCCCACTCGGCTTCCCAAAAAGGCTCTCCTTCTTTGTGAGATTTCCATAGAGCGAAATCCGTTGAAGACTTTTTTGAAATCGAACTACTTTCATCTTCTCTATGTTGAGCTTTTTGTAATTTCCCATATTTACCATATTTTTCAGTATCAAAAGATATTGATTTATCAGAAGTAACATAGCATAACTCTTTTTTCATGATTTTTTTGATGAAATCTATAATTGTCGGTACATGATCGGTGACTCTGGTTATAATATCAGGACTCATCACATGTAAATCCGATAGGTTTTTCCAAAATTCTGCTTCATACTTTTTTGTTATATCATTCATATCTACTTTTGTTTCTATAGACTTTTTAATAATTTTATCATCTATATCCGTAACTCCCATACAAGTGATTAAATTTAAATTGAAATAATTTTTAAGAATCCTTTGAATTATATCCAATTTAACATAACAACTAGCGTGACCGATGTGAGCAGAATCATAAACAGTAGGACCACACGAATACCAAGTAACAATATCATTTTTCAAAAATAATGGAACTTTTTTCTTGGCTACACAATTGTACACACATATTCCAGAGTTCGTACCTGAAGGCTGAGACCACTTAGACGTTTCAGGTGTTTCATTTTGTGTTGAATACTTTCTATATATAATTGTTTGCACCTTTCCTTCAAACACATTTTTTCTGTGATTAAATATAGAACTGAATAACTGATTGTTTTCATTTTTCACGATTATACAGTATTTATTTGAGATTGAGAATAGTCCTGACTTGGATTTATTGATGAAATTCGTCATTAGCCTCATTTTAGCAGACTAACTTCGAGTATACAACTATGCGTCAAAAACTCTTCCTCGCAGTTTATCTGACATTTGACATTTAAAGGTTATGTCAGCTGTCAGTTTACGATTATTTTCGGCAACTGCTTTTTGACGTTTACTCCTTACATTATTGTAAAGTAAGTTTTAATATCCCGTTTAATCATTAAAATCATTAATTTTAGTCATTAACTTATTCGTTCGACATGAATAATATTGAATCATCTCTTCATTAAATCAAATTTCATACACTTTTTATATTTGAGGTTATACGAAATGTCTAAATGTATTTATTCCAGGTCTTTGCAAAAATGATAGAATATGAAAATGAAGGTGAACGTTTAAAGGATCAAACTGCTTGTGCTGGGCTTCGTGCTGATCTCAAGATGTGTCTTTTGAAAACAGATTGTTGTAAAATTGTATGTGATTGAATGTAATTTTTTTTAAAATGGCAGTATTTATAAACTTGTATTGTTTTTCAGCAAAAGAAAACACCACGACAGTGTTTATCAGTAACTGATGGTTCAGTCGGTGAAGAGTGTTTTGCATTGAGAAATGCATTTTTCGAATGTAAACGTTCTCTTGTAAGAATCACTTTTTTCGTTTAATATGAATTAATATTATTTTAATTAATACATATTATGAATGTTTTGAATTATAGTTGTAATTTTTGTAATTTCAGGTGGATAACCGTGTTCGATTTAGAGGCCGTAAAGGATATTAGCTTTTTTGTTGAATCGGATTTTTCTCTATTTATTTTTAAGATTTTTTTTTATAAAGAAAATTCGTTGAGATAATGTATATATGTAGATGTAAATGTCTTATTTTAATTTGTTGAATAAATATAGATTGTGAAATTTATTTTGTTGAACTTTTTCTAAAATATTAATCATAATTCAAACTTATAATTTAGTTTGTGTTATAGTTCAGTAACCAGCAATTTTTCAAAAAAAATAAATTCTGAGATGAAATTGAAAACTGTTTTACATTTTCTTTATCGAATGTGTTTTGAAATACTAAATGATTAAGAACTGGTTTTTTCATGCATCTGCTGTAAATAAAATTGCTTTAGATTATATAGCTTGTTGAACTCTTACAATTTATTTTGTAAAAATAAACTTTTGAATGAGGGGAGTATTGTAAAAAAATTGAGATCTGATTTCATTCCCACCGAAAGACATCTATCTAAAGGGACTAAAGGGCTTCATTTTTTTAAGCTTTTTATTAATTCAAGGGAATATTAATAAACAAGACTAGCTACTTTTTTGCATATGAGTAATTTTACATGGTATGTATTTCAATATTTTTATTTTTGATATTAAAATAAAGAATTGTTGGGTTTAGTAACTGTACTACTGTTATACTGATGATTGATTAATTTACTGATCAAAAATGTGAATGAATAATGAATTTTTGACCAAATAAATACAAAGCATTATAATTCTCATACTACATGCAAGCATTATCAATCCATACAATGCATATCTTAAAGTGAAAATGTATCATCAGTGAATCTGTATTTTCATTTTTCATAAAAAATATTGGGTTGGGTTAAGTTTTTTTGTTATTGATGAAATGTTAGAAGTTAGATAAAATATACATATAAGTATCTCTTGTTTCACATGGTTCTCGTTTAAGACAGTTTTAGTTTCATCAAAAATAAAATTATTTTTAGTGAAATTCTGTTTTACTAACAATAAGCTATATATAACAATGAAAATTTCCAAAAATAACGTTTTCGATACAACTATATCCTTTGTGCTTATTAAAAAAATGTATGTTTCAAAAAAAAAAGAATAATAAATTAAAACAAATCCAGAAAATCGATTCACACAAACTGAAAATATTAATAAAAAAATCTTAAGTATATACAATGACGATTTATGAACCAATATTTGTTAAATAAATCAGTATTTTAAAATCATAAACGAATTTTCTCATTTCGTTTTTAGCTTTGGATCTTCAGTTTCCATTCTGAAAAAGTAGAGATACGTTCTCGCATTTGATGGCGTTTGAGATTTAAAAAAGTTTTTTCATGCGGCTCTAATTATTGTTATTCAGTAACACTATTAACAATCGAACACGCAGAAGTTTCCAAACTGCCTTTGAAGGACGTGATTGCAGAATATGAAGACGGAAATTCAAATTATATGAGTTCGTTATTGATTCAATTTTTGTGAAAAAAATTATAATATTAAAAAAATAAATGGTAGGGATGGGAGCCTTTTTCAAAATCAACATGCGGGTCAAATTTTCCTAGTTATGCCACTGTCTACATCTGGAAACATTATCGACACAGCAAAAAGCACAACAATCAGATCGAACCACCTGAAATCGGTACAGAATTACAAAATAGTGGAATGTGCCCCGTCGACGTGGTAGTACTACGCCGAGGAGATGGACCGATGACAGATGACGGGTTTCCATGAAAGGACATCAGCCGGGCACGGGGCAAAACGACCCTGCCTAATATGGGAGCAGCGAGGCTCTTTTACTATCAATCTTTGTTATCCCCTTTGCTGGTGAACGACCCGTTGTCACCGTTTGCATTGTTTTGTTGGCGAGGAGGAGCCTTTTTTGCCCGCGGGACGAAAATTCCCGGGACGGGAAAAACCGCGTGGGTCCATTCCATGGCTGTTTACGGAGGCCGAGCCTGATAATGGCGTTCATGAGTAGACTAATAAAATTGGCTGTCTTTGGTGGTCGTCTTCTAATTCGTTGTCGTCGGTTTTTTGGTGGTTGGGGTGTGTGCGGTCTTGGAGTTTTGGCAATTAGGCGAGTGTGCTGTGAATGTGATTGGTAAGTCTGAGGTTGTAGTGGTAAATTGGAGTGGTGTCGTAAAGAGTTTGGAATAATGTAGTAAATTGTTGTATGAAATGGTTTGAGTTTGTTTTGTGTTGGTAATGATAATCAGAAATAGATGCAGGACAATTGATAGTTATAAGGAAGGTATGACACAAAAAAATGGTAAGGAAGGTATCGTGTGAAAATTGGATAGTTTTAAATTTGGTAAAATTATGAAATTTTTCAAAGTCAATTTGTCTAAAGGATAAAAAATAATAAAAAAAACACCATTTACCTAACAGGATAATCACAATTGAGCAAAATAAAGTTCTACCAATTGGTGTCATTTGAAGTAATTTTTAAGATTTACCGAAATAGTTTTGTAAAAGTTAAAAATGCAAAGTTTATAAACTTTTATATGATTTTTTTCTCATGTTTTCAGAAAATACTATTGAATATCGATAAAATTTAAGATTTACCAATCTCCATATTTTAAAAATGAAATATAATATCCACTGCAGGATGCAGGATAAGGATTATTTTTAATGTAAAATCAGAAATTCGAGAATTTATTTATGTAGCAACAAAAGGAAATTTACTAAAATAAAGGTTTCGTTAAAATACTAACTACAATATTAGTCAATAAACATTTGTAATCGGTGAAAACTGATACATTCGACGCTAACCCATTGATTATTAGATTATTCTATAAAAAAAAAATGACAAAAAAATATTTATTAATCGTGAGTAACTTCGTATTATATTTATTTTTTAAATGTCAAAAAACAGCAATAACGGAATCATTATGCAGATCGATTTATTAAAAATTATTGTCGTGTATCAATAGTGCGGATTTCCGTTTCGTTATCGCCTCTTGTTGCTAAAAAGGAAATCGCTTTTCGGACGTTTAAAATCTAAATGCCGTTATTTTTTATCAATTTGAAAAAATCAACGTTTTAAAAATAAAATATATTTGTACAACCGAATGGCAAAAGAAATCTTACAATAGTTATTAAATTAAAAATAAAATATTGAGACAAAAAGTATTCATATTATTTTATAGTTAATCAATCCAATACAACTATCAAAATAATTGATACTGATTATCAAGTAAGATCAACCTATTAATTAATCAAATTCAATATTTCGTAGTTTTTAACTGTTTCTCTAATTAAAATAAAAAGAAAGATATTTTCAATTTTGCTGATATTTAACTTATGTTACAAACAAACTCAAGTTAAAATATAAGGTGTTCTGAAAAAAAAAAACGCTCCAAGACTTTTTCAACAAGAACATAAGCGTGTAAATTCAAAATGATGGCCCTTCTAGTTTCTACAATGACAGTAAAACCAACATGTGATTTAAAATATTTGGTTTTATCAGATAAATTCCGCAAATAAAGACGTCATACGAATATTTTCTAACCAGATTCTAATAAGAAAAATGTTTCCATGAACTTTCTTCAAAAATCGTTCGAAGGAAGCCCACCATCCCACCTATTACATGCACCCCACTCTATAAATCCCACCTCGTTCACAAAAAAAAAAACAAAACCACCCAACATTTTCGACTAACCACCCCCCGACCACCCCATACACCTCCCAACCCCGCTCCATCCCAAAATTTCCAATTCAAATCCCAAAAAAAACCAAAACACACATTTCCTAGCCGGCACATCAAAGGCCCCTCGGCTCGTGCCGTCTCGCACAAGAAGGAGCCATCCTTATTAGGAGCTGCCCAACGGCCCATATAGGCGCGTGCTGCACCCCCCGCTTGAGAGCCTCTGGTCTCCCGCCGTTACGTGTTGCACATCACAATCGCGCCAATGTTTCCCGCCGCTGTCTCTTTCTCGCGCGGTGCGTGGGACGTGCGTTAGAGCGAGATGGCGATATGGCGCGCGTCCCCACCCCGTGCAAAGGCTGCGCCTGTCAAACGCGGGCTCGTGGATGCGCGTTGGCCGTAATCGGATACATGCCGGGCCTAAATATAGATGACGCGTTTGGGCTATATGCATTTCTTCCATGTTCGAACGAATGAATGAATGTGCGGTGTAAATATAACATAGTTTGGGTTTCGTTTCGAGGTGGTTTTTGATGGGGGAATTGTTGTATTTTGTATTGTATCGATATATCAATGTTTGATACGTAAAAAAGTTTTTTGATATATTATTGAGATTTTAGACAATTTTCGTCTATTTGATTAAGGTATTTGAAAAGTTTGGGTTATATTTATAGCATCTATTGTAGAATGAATTTTTTAAGAAAATCAAGTTTGAAGTATGTGTGGTTTAGTTTGGAAATTTATTAAGATCAAATAAATCTTGTGGCTTTTGTTTAAAGAAATATTAAGGAGGAATTGCGTCTGTTTTTTGTAGAATTAATGGATTTATTCAAGTATGTATACGTTTCTCTTTGACATTGTTGAAGTAATGCCAATGTATAAGTTTTGTTTTTAGAAAATGCAAAATGATGTTTCTGCCATTAGAAAGATCATTATATTAGTTCCGTCCTAGTTTCGTTCACGTTAAAAAGATGATTTGTTTCAGAAAGAATAAAAATAAAAATGTATTTTCAAAAGAACATTTTGTAAGATTTTTTGATGACTATTTCTGAAAATTTAATTTTAGCAATAACTCAGATTTAGCAAACTAGAAAACAAAAATATTTACGGATATTTTGAGTCTCGTGTCATACAGGAAAAGTTTATTTAAACTAGTTTGTATATTCGAAAATCAGACTGTATGTATTCCAAAAAATGTAAAATATTCCAGATTAAGTTCTCATACAGCACAAATTAAATCGAAACATGAAATATATACTGAAATCTATTTACAAATTTTGAAACATACCAACATGTTTCTTTATACCTTAATATTTTTTTCCTTTTCAACTACATACTTTTTTTTCATTTTTATTTCGTCAATACATACAATTATTGTAACATTTATTTTCAAACTATTAAAAAAGATAATCGACTATAAACTTATAAACACACTATAAACTTATCTATCACTAAAATAAATCACAAACGATGTAGTCAATATCCGAATAAAAAAATGCACATAGATCAAGCTTATTCAAAGGGCCACTAAGATGCCAAAGTGGCCCCACTTTTCACACAAAAACAAACATAACAAACAGCATTTATTCCAAAATGTACTCATCGAAATAGTTTTATAATGGAAATAAATAACTTTTCCAATATTTTAATACTTATTACGCTTCGAATTTAAAAACATTGAAATTTTGAGATTTGAAATTCGTAAATGGCCCCCGCATATTGAACCGAAAGGACAACGACCAAAATTGGTCCATATTTCTACCACGGTTGTGACATATGCCATTAAATAGGTAATTAAATATACAATAACTTTTGTCAAGGCGAGAAAAAAAAAAGTGTTGTCAGTTAAAAGTTATGACCATTCAAATATTATGCAGCGTCCTTGTCAAACACACGGAAACGTTCGCTCGCTCCTTCTCTCTCTGCGCGTCCAACGTACGCTACGCAACACGCTGTTCACTGGACGTGCAGAGAGCGAAAGAGCAAGCGAACGTTTCCGTGTGTTTGACAAGGACGCTGCATAATATTTGAATGGTCATAACTTTTAACTGACAACACTTTTTTTTTTCTCGCCTTGACAAAAGTTATTGTATATTTAATTACCTATTTAATGGCATATGTCACAACCGTGGTGGAAATATGGACCAAGTCCCATACATTTTTGGTCATTGTCCTTTTGGACATAGATAAATTCAACTGGATTATTGGACGTATTTTCTCACTTGGAATCCAATCAGAATTTCGCAACGGACATGCGTAAAAGTTTCGATCTTAAGATCCAACTGGAATTCGTATTGGACAAACAATAATAACATAGCGCATTAATCAGCCAAAGATTCTACGCATACAATAAAACAAATTAAACGAAACAAATCACAACCCGCACCACAGCTTGAGCACCTCAGACATCATGCACCTACAAAAGAGGGGGGTCCAGGCCAGGAGGTGGGGGCGTTTCGTTCCGTCGGCGGCAGTCTGGCTGCGGCTGCGCTCGGCTGCGGTGCGGCTCCTGATGGAGGCGCCGGGCGGAGTGGGCGGCGGCCGCGACGCGCGCTTCTTGTCCTACAACGTGGGCATCCTCGAGCCTGACCTCTACGCCCCCCTCAGAACCCCCCTGCAACCGCAGCCTCAGGCGGCGCCTCCGCCCCTGCTGCCTTCGTGTCCGCGCGGCCTTAAGCGCAACACCGATTGCTACGAAGAGCGACCGCCCCCGCACCACCCCCACCACCAACAGCATCACCCGCAACAACAGCAGCAGCATCATCAACAGCAGCAGCATCAGCAGCAGCATCATCAGCAGCAGCAGCACATGATGGAGCCGTGCGGGGTGCCCGAGCTGGGCGACGAGTACGCGCCTCTAGCGCCCAAGAAGTCGCCGCCGTCCAACGGCAAGAAGACCAAGGGGCGCGTCAAGATCAAGATGGAGTATATTGACAACAAGCTGCGCAGATACACGACGTTTTCGAAAAGGAAGACCGGCATCATGAAGAAGGTAAACAGGTTAGGGACTCGGGCGAGGGGGGGCGCTCCCCCTCGCGGGAGCCGGTAACGTCAAACGCGCGTTCGCGAACTTCGCGGTGGATTTTTACGGTTCGTTTCGAGGGTGTTTTTGGCGGTTTTGTGTGTTTTTTGTATTTGTTTGAGCGTTTTGTATGGAAGGTTCGTTGTAGGCGGTTTTTTTGGCGTGCGGTGCGTTTTCGGTTTTGACAGATGGTGTTCGTGAACGTCGTTCAATGACATGTCGAGGGGTTCGCGAGCGCGTGCTCCGTTTGACATTGTCAAAATATTAACACGTGTATTGTATTGCGCTAATTCTCGTAGGGTACGATTTTAACGTGCGTTAAATAAAATAAATGTGCATTAGAAAAAATAGAACAGGGCGAAATACCAACCGTACGACCGTTATTCACAACTTTCGTGATATAATCTATTCGAAGTAAACCGAATTCAAACAAAATCAACATTGATTAAAAAAAATGGACCAAATTGTTATAAAATGTAGTCGATAGTTGTATTATATTGTCTATATAGAAATTATCCTTTACCTGGCGACGTTGCCTCTGTTATTTTAATGCACAAAACTATTCATTCTATTGCACATTTCATATTTTTTTAACGCTCATATATTGCACAATTTTTTTATTGCACCCTATAAATAAAATAACGCTCAACCCAAGAATCTTTAACGCACCAGAAACAATACACATCGCATATTTTTCTAACGCACAAATAATTCGTTTTAAGGCACAACCTACATATATTTTTTTAACACAGTCAAATCGCACCGATTCCCACATACCGCAATCTTACAATATCGAACAACTAAAAAAAAAACAAACATTACAATATCTATTTTCGTATCTTTTCACACAACAATACGCGAAGATCACTCCCATAAATGGCACGATACACACATCGATCGATAACGACTAGCCTATCTTGCGTAAACATAACAAATCGGCGATAATCGTTCAAAACCGCGAAAACCCATGGCACACGCCATAGAAAAACGACTTATGCAAATCGCAATGATTCACGCGTCAAATCGCGAAATAAACGCAATAAATCCGCACCGTAAAAGGAGACGATGGAGACCCATGGGGAGTGTGATGGTGGATATCGGATTTGTTCGGAACCGACGGATGTTTTGGCGCAATTGTCGTTTCGATGGGTGTTTTTAGAATTCGGGTCGAGTTTGTTTGTTTTTTTTTGTTTGATTGTATTTTAGTTTTGATCGGAGGATTGTTAATTGTGGGAGATGTGTCGGGAATCGGGTGTGTGTATGGGGGGGGGGGGTTTTTTTGTGTGTGAATGGGGTTTGGGTGTTGAGAGTTTTGTTGGTGTGTGGTGGGGTTCGTTTTGAGTTTTTTTTTGAATGGTATGAATTTTTAGTGTATGTATTAGGAAAAGTATTTTTTTATAATTTTTGAAAAGTGCCTTTTAAATTTTTGAAAAGTGACTTAAATTTTTGAAAAATTAATTTTTAAATTTTTATATGAGATAAGATTATTATGAGTATTATGTTTATGTATGTACATTTTTTTAAATTTAAATGCTTGTTATATTATACATCATACAAATTTTTTAAAACTAAAGAATCGAGTTCGAATATTTATCAAAAATTGATTGAAGCAATCCCGAATAAATCATAATTTTTGTCATTCTAGAGAATTTATAATTTTTCGACCAACTTCAAATCATCAATTATTTGGAGTTTTATATTGTATTTTTAGGACACTGTCATTTGGGTACCAGATGTTTTCTTGAACATTTAATATTCTCATTGTACACGTATCAACAAAAAATATGTTATCGATATTCAAAAACGAACATCTCATACGCATAATTGTGCAATATATATTTTTATTTCATTGAGAATTTAAAAAAAATCTTATTGGAATACTAAAATGCAATTGAAGCTGAAATTGTACAAATTTTAAATTTTTTATCCTTTCGATAGCTTATAAATAAAAACAAAAAATTCTTAATTAAACGAGATAATAATATACCCATCGATATATTCATTTAAATTTACATTTAATTTTCTAATAAGCCAATGCTTAATTATCCATTGCCCATTTTTTCATTCCCCATTTATCCAATACCCATTTATCCAATACCTATTTATCCAATACCCATTCTTCTCCCCCCCACCTCCCTTCATTCAAACCAAATCAAAAACACGAAAAAATCTCGACTCCTCCGCAACACCATAGACACTCACAGCACGAACACACACACGCCGATTCGGATTTAGATCTAAAACCCGAGAAACTGGATGGCGGTGTTTTGTCGGCGTCTGAAAAACCTCTCGTTTGGCATCATTCCACGTGCGCTGACCGACATTTTCGCTGAAAATGTGCTCTGAAAGAGCGGGACAGATAAGCGAAAGTTGTGCGAGCGCGAGCGGGACGCGGGACCGTTTTCGTTTCCGCGTTGCGGAAACGCTCACTTACTATTTTCGGCAAAATAGTGGCTATTTTCGGTTTTGGTTTTCGGTGGGTTTTTAGGTTTTGGTTTTTCGATTGTTCTTCTGTGATTTGTGCGTGTGATTGTGTCGGTTTTTGGCTGTGTTGGAATGTTTGGATCAGGAAATGTGCTCGTTGATCGATATTGGAAAATGGTGGTTGTTTTTCGATAGGTTTTTGAAATTTGGTTCTTTGATGAATTGTGATAATATTTGGACGTATTGATGGTTTAAATCAGTGATGTATAATCGTTAAAAACTCAAAAAATATATATAATTTGATTAATAGGTTATTTAAAAGGTTGTGTGCCACTCTGACACGTTAGAAGCAAACTTCTATTTAGTAGATTTGCAATATTTCGTTATATTTTATTGCATAATTGGCAATATTTCGAAAACTCAGTTTGATAATATCGAGACTGTGAAGTGATATAAATTAAATCGAATGTCTGTATATCAAAGTTGCATCAATAATATTATGATTGAAAATGCTTATCGTTATCGATGGAAAGAAGATATGTACTTCAAATTCTTTTAATTATCAGTTTATATTAAAACGACCTTGCACAAATTTTACTTCATTAAACAGAAAAATAAAATTAGGCATATTCAACAAATTTTGAATAATTAAAACGATCTTGCCAATAAAATTTCAACATCTTACAAACCACGTGTTGCCCTTCATTAATCCAAATTAAGCAACACACAGATTTCAACACACATCCATTCGAAACCATCATCCCAAACACAACACAAAGCCTTACCGTTCTTCCATCACAACAAAAAACATCCAAACACCCGACGTTATCACCAAATCAACCCTCCCCCATTTCACACACCAAAAAAACTCATCTAACTAGAATGTCATGTAGATATTTACTATTTGCCGACCGTAACGTCACACTAAGTGCAACCTCAAACACGGCTCGTGTTTGAGCAGCACTACTGGCTTCAGTGAGGCTTTCCTCCGGCCCATAGATTTGGACTCCCGTGTCCACATCGCGTGGGAAACACTGACCTACCGGGTCCATCAGCAGCCCAACTGTGGGCACAATTTGTGCGCCACTTGCGCAACGACATCCGATTGTCAACGCCGTCGTGGGACGCTAATGTATGCCCGAGTTAGACAATCGAAGGGACTGGGCGTGGGCGTCGAAGATGACGTCGAATTTTTGCGTCGATCGATGTTGATGGTAGTCCATGGTGCGGCGGTATGTTGTAGGGAATATCGATCGTGATGATGGTTCAAGCTGCGCGTGTGGTTAGAGGGAGATTCCGTTTTTAAAATCTGCTCGATCGTCTCAAATTTGGTATTTGAACAGAAAATGAGAGTTGAATCTCTCGTTGATGAGACGATTCACAAAAATGGTTCAGATTTCAAGCCTTATCTATCGATTTCCATACGAATTATAATAATATAATGTGCTAGCGTCGAATTTTTGCGTCAATTGATTTTAGCCAGCCCGTGGTGCAGCGGTATGTTATAGGGAATATCGATCTTAATGATGGTTCAAGCTGCGGGTGTGGCTAGAGTAAGATTCCGTTTTTAACATCTATTCGATCGTTTCATATTTGGTATTTAAGCGTTTGACCAGAAAATGATTGTTAAATCTCTCGTTAATGAGACCATTCCGAAAATGGTTCCGATTACAAGTCCTATCTATCGATCGCCATACAAAAAATAATAATATGATGTATCGGCAGTGGCGTAGCTAGGGTACAAATTATATAATTGGCGCCCCCCCTCCTTATTTTCGAATATTAATAAAACAAAAAAGTTTGAGAATTTTTATTGAAAAAAAGTGCTTAAAACAAAATATCGATCACATATCATTGTAAGTAATTGAAAGAAATTATCGCCACAGGCGAAATTTTTTTTTCGTTTTTCATTGATACACTGGAATGATCTAAATCAAAAATATATTTAAAAAAACTTGCGAGAATTATATGCATTTCTAATGGCATTCAAATATATATTTTTTGAACTTCGTTTTTTCGCCCCTCTTAATTTGACTCCCGGGGTCTCTATACCCCTTTGCCCCCCCCCCCCCCTAGCTACGCCTCTGTGTGTCGGCGTCACGATTGATTGTGACAATAATTACAGTCAGTCGTCGACGATCGGATATGTGCAAAAGCGCGTGTTTAAATCGGTCCTCCTTCCTATATATTTACATCCTATCACCTGAAGAAGGCAACGGGAGACCACTTCAGTTATCATTTCCCAGGATAATCACTGAAAAGTGAACCCCTACGCCAGGGTCACCTGATATGACACACAAAAAAGAAGAAGATGGTGATGGTGGCTGGTTCGGATCGGTCAAGTTCATATGAGTATCATAGTGTAATTAGTAGGGTAATGTAACCTTCTGGTCGTGGGACGATCTCGGTGGGCCATATGTCTGCAGCGTCGTAGTCACGCCTCGAGTGCATTGTTCCTAATGCACGTCTTCCATTATACACTCTTGTCCTTGTGATTCAGCCGACGAAAGGTTGATGATTCATGTGCGAGAGGACTGCGACGGTTCGGCCGTCTAAAATGTGACGAGTAATCTTTATTTAGTAGGTCATAAATAATTTTAATGATTTGCTTAAAAAAGCAAATCTTATAGATTATGAACATTGAAAAAATTAATCTACTTTCGTGTTAGATTGGCGCAAATGGTCGGGATACTCATATATAAAAATCGCTAGCTGGCAAATCGTGAATTTGTTGACAAGGTGTAAAGTGCGTGTACATTATTTTGAAATTATGTCCCGTATCCTGCCAATTTTTTTATAATTTTCCTAAAAATTTTAACCTTTTTCGCTTGATATTTGAAACTTGGAATACCAACATGGATTATTTTTTTATATAATTATTCTTGAAAGTTTTCTTTATGTTATTATTTTTAAACCAAATACAACCATCTGACAATGAGAGCAAAAAAGATAGCGCGTTCCAATTGAGGATCATAGCAGGATATCCCACTTTCCCATTAGAAAAACTGAACGTAGGGGGTTGGACAAAATGCCGCATTTCTCAGTCAAAAGTCTGAACGTATTTATTATTAAACGTTTGGATTGGGTTAGGTTTTTATTTTATTCATTCAGACATTTAGATCGAGAATAATATTATGATTTAAAACTCTAATCCTTTTAAATCGTCATTATAAGTACAAAACAGTATAGAATTTTTACATAGTGTGCGCTTTATAGTTTTACTAAAAATCAGCGATTGTACGCGTATGAATGTGCAATTTTTGCGCCAGGCTAACACGAAAGTAATAAAACGAATATTATACATATCTATCCAGCTTCGAAGTGGCCAATGTGACAATCGCGAACGGAAAGTGCGAACGCGTTCAACGATCGCATTTTGTTGCACGTCTGCAGTGATGCAATCCGATGACGTTGCACTTCCAGTCGGTCGTTGTTGTGGGTGTTGCGTGTTTTGCAAAAGAGACACCGCGACGTCTTGAATTCTGTGTTTGTTTATGTTCGATGTCATTTTGCAAATTTCTATTTTATCATAAAACCTCGAGTGTTGGAGTTTCGCGATGAGGCGTATTTCGAAACGCGAATTTTTCGTTATGTCAAGTTGTTTTATTGAAGAATTTTTTTTATTTGATTTGATGAAATTTATGTTTGATGAAGGTTTATATTATATTTTATGTATGTAAGTGATTTTTTAAAATATTTTTTTTCGAGGGTTGTTGCTTTGTGTAATTGAATCTGTCGTTCGTTTATAAGGAATTTGAATTACTTTTTTTCGACTTGATCAAACTTTTTGAGGACTTCGTCTAATATCTTCGGATATTCTCTCGAAATCGGCAAAATTATCCTTCATACCGGATATTCGGATAACGAGCGCGTTTGTGAAACCTCTCTTTTACGTAAAGCGTCGCCCACGTGCTCCATCAGGTTCCACAAGTACGCCCGCGTGTTCGATCGCCTCTATATAAATTTCGGTACATAAATCGGCCTCCGTCCTCGTCTCTTTAATCGTAATTAGTCCTATTTTATACATTGTACGAAGCGGAAAACACGTGTCGTTCATTGACTTCGTTTGTCTTTTGAACGAAGTGCGTACGTCGATTTGTTTGGTGTAAAATTATCGATCGTATGCATGTCTTTTATTGATGATTCATTGCATATTTGTGTACATTGTATAAAGATAACTCTTGATTAGTTCGAATATTGAAAATAGTTCATTATCATATCAACGGTACAAAAATCCATGTAAAATTATTGAATATCTGAACAAATGCATTCAAATCATTCTTAACTGTAATGTACTGTTAAATACAGCGATAAATCAACGGTAATCAGTCACTTTTGACGACAATCCACGTTTTCCTTCCGATTTTCCTCGTTAGTCGCAAATCGCGTATAAAATAAACTGTAACTGGTTTAGTTCTGGATTATGCGCTTAACATTTTCATCTTTAAATTTCCAGTTTTCAGTATTGTTCGTGATCGTTACGGTTCGATTCCCACGTACGAGTGCGTTGTCTATTCCGGACACGTTTCTGTGTCGTTTTGTGCCTTGGACGCATTGTGGTAACGTCTTCTTCAACTTTGTCCACTTGTTGTTTGTTGTTCTTGTGTTGTGCGTTTCCGATTTCTATGGCCGTTTTGTGCTTTGGTTCTGCGGCGAGCTTTTCGTCGATTTTCGTGGACCGATGGCGCGAAAAGTGCCTTTGAACTGTCCAGTCTGTTCGGGTTTTTTCATCGGGTCGTTTTGTTTGGATGTTAATTAGTTTTGTTCGTATTTAGCGATGTGGTGAATTATTTAGTTTGAATTGTGTAGAAGAAAGTCGTTGATTTAGCGTTTTGATGTGATCACTGAAGTTAAGTTAATCTGGAAGTGTTTAGTTCTTGAATGTTACTTTTTATTTCCTTTCATCACCATCATAAATTTTTAAAGAAAGTCTTGGGTAAGACGGAGCTTTTCCGAAATTTATTGGAAGTTCAAAAAATTTTCATTGATAAGTTTAAATACTAAATCTATTTCTTATCAAATCAGACGATTTTGAGGCTAACAATACGAGCGTCCATGTATAGATCGCGCCATTTACTACTTAATTTCCAAAAAATCGTTGCATTCAAGCCTAACAATAAGCCGTTGACATATTCTCTTCACCGTCACAAAACATACTCACAGATTTGCAAGTGTGCGACTTCAGCAACGGCGATTTGCGCGACAAATTGGTGACAACACATCTATTTGTCGCTCAAATCATCAGCACCGAAATTATTTCTATACCGTTCCATCTTGCAATTCAACCGTACTCACATCCGAAAATTTCCACTCTTCTACAAGACACCAATTTGTCGCCCAAATTATAATCAGAGACCATTTCTACACCGTCATCTTGTAATACAACCGTACTCACACCCGAAAATTTCCATTCTTCCACAGGCCTACGAGCTATCAACCCTGACCGGCACCCAAGTGATGCTCCTCGTCGCCTCCGAGACCGGCCACGTGTACACGTTCGCGACGAGGAAACTCCAGCCGATGATCACATCAGACTCGGGCAAGCGTCTGATCCAGACCTGCCTGAACTCGCCAGACCCCCCGCAGGGCGCAGGCGCCCATGGGGGCGACCAGCGCATGTCGGCGACCGGCTTCGAGGAGACCGAGCTGACGTACAACATAGCTGACGACGAGACAAAAGTAAGGCAATTAGTGTACGGCGGCTCGCCGGGCCACATGGGCGGCGGCGGCCATGGGGGCGCGCCCCAGCCCTACCAGCACATGGACCACCATGGGATGGGGATGTCGCCTCAGGGGTACCATCAGCATGGGCCTTGTGCGTCCCCGTTGCCGCTGCCGCCGTCGCTCGCGCAGCAGTATGCGCATCCGCATATGACGCATGCGCATCCGCAACGGTAGTGTGTGCGGTTTTTGTATGGACCGTTCAGAGCGATGCGGTTCGGGCCGCGCGGTTGTGGAATCTGCGAAACTTCGATCCCAAAACCGATCGATTGCAGTTTTTTTTTGTATTGATATGCATAAGAGAGTAAAAATTTCAATGTAAATCTATTTTTGTCTAGTGTTTTAAATCAGCTAAGAACGCTAGTATATAATTAAGTGGTTGCTTTATTAATTTAGACTCAAGGAAGCAGTGGTGATTAGTGCCTTTTGAAACAAAGCATGTTGTCTGAAAAAAAAATGGAAACAACTTGCATATAAAAAAAAAATCAGTTAATGTGACTTTAATAAATTAAAATTTGATGACATCTTCATAGTATATTTAGAAGGGACACCACTGTTTAGAAGTTATATTGAAAGGTAAATCTTCAAAATAGCTTCCAAGAGTCTAAATTAGCGCCATGGTGAATTAGAAATGAAAATCCATTCAATGACAGTCGCAACCGCATCGCTCTGAAAGGTACATAGATGAGAAATTCGCACGCACATCCTCAAAATGCGGGAAATGCGCCAGGGACTTTCGCTCTCGATCGTTTTCTATTAAATATAAAAATTTCTCGAAAATTCGATCATTTCAAACAAATTTATTTTCTATGACTCAAAAATAAATCGTGTACAGGAAACGGTTTTTTTTTCACCGCGAAATTCGAGGAAACTTCGAAAAAAGAGCGAACGCGTCCCTGTCGCTTTCTTGGCGCACGCGCGAGCGACAATCCACGTGCATTCTCGGTCACATTAGTGCAATTATTGCGCAATTGCAACAGTGCGAATTTGCGCGGGAAAGTTCCGTGGATATTGCCGAAACTCCAACCGAAAAAGCGGCGCCGTTTTCGCAACGGCCGTATTCTTATTCGCAGTCTTCGCTACGCGCGGACAGATGTTTGTTTTTCATATGATTGTTTTATATTAAAACGGTCTGTCGTTTCGTAGTCGAGGGCTGTGAAGGAAATATATAAAAAAAATTCGAGATCTTATACACTTAGACAAATGAGAAATCATTAGCAAGGAAGTCCAAAGATTTTGTTAAGTTCGCAAATCTCGAATGATATTTAATAGTGAATTAGTTAATGTTCATTCGGTTTACGACGCGTCTTATGATAATATTTAATTACTGAAAATTTTGTTATTTCGAACTGATTCCGTCCAATCATACAATTGTTCTTTACGATTCTTTTTCCTTCTTCGAATGTAATTTTTTCGTTGGAAAATTTTCTATAACCAGAATGCACATGGAATAAAGGCTTTGGCACGGCTGCTGCTGAAAACGTAGCTTGCACGCTTGTTGTTTGTATTTTTGTTTGTTTGTTTCACTCATTCCAAATTGATTTGTTCACTTTCATCATCCATTTTGGTTTGCGTGTGTTTTTACAGCAATGTTAGTTTATAAGAGCTTCTGGCACGATTATTATGTGTTTTCTTTTTTTGTTTTATATGCATAAGACGCCACAAATATACTGACACTATCGATCAGTTTGATACCTATTTTTGTGTACATATGATCCAAAATAATAAGTAATCGAAGTGTTATTGCATTTGTCGCGTCCCAATAGTTCTAGTATATTGTTCAACGACGATTCTGTATTTATTATCCCAGTCTGTTTCAATGCTTTTTATAATATGATGAAAGGAACGTTACATTTTTTTCCTATGATTATACAATGATCTGTGATTTTTAAGTTTTGACCAACTCTAATACGCGCACGAACATTCGAACGTGTATTTTTTTGATTGTTTCTCTATTTTTCTCGTATTAAGTTGTATAATTCAGAAGAAAATCAATGACGACAATTCTGTAAATAGTATTATTAAATTAATATCATTAAGTTAGCAAAACTTGAGTGTCCGGTGCGAACGATATTGATCTTTTATCGAACGCATAATCATTATGAATTTATATAAAATAGTTTATTTAATTATAATAAGAGGTGGAAGTTTTTAACACGAGTGTCGTTTGTGGTCACTGGTTAAACCAGTAGTGTCATTAAAACCGTTCTAAGTGTCAATCCGCGTGCTGAAAAATCCGTGAAAATTATTAAATATATATATTCAAACTAGTCTTATGTAAACGTTAGATTATGTTATGACTGTTTCACTGGCATTTTAGAAATTTTCAGCGATTTCGTTGAACAATTTTTTGAATCAATGCCATTCATGATTTTCAGTATGATTTCTATTGCGATGTATACAAGCACTATTCTATAATAAAAAATATGAATAATTAGTGCAATTTACCAGTAAAAAATGTGCCATCACATAAAGATTTATTTAAAACTGGTTAAGGTCTATACAGGGGTCGTAAACGGGTCAAAAATTATAATATTTAATAACCGTACTATTTTTAAATAACGGTACAGAATCGGAACGCACTTACTCGTATTTAGCGCAATCGTACTTAAACACATACAATCGATGATTTTTTCATACCATCGTTAATGCACGCATCCGAATATTTTACATACCCGTCTAGTTCGTTTTTATTTTTGTTATTTATCGTCATGATTTTTTTCCGACTCCATTATCGATCACGATTCTCTCGGTTAACCGTATTAAAATGTACGGAGCTACTTTTTCTATCGGGGTGGAGCTACTTTCAATCAATTTTGACATGTCAATTTGTGGGATGACGATTCTTTTATCTCGTCAAGTCGATGTCGACCCGCTTTTTTTTAGACCCTTGCGACATATTATTATAATTAAAATTTTTATCGATATTATCCCGAGAGCCATTAGAGACATCCAGAAGTTTGTACGCATATGCTGTTCAACAGTGATAAAGAACTTGGTTCATTTAAATGTATTTACTCATAGTTAAATTGATAATTTTATTATAAATATTCAGAAGTTTGTACTATATAGTAATGAGTAATGTGGTCAATAGATTATTCATTAAAATTCGGTTTAAAATTACTTTTTTAGAGTGCGTTTAACGCTCGCGCGTATTATTAAAACATGTTCGAAACATTCGCCCGACGCATCGGCGTCTCACTGTACTCAGATGCAATCTAATTCTTACGTTTGACATAAATTTTTTTCGGTAATTAAGCTTTCTGGTATTTTTCTATCGTCAACTCACATCTGATTCACATTCCCTTTGCATCGCACCGCCGCGCCCGTCGATAAAGCGCAAAGTAAACCCGCGCCGATTTTTCTGGTTCTTTTTTCGTTTTCGGCGCGATTTCTGATTTTTTTCGCCTCGTGTGGTACGCGTGTGTGTTCGGCCGCCGATTACGGGCCGTTTTGTCTTTTTTTGGGTCGGTTCGGCGGAGTTTTTCCGATCGGGCGTGGGCCGCGCGCTGTTGTGACCGCTCTCTTATACAAATATGGCGCTGAAGACAAACGTGTAAACATCGATTATGTAGTCGCCGTTCGTTTCGCGTGTGTGAGTGTTTCGAATTGCGCCAAAATCGTGGAAAGTTTTGGGTTTTTGCGCGATGGGGTTTGGAGGGTGTCGTGTCGGTTTTTTCGGTGATGATTCAATGTTATGTTAGTGTGATTGGTAGTCGTTTGTATTTATCATAGTGAGGTGGTGAAAGTTTTTAGATCTTTCATTTTGGGTTTTGACCAAATTTTATTACATGTTTAGATCTACCAACACTAATTGGCAAAGGAACTGTTTTGTTTTGACTGCGATTTTGTTTTCAAATGAGTGTGTGTCCTTTTTTAAATTTTAAATTATTTTTATGGAATAAGTTTCAAAATTTTCTTACAGAAATCTATCTAGCACAATTTTATGATATTTAAAATCAATATTTATTATTATAATATTTCCAAACTCAACATAAGAGTTTATAAATTCTTATCCTTTCGATATCGAAAATATTTGATTTTCCCAAAACGTACCAATCTCTTAATTTACATACATAACCCTAGTTCACAGTAAACAATTCGTTCCCGATTTAGCGCATCGAAAACGTCTCATTAGTCCATTACACCGAAATCTCCAACATAATACAACATCGAAAAACAACCGAACCAACAAAACCCCGTCCCCGAGTGGCGGTTAAAACGCATTTTGAAAATAGCCACGAGACGAGAGAATTTTACTTCTCATTTAGACACATTCCGCTCTATATTGTCGTCCCCGAGATGTTGGCTCGGTTTCCGATACGGACAACGAAATTAAATGTCGCCTTCGTTGTTTTCTTTTCTTTCCCACATCTGCCTCGCCCCGCGCCTCTCCCACCTCTCGAATCTTTTGTTATCTATTAATGCCCCATCCGAAGACCGATCACCTCGTGTCCGCGACGGATCTCGCGGAGTTATATCACCGTGTTCGCCTGAGGCCAAATTTCGTCCCGAAATAATCCGACCGCTCCAAATAAGCTGTTATGTTGTATATGGGCACGCCGGTACGGAAATAGAAGAAATGGCCGCTTCTGCTCCTCGGCAACGCCAGTGGCCGGCGATCGTTCCCGATTTTATTATTAGACCGCTCCCATACCGGGATTTTTACCCGTTTATAGAATAGGATGGGTTTTGGATGAGCTTGAGGTCGGTTTCGTGTGAAATTGTCTTGTAAGTTAATAGCAGTGGATTTTCTTTTGGTCGGAGATTGAAGTTTGTGCTTGGATTCAAAGAATTTTTCCTGTTTATAGAATAGGATGATTTTCGTTTGATATTTTCAGCTTGAAATTAGTGGAATTTTTAAAAATTTTTTAACAGTTGATTTGCTCGAACTCTTATGGTTGAATTTAGTTAATTGAAGATTTTTCGTTTGTAGAATGTAATTTGAGATTGATTTCGTGTGTTTTGAATCTATAGAAAAAATACTTTTAGTCTAATTTAGTTATTAAAGTTCATAATGTGCTCTCATTCAAGAAATTAAACTCTTTGATAGAATAGGTTCTGGATGAGAGATGGGTTTGATTTAGTTTCGTTGGGTAGAATCAATCTGTGGAAAATTTTTTTAAAATTTATGATGGTGAATATTCTTTTGGACAAATTTAGCGATTGAAGTTTACGGTGTGCTCCCATACTGGGAATATTTCCATTTATAGAACGTTTTAGTTTTGACTTAAGTACGGCGGCTGATGTATTACAGGTTTCTGAACGATTTTGAACACGCGTTCAAAATTTATTCCGTCTATGAATAATTCGGAGATAATGACACACATTTCGATTTTAAAAATATATTCATCCAACAAATTCCCAAACGATTCCATTCGATATTTTAAATTCGATTCGAGCCAAAAGCGTGCACGAGGACCCTTTTCAAACACTTGACGTTTCAATCTTCGATTTTTCCGAGTTTTGACACATTTTTCACCTTACATTAACCTTACAAAAGCTGCGATCGACCTCGAGAACCTTTGTTGTGGGTTACATATCGGTTTCTTGTTTCTTTCGTGGGTGTGTACCTTTTCGCGTCCCACGATAATGCGTCGTTTCGAATTTTTTTATTTTTATATAATAAAAATTTATAATAACTCATTTTCAGAATAATTGAGAATCTTTATTTTTTTTTAAATTTCACTTACTTTTGATTTATTTTCATCGGCGCCATATACATTTTTTCAGCATACTGAGATTCAAGGTCGTCACATTTTCGTATGCGTTTGGCTGGCGTTCGCAAAAATGTCTTCTGCGAAAAAACTGAAAAAAATTCACGTCCACGTGGGCAAAGAACTAGATTTCTTATTTTTAAAATGGCTCAGTTTTCGCAACTTCCGTCAACGCTTCCAATTTATGGCCGAATCATGTATTTTTCTTCGACCAATTTCCGATTGTGCGTCTTATGCGACGACACGTGTTTGGCGACGTGTTCTCTTATTTTTCAAGGTAAGTCGATTCAGAAAAAGAAATATAATGTAAAATAAAAATATAGCGCATATTCGAAAAACAAAAAAAAAATGGACGTGAAAAAAAAAACGAGGCCATCCGCAATTTTATTTTGAGATCTATCCCGTATACGCGTCGCGTTTATTTTCACTGCAACGACATAACGTGTCGTTCGTGTTTTTTGGCAGTTTCAGCTGATTCAGATACATATTTCAGATGTCCGGAAAACAATTGCAGCCGAATTCTTTTGTGGCAGGTGTGTTTAATGTGGCTGAAAATTAAAATCTTAAAAATCTTCAAAAATTTTCTTAATATCGTGCATTTATGTACTTATCGACCATTTTCATTATTTTTATTTTGATCATATTGATTTGATAATAAAATCTTATATATTACTTTTTATAATAATTGAACATCAAAGTGAAATTTTCAATTTTGTAAATTGGAAAAATGTGTATTCCATTTTCTTATGATCTAACCTCGATTGGAGTTTATGTTTCGGGAAAGTTTACTTATTTTTATTACCGCCATTTTAGTTTATAATATAAATTAATTACATTACGTATCACATTTTCGTCTGATATTTACGCAATATCGTATATTATTACCGGCTTTAATATAAGTGTTTGAACACAGGCTAAGCGATGCGGCTTTGGCTCTTTTCCCGGATTGTTAAACTTGCACCGCACATTTTACATACACCAGAGCTTTTCAAAATTCCCAAATAATTTTATAATATACATCGAATAATTAGTCATTTATATTTATATAATTTTTTTTAAATAATCCAAAAATATACATAAAAAAAAATCGATAAAAATTTTCACAATTTCTCATAAAACTTTCTTATAAACGATGATCAAAAATTTAAATTTTTTCTTCGAATTAAGGTAATTTTCCTTTATTGTTTTGTTAGTTCGGATATAGGCAGTGTCGTGTGTCGATCGACTTCACAATGTGGCCGTTTATTTTGGGCATAGCCGCTTCTAGCCAGTTAATTCGGTGCTCGCTGTGGCTCACTGGACTTCACCGGCTCACAACATACTATCGCGGCACATTATGGCGTGTATTTTTATAAATTTATGGACGTCGGAAGCAGAAAAAACTCTGTCGAAAGTTCGGTTGAAAAAGCTCTAGGCGTTGTCGAGAAAAATCGGATCGAACGTCGGAAAATTCGACGGGAAATCGTACGAAATAATTACTAATCCTATTGTGTTATTTCGAATTATATTATTACATTGTTCAGGGAATTCAATATCGAGTTTTCTCGGGATCGCATTTCATAATATTGACATTATTTAATTTGAATTTCTTGCAAAAACAATCGCAGGTATTGTGATTGTTTTTCATATGAATTTCGTTGACGATTTTCGACCGCAGCACGTGCTCGTCGCACCTTCGATTGTCATTGTTTTACATTTTAAGAATTTGCATATGAAACGATGTATTTTAATTGTCACATATTTGTATAGTTCATCATCGACTCGGATTTCAAAAGTGCGCCTTCGAACCGTCATCTTTTAATTGTTTACGATTGCACATTTCGTAATGAATCATGATCGATATCGAATTATTAGTTTATGAAAGAAAATAAAACGAGCTTTTCCGATTGTGAAATGTAGTCAGATTATTTAATTAGCGTTCCGATTCTAATTAGACGTTTTTTTTTATTTAAAAGTTGATATTTCTGAAAAGTTGTTATTGAAGATCGTTCGCCTCTGAATATTTTTAATCTAATTTTGTCCGATCGGAATATAAACGATCGCAATTGGAAAGTCATCGATGATTATGTGAGAATTGTTTCCATTTGCGATCGGTTGTATTCTCGTCGGCGACTTCTTCGTTTTGTGTATTGTTTTATTTAGATGGAGTTGATGCTTGGACATGTGTATAATTTATGATTAAATTATTGTTTAAAGTATGTTTTCTATGTAACGTTTTCATCTTTCAAATGTTTTTATTGTTGTATAAATATGTTTTAACCATTTCCCTTAGTTGGCCGTTCTTGTAATGTGTTTTTTTCCCGTAGTTATTGTATTTAGTTTGTCAACTCGCTTACAAGCAGTATTCACCTTCTAGTGAAATGGTTAATTTTATTATTTATTTGTTTTGTTTTATTTGTTTCTTACTGTCAAACAGTATAAAAATTTGAATCAACACAATAAAAACGTTATACATTTCATTGTGATGTCTTTAGTTTGTAATAATAATTATATATCATATTGTATATTTCATAATGTTTATTAGTCGACAAAACTGAAATGAGTTGAACATGTATGATGTAAATATTTTATATCGAATGTGTATAATAGTAAATTAGCATGCAATATTATGTTTTTCTTTTTTTTTGAGTTATGTGGTCCAATGAATGAATATAAGAGTTTATTTAAAAAAATATATATACACGATTATTTAGATATCGCAACGATTCATTTTAGTTTTATTTTCTTTATACACATATTTATTGATGTTCTGTTGAATTGTTATTACAACGTGATAATAAATCGAACGAAATGATACTCATTGCACAACAATTTTATTATTTTCACACAATACATCATACGACACCTTAATAACACACTGACAACACACGAGCAAAACAATATCAGCAATATTAGAATTGAACGCACATTGAATCCAAATGCAATTTTATGCATTCATGAAACGTATCGAACTGCATACGTATGCAAATCGAATATAGACTTTACGACGCGTTTAATTGACACGTCAAAATCTATGACGAATCTGTGTATTTAAATAATACAAATATTCGATGCGTTTTCAGAACGACCCTCGCGTCAGAGGCGTCGCGCGACCCACACACGTTCCACATTTCATTTTGTTTTACGAAAAAGTGAAATACTTACATATAATTAATCATGGGGCATTTTTTAGTGCGCGCGATGATTTATCGACGATAAATCATCGGAATCAGTCATATTACCGGAACGCGTTTTCTCTCGCGGCCTCGCAGGATCTTTTCGGGGTTCTTTTTCGAAAACGTAATAAAAACATAAAAAAGGGTTAAGGCATCCACCGTTCGCTCGTCTTATTGTCCGGTCTTTCGAATTAAGTATTCAGAGCGCGCTCGATGTCGAATCGCTCAGAGGGTAACCGCTCGGTAGCAATTTTTTTGTTGTTGTTTGCGAACGTTGCTACCGCGATGCCGATGTTGATTCCATAGTAAATATATTATCATCAGCATCATCGTCGTGCTTCAACACCTTATTATCGGTGATGCGAATCATTTTTTTTTATGACCCGCGCGTGAAATTTAACCCTTTTTCATTGCCCACTTATTATTTTGAAATTCAAATGGTTCGACACGTACAACGAAAACGCATTGTTCAATTTTCAATCTTTCGGGTTTTTTCTGTCATATTGTCACTTTTTTTGTTGTTTGCAAAAAGTCATGATTGCTGTTGACTTTTAGCCGATATCGTCGCGTTTAAATGATCATTTGATCGTCAGGTGTGCGACACCTGATGATCACAGAAGATAAAACCAAGACCAGAACCGGTAGTTCTGCGGCCGTATAACTCTTGTATCGGAACACGTTTCGTTTTCAATCGATACTAATAAAAGTGTAAAACGAACCTTCTCGCCGTACGGTAGCCGAAACGATAAATCCTCAATACAATATATCTTTTTTTTAATCTTTTTGTGATCTCAAAAGGATTTCCGTAGACGAACTGCACGTTGGATACGAAAAACTTTCTGTATTTTTTTTTGTGCGAAAATTATTCAATCGTGCAAACTCTGATTGAATTCTTTGATAAAAAATCTAAATTTAATTGATTCAATCTGTCGATTCATTTTGAATTTTCATATGCGACATATGTTTGGGTAAAAAAAAAAGTTTTTTTTCTTTTCGATTTTAGTTTCACCGATTAAAACCACCTACGTTTATCGATGAATAATCGGTGAAAGCCGACTCCTGATCGCTTACATATTATTTTATATGTGTTAAGTTTTCATTATGATTTTTTTTACGTTTATTTTAAAATTTACGCGTGTTGTTCTTTTCTAATGTTGTGTAATATCGAACGTGTGTTTGTTATGTGTTGAAAATTGAAGTGAGTCATAAAGAAAACGTTCTGGTTCAAATATATTTCTTTTTAATTTATGCAAATACAACAATGATTAAAATTAATAATTTTACTATAAAGTGGTTAGGAAGGAATAAGACAAACTATATAAATATTTTATTTTCATTTTTTTTATACATTTTTTTTTCAATTTACATATACATTCGACTAGTCGACTAAAATTCCTATGATCATAATTATATTAAAAACATTTCTTGAAAATGTATTAATATACTTTCGATTTACATTGTATACGACTATTATTGTTAAAGCATCCTCCTTTTAAAACAGCATCCACGGGAGAATTCTTCCTTCTTTCAGATCTGTAAAAAAAAAAAAATTATATTATATTATTTGACTAATAAATTAATGACTTAAATTATAATTTACTTAGGACGATGCTTAAAAATTAATTTGTGATAACTTTTTTCCATATGTATTTATTTTATGTACATCTTTATTATGTTTTATTCTAGTCATTTGGTAAATTTAACATTGTATAAGTGCCTTTTTTTTTTGTATGAAATTAATGTTTTTTTTTCTACGGACAAGTTATATATAAAATCATTCCCATATTGTATTTTTTATTATTATTTATCATGTTTGCACACATGTTTTATTTATTCACACGAATGCTTATTTATTCATACACATTTCACACAAAAATTTATATGTCAATACAATTACAAGGTAAGTGAAACTCAACCATATTTCTAACATTGTATTTTTTCTATTATGTACGGGACAATTTACAAGGGTCGCCCAATTAGTATATCAATTTTTTTAAAATCATTATTGATTTTTTCAATCAATCATTTCTATCATCAAATTGCATAATCCGAGTGCATTTTCGATTAAGATCAATCGGCGTCGATGTGATTGATTTAATTAAGTGCACATAGAGAGGTTCGTCGACCTCACTTCAATACGCGTATATAGAAAAGTCGATATCTGCCGAGCGAATCTGCGAAACGAACGATGACGTCGACGATGACGATGACTACGACTGCCGAACATACACACAGGCTTATATATGTATGTCGGATAACAGACGAGACCAGACGAGACGTTCGCTCGCCAAAGAGACCAACTCCGCTTTTGTGAAATTTGAGTCGGTTGATGGTTGTGATGTGTTTGAAGAGTTTTGTTCTGATTTTTTTTTTAAATGAATTTCTAAATTTGAGGGATTTGGAAAAGATGTTTCGAAGTTATTGATCTCAGTGGTTGAAATATGAAAAAAGTTCGAAGTTTATGCAATATAATGAATTACTCAACAATTTATCTTGATTACAGTAAAACTACGTATTTTGAATTACATATTATGAATAAATTACTTGTATCAATATGTCTTGTTTAATTTCGCTAACTTTCTCTCGATTTTTCATAATTTACGCAATTTTATATAAAAAAAAAAGGTTGAAAAAACGAATTTTCATTCTGTTAATGAAATATACTAGTCTTTATAATTTCTTAATAGGATTTTAAAAAAATTTCAATATCTCTAAAAGTTATCTAATTTGAATCTTTGTATTTGAACAAAACATATATCGTATTTAAAAATTTTGGAATCAGTAAAATTTAATAGCAAATATTTTATTATTATTATTATTATTATTATTATTATTATTATTATTATTATTATTATTATTTTTTTTATTTTTATTTGGTATTTTCGTTGAATAATTCGAAATTATAATCGATATAGTTTTACAGTATGTTTATATAATTAAAATTATTTGAGAAAAATTAAAAATTCTAACAATAAGACCATTCACAAATCGAACCACCATCGAATCAAAAAACCGTAAACTCGTTAATTTTTTTCATTTGTTCATATATTTAAATTTTTTTAAATATTCACATGATTTATTATATAATAATATAATATTTTTTTAATTAGTCTCAAATCATTAGTTCACATCTACATATGATATATAACAGGCTTGTCCAAAGGGCCACCTCGGGGCCAAAGTGGCCTCCAGTACTCGCGCGAGTGCCCCCCACTTTTCACACAAAAACAAACAGCATTCATTCCGAAATTTACTCATCGAAATAGTTTTATAACGGAAATAAATAACTTTAATACTTATTACGTTTTGAATTTACAACAATAGAAATTTTGAAATTTGAAATTTATAAGTGGCCCCTAATTTGTACATTTTGGCCAAAGTGACACCGAAATTTTCGACAAGCTTGATCTATATCAGGCTTGTCCAAAGTGCCACTATGGGGCCAAACTGGCCCCCAGTGCTCTCGCGACTGGCCCCCGCTTTTCATACATAACAATTTACGAATTTTGCTCTAATTCGAGGAAAATTAGTATTATTTTTTTGAATTATTGAAGAATCGATTTTTTCAAGTACATTCTGATCAAAATATATGTATTTTATCGTTAAATTAAAAAACATGCAAATTGTGTTTTGCCGTGTTTGACCGTGTTTTGGCCAAAGTGGCCCTCGCATACCGAAATTTTGGACAACCTGACTATATAATAATTACATAGATTTTTCCGATCAATCCCAAATCACTTTTCACAATTGAAAAAATCTATCACCCAAAAAACCCAATATCTAAAAACTCCAAAACCCATCACGAAAACCCGGACTTGCACCATCGCGCTCACCAACACCACACCACTCACACCACCACGCGGCTCTACAACGGCGAGAGAGCAACCTGCCAAATATGGCGATCACATGCACCGAAATACGGCCGTAGCTCGCGCCCCCGTCCGAATATCGCGGCCGCGTTTGGGGGGCCCTGGGCTGCCCCCCCAGAACGGACCGGGGGGCGCAGGGCCGGGCGGGGGCGCGCGCCCCCGCGGCCTGGGGCGCCGCCCGCGGACAGGTGGCCCCCGAGCGCCCCGCGGCCCGCGCCAACACGACCCAGCGCCGGTCGAAACTCTTTCTCTTGTTGGGTGTGTGTGTGTTTTTGAGGCGGGTGGCCGTTTTTTGGTGTCGGAGGTTTTTTTTGGTGATGGGTTTTGGTTTTAGTTGGATTTTGGGAGATTTTGATGGGTTGATGGAATTTGAGTGATGTTGAATGGTGGTAGTGAAATGAGGTTTGTTGAGTTGTGTTGAGTTGATTATGAATTGAAATTTTTGTATTTTTTTACTTTGTGTGATGTATTATAGAAAGTGGTGATGATGAAAGTTTGTCTGGAAATTTTGTGATGGATTGTTTTTCATGGCAAATTGTGTTGATATGGGTTGGTTGGATTAGTTTTCTGGTTTTAGATTCGTTTTTGTTTATTTTCAATTGAATATTTTTAACTGTACTTTCATGCCATCTGTTAAATAATGTAAACTTGCAGCTACGTAGTGATCATTTGAGATGAGTAATTTTTTCGATAATTGCAAAAAAATTCGAAGTGATTCATAAATTGTACACCGATAAATTTTCAATAATTTATTTTAAAATTTCACTATTGATCAAATCAATATATTTTCGACTTGTATGAATGTTTATCCGTTTGAAATTTTCAATCGCTGATTATCACAAGATTTATTTATACACCATGAAAGACTTTAAATTTGTAATACTTTTCATAGAAATTGCTTTTCAACAAATGTATTCATTGATTATTAAAAAATATACACTCATTGATCAGGATTTCAACAAGAATTAAAAAAAATAATTCAATTCAAACTCATATATTCCTTTTAAAGAATAACCATCGATTTTAATTTATTTTATTAGTTTCTTTTAAATAATTTCCGATAGACATCAAACGATTATAAAAATCAGTTTAAATTTACATATTTTTTTATCCATTTTCCTTTCGAACTCAGGTCAGTTACTTTTCACAGGCGCCACTTTGCGTAGGCGCACCTCAGATTTGTAGATCAATCAGATACCACATCCAACCACAATCTGAATTTGTTAACACAAATTAAACCACACAATTAAACCAAAATAGACCACCAGCCCGAAGGTGACGACCGAAGGGTCATCATCCTGACCACGGGAGTCCACGAGGCGCCGACCAGGTCGTGATCCTCCGGGTCCCTTGGGGGTCTCGCATCGTCTCGCTCAACCTTTGTGTCCTACGACCCCGGAAATGACGTCATCTGGACCATATGGTCACATGGCCCGGAGGCGGAAAGGCCGAGTTGAGCAACCGATGTGTATTGTGATGTGTGTGTGCAATACGATTTTGATTTATGCTGTATGTTCGTGTACGTGGATGGTTTATGGGTCGTGTGCGATGTTTTGGGCTTGATTTTTGTATATTTGACAAGGTTTAAGAATGAGTTTAGTGAATTTTTTGATTCGATTCAATTTTTTTTAACGTATTGTGTGATTTTTTTAGATTTGGTTTGAATAAATTTCATTTTTTAATGATCCCAAGTTAATATTCATTTCTTATACGTATAATATAATAATATCGTTGATCTTTCATTATATTTGCATTCATTCGTTTTTTCATCACAATCAAATCCGCATTAGTACGAGTCTCATTCATTTTTCAATCCCGAGGTCGATTCCAATGATTTTAACACATCGATTTAGATTATCCACACAGCGCAATATTATTCCATTCATATATCCATATTCATTCATTCGTTCATTCATGAATGGTAATAAAATTCGTTTACCGACGAGAAAACCGAGAAAATCCTCCAAGTGGCGCAACACCAACTGACGCAACTGCTTTTCGCCTTGAACCGACCGCGTGGGCGACTATGAATATCAATAAATACATTATTATTATAATAAATAATATATTTGAACCTTTATTGACCGTCGTTAAAGCCGATAACTAGAGCAGAAACATCTCAATCGTTTTATAAGGAAAATTGCAATTTTTCAACATTTTTATATACGTTTTAATTTTTTTTTAAATATATTTATATTAAAATGCTTATTATTTCGATGTTTTGATCCACGTGCCATCATTCAAATCTATCCACAATAGATATAGCAACAATGGTGTCTGAAATTCGCGCGTGTCCGTTGCCTCGGTATCGATCCTCGTAGATCTTTATCGACAATGGTTAAATCCAACAGAAAATGGTCGAATCATCTTCGAGGTGAAGAGGTGACAGTTCCGATAGGGCTTTTGTTGTCGATTCGTGTATATAATAATATTTTTCACAATCGTCCCGATGCGATCTAGCCGAAAGGTCCATTGTCAAAATAGTCGGGACGGGAAACGATCGAAGAACGTTTGATAAGTTCGAGGAAAGTATGGGTAGTAAAAAATTGTTGTAGTGTTGAGTATAAATCAGATTTTGAATCAATAAAATAGTTAAGAAATATTTTTTTTTTAAATACGGATCCGTTTCATGGAATCAGTTTTGATTTTTATAGATTTTTTCCTTAACATTTGAACAGGTATAAATTAGGCTTCTATTTATTTGATTGATAATTTATTCATATTTTTGGTCAATAATATAAAAATGGTCAATTTGTATTATAAACTGCCAGTATTTATGTGTTCAGTTACTGAATTATGCGATCAGTTAGTTATAGAAAATTATTATTGGATTTTTAATTGCTAGGTCAGTGCAACAGTTTTTTGAATTTTTTTAATGACCATTTATTTATTTAAACTGATCGTTTTATAAATAGTTAATGATCATTTATTTTTGTAATTATTATTTTATTACTGACTAAACATTATCTTATATACTTACTTAAATATTAAAATTTTTTATAATCTTTTCATATTCATATATTTTAGACTGATCAAAACCTATCCCATAAAATTCCAGTTACCGACCATTTATGCATTTGATTTCTGACCAAACATTATATTACTTTCAACGGTCAACCCATACAAATTTCAAACCAACGCAAATCACTGATAGAATCGAACAAATTTTCCATTTTCTCGAACGCCAATTCAACATTTAACACTTCTCGTCGCCCTTGACTTTGGCATGCGCCTAGCAAAACCTTCATTCGAGAAACTGAAACCTCGAAGGTTTCTCGAACAGTCGTCGTTTGAGGTCGTTATCGCGAATGACGCAATTGAACATGTCACCCACACGCGCGTCTTCCTACGTACGGGTAGCCACTCGACAATTGTAAATCTCGAGTACGTATTGCTTTATTGTTGTTAACGTCGGATTTAGCACGGGGAGGTTCGCTTTTTGTGGGAATTGTTATTGTTAGGATTCGGTGAGTTTGGATAATTTGTAGATAACGGATTCGTCGAGTGATATGATGGTATATTTTACGGTTGTTTTGTTTAAATTGGACGAATGTTCTCACGAGGTGAAGTTGATTTTATTAAAATTTGAAGATTGCTTAGTTTAAATTATCGTAGTTGAAATAGATACTTAATGGTCTTAGATCGGATCATATCGATACAAGAAGCATCAATTAACGTAATGCATATTTTTGCGATAATGAGTTTTATATATGGTTAGATTCTAAATCACTCGTTCTATCATTCTTATAATTAGAATTTGGATATCTTGAAAAAAAATGTTTTTTGTGATATTTTTTTTATAATAATGATTTTTGAAAATCTATGGAAATTTATTTGAAACAAAATATTTTGACTTATTTTCTTATGACTCTTCTAAAAATTTATCATTTATTCCTTATTTCTGATATGATATTATAAATCAAACATTGTTCAATTTAAATTAATAAAAATAAAAAAAAAACACAAATCGATAAATACATCAATTCGAAACGAAAATAATTTCGTTAAAAAATTCGCAATATCGATGCGACTGGTTCGACGTTCGACCACGCGAGATTGATGCATCGAAAAAAGTTAACGTAAAATACAAAATAAATAAATAAAAAAACTCGAAGAAGAAGAAGAACACTGTACACGTCTGGATCATTTATTTTTATATATAATCTTAAAGGTGGTCTTTATTATCGTTGCACGTCTTCGGTGCAAATTGTGCACCGTTAAGTGCGCGTTTCCCACGCGCATAAAAATGCAGCGCGCACGCGCTCCCTTGCTGTTTCCTTCCCGGAAGCTGTTGGAAATGCGTCTTTACGCGCATTCTCGTTTTTTATTTATTGTTTTTCGAGATTGCATATGGTAGCTTTTGTTGTCGGAAATCGGTTTTTGGATACGTTCCGGTGGAAAGTTTTTGGAAAATCGGGTTAATTTTGTGTGTTTGGTTTCGGATTGGATCGGTTTTTGTTTTGGTAAATTTTATAGTATCTTTCAAATGACAATTTTTTAAATCGCTATTTAAATTTATACCTTTCTTTTAATGATTTCGGAAGATAAGAATTCAAGACTTAAATTTTCTTTGAAAGAATTTTTTATTTTATAATTTATATTATCCAAAATAATAAATAAATTATAGTATATGTATCTAATTAGTGCAATTATATTTTACTTAATTCATTTTAACTTTTACATTTTTATTTTGTGATTTTTTTCCATAGAATATAATATGTTATCATCGTCATATGTAACTTATATCCAAGTCAATTTTCAATTTCAATAACCATCAGAAATTCGATCAATTTTTTTGAAATATTTCAATCATAAAAAAAATCCCTCTCAGAAATTCTTAAAACAACGATAACTTACTATATCCATATACTAATTACAACATTCGTTGCTTTACTTTTATAATCAGTGACAACCTAAACAAAAACATTGTTATACGAAATTTACTTATTACCGGTGAATGAATCCTTTGAGAATCGAAAGTTCTGAGTATAAAGAGTTTTCTTTTATCGTACGAGACATATCATTATACAGAGATTTCCAAAACCATTCAATATTCACAAAAAAATAGTCAATCATAACTCGATTAAAATTTTAAAACCTCGCCCCATAACTCAAACCCGCATTCATCTTGCGCATTCCCCAACATTAACCGGAACGTTCCGAAAACGCGCACCGGTTAAACAATCACATTTAAAAACCCGCCGATTTTTTCCCCCATTTATAACGAAATAAATCGAATCGTGTCGATTGACACATTAATATGGATGCGACGTCGTGTGAATCTGACGAGAGCTCGATCAATTGTCGACTTCCGCACACACGAGAATGCAGCATGCCGGTCGAGAATTCTCGTTTCGTATGCGAAAATTCGTCGAGAACGGCTTGGGAACGGTACGGAGGCAGACTCGATCAAAAAATGAAATAAATAAATAAATATGTCGGCGAATAGTATAAATAAAACGGGTCGGAATCGGTTCCCGGTAATCTATCGGCCGTACGCATCGGACGTGACGTTCGCATATAAACGTCCATCTTTATAGTACTTGTGCGAATCTGTCGCATTTTATTTATTTGTATTGTTAATTTTCAATGTTTTTCTGTTTGTTTTGCATTTTTAAATTTTTTGATCGGGCAAGTTTTGTGTGTTGAATTTTGAATCGTTTCGAATGGTTTATCATACATCTTTATATTAATATTTTTTTAATTTTATACGGGTGATAATGTTTTGCGAATTTCACTTCGAATTTATTATAATTTTAACTACCGAAGAAGTGGCATACTTTATGGGTTCCGATTCATAAAATTATCTTTTATACGCGAAAATGTTGTGGCCATTTGCGCCCACCGGTTTATTAAGTTCGCCTCGATTTGCATATCTATAATGGGTTAATTTTATATTAAACACATTTTAACAAGATTGCGAAAATATACATATATATAAAAAATCTCAATTTCACGTCGACAAACACTCGAAATTTCGTATTCTACGTCACCCGCCGTTTTATTTACGGCCATATTTTTTCTTACCTCGACGATCGGATTCTCGTTCGTGACTCATTTCGCATTTAATCCATTTTTTTCGCCACTCATAAAATTCATAATATAATAATATGGGCATGCGCCCACTCGATCGGCAACACTCGATTTAATTGATTTTGTCAGAAACAAACCGGATCGGCGCTTGCGATATTTAGGCTACATCTACTTCTTAAGACTCGTCTAATCCGAAATGTTTAAATAGTCGAACAGATAAATGGGACTTTGATATCTGTCGGATATCCTTGAATGGTGTTCAGCGTGTTTACTTTGTTCTGTAGTACTTGGAAAATATGTTAATTGATAAATTAATAATGGGAATGATTCTTGAAGTTTGAATGGATCTTGTCGTTTAAAAAAAACTGATGAAGTTCATTTGATTGGAGATATTTTTTTGTATGGTGGGAAATTAGAATACACCGAAAATGTACGTAATAATTTGATGCACTTGTATGTAACATATATGTAGTTTTATGAATATGGAAGTTTGGATAATTTATAGGGAATGGGGTTGAAGTATAATTTATAGCGCATGTGGTGATGTGATGTTTTTTTTTTGTAGAAAACTGAATAATGATTCGAATCAAATCAAAATTTATATAATAGTGAGTAGTAGAAGATTATCAACATTTAAAAAAAATCTGTAAAGTTATCTAATCAGAACTGTCAAACAGATTTAAAAATTTTAATTCGTTTTAGTAATGAATTTTGATATGAGCGTCACCATAGACAGAATTCGATTATTTTTGTATAGATTCGTATCGAAAATCACTTGATATAAGATCGTAAATAAACAAAGTCTCGAACATATTCATAACCAGAAACCTCAAGCCCCATCGAATATGTGAATTAATTAACGCTGGCCGCGCATAAATTCGCACCATTAGCGAACGATGGCCGGCGTGCAAAAAACGGCGACATTATACACGTCGTATAATACGACATGCGAAATAAAATATGTCTATAAATCATCGTATGCGGGGGTCGGTGCTTTTGAAACTTTCTCGATACCAATTATACGTCATCGGATCGGCTAATTGCCCGCTCGTTATCCTTATCCCGCGAGTGTCAGTCAAGCTTTACAATTTATATAAATATGTATGCCGACGTGTACACCCATCGCTTGATTTATGTCGAATCGATTCTGCAACGTTTTGCTTTTATTTCGCGGGAGCTTTTAGCCGGATTGTCGATCATTTGAATTTTTTTAATAATTTTATAAGAAAAAATATTTGAGCAGTATTTTAATCAGTATTATTTTATCAAGTAATTAATTTAAATAATAGAAATTCTAGTTAATCTAACTTTAGATTAGTTAATTTAAGTACGGGAACTAGTATTGTGAACATTAATTGAAAATTGAAGCACGTGTATATACTTATTCATATGTATGTCACAGTCCAAGTGTATTTTAGTCCATATATATTTAGATCGATCATAAATATACATCGTTAAAGGTTGGATTTGGTTTTTTCAGTAATTTGATTTTTTTCGATCGAAATTTTTGGTGGGTTGGGTCGAATATACATGGACTGATATATTGATATGGCTAATATGATCTGCGACATATACATATATACCTATAGGTAATATTAATTAGCGAATTTATACATTCAAGAAATTGAACGCTTTGCCTATAACGTATTTAGCAAAGTCCTAATTAAGCATATTTCATCAAAACATTGTGACAAACTCTCGACGATGCAAAAGTTTTCGCATGTCTGCCGTCAAAAATATTGACAATGGATACTGACCGCTTAGTATATATACGGACCACTTAATTTAATACAAAATGATCAGTATTACTAAAAAAATTCTATTGAATATATAGGTACATTTAAAAAAAATCAACGAATCAATTCCTTTCAAAATCCAAACCACCTCACACATTTTTCCAAAAAAAAAAAAAACCTCCAATTACGCCGACTCCTCCCAACCCACAAATCCATCGACACAAAAACCCAACGCACAAAATACATAACAGCGTCGAGTCTCTTACCCGTCGTGTATCCCACGGTTCCGGTGGGACGCAGCAAAAAGTTGCGCATTGTCAGCTCATCTCGGATGCGAGGCACGAACGTCTTCCTTCTTTCTGGTCGAACAGCCGGTCGCTCCTGCTGCTGCTTTGCCGTGGCCGTTGGTCTTCGGCGTCCTCGACGTCTTCCTGGTGCGTAGTCGTGGTCGAGTATGGTGATCGGGCCATCTGTTGGTGATTTGTATGGGTTAATTTGGGTTTTTGTGGTTGGGTGGTGTTAGGAATGGGTGGTGGTTGGGGAAGTTCAAGAAAGTCGTGTGGAGTGGGGTGTGTCTAATTGTGACTGATGGGATCTAATGTAATGGGATGGTTGGAAAGTTGTGTTATGAAAGGTTTTGTCGTGCAATAGATTTTGTTTGAGTGTGTTAATTTTTTTGTTAATTATGAAATGTTAGGTATTCAAAATCGATATTTTTCATTGAAATTGTTCTTGAGTCGTTAAACGATATGGATGTTTTTGCGAAATTTTGATTATGAATTTTAATGGTTCACTTATGTTTTTATCGAAATGGTTTGAAAAAGTCTGAAATTGTAACTTTTTAGTAAATGTAATTCCAAGATTGAAATCTAGGAATTTCGGATGAAAATTCGATCATGAAATCCTCGAATTAGTCATTAGGATGATTAGTGATAATGCATTCTGAAGATATCGAAATTTCGATCTCATTAAATCAAAGATTTTGGAATAGAATTTTCATCAAAAATTCCCAAATTACATTTCCTAAAACGTTTAATTCATTTTTAAAATTTCACTATCATATCAAAGTAGATGTTAAAATTTACCACAGAAACAATTTAACTCCAAAAAAAATTTATAAACATTTCCATTTTCATACCAAATACAAAAGTCCACCTATAAACCAAAGATTAACCAACCTCCAAACATCATCAACAACAAACTCACTAACCATCTCGCATCGCCGACACAAAGCGCCCGAAAGGTTAACACAACATAAACTCTGACCCCGTCCGTTATCTCAGTTTTTTTTCCGCTCGTTATCCGATCGTTACGAGCGCTACCACTTTAACGATTCCGCAACGGCAAAAAGGCGCAAGCAAAGCTACCAGGACTCGCAGGAGCGGAAAAAAAGGACGCACTGTCGAATATTTAGGATAATGCGCATGCTGTGTACGGCGGCGCCGCGGAATGCGGTTGTAAATAAGCGGATCCTTTGGATTTTTCGCAGCGAGTATGTCCGAGGGTTCGAATTCGAGAAGGGCGGTCGTTTTTCAGCCGTTTCGATGTTTTCGAGCGACAATGGGAGCGGTATTGTCTCGTGTGCATAAATTAAAACGAATTTGTTTCGGATTCGTATTCGGTTTTTTTTTTGAAATTTTTAAATGAAACTGAAAGAATTTTTGATTTTTTTTAGTACTGTAGTACTAACAATTTGATTTTTTTATGATACCATAAAAAATTAATGTATTGATAACCGCTTTTTATTAGTCTATGGCGCAAACTACACACTTTTTGTATGCCGATAATTTTAATCAGTATGGAGATGTATGCATGTGCGCAAATTATAACGATTCGGTAACAAATAAGTTTAATAGTCTACATGATTGTCTTTAAACTAATCTATCGGCTGACTACTAAATCAGTATGGCGCCTTTCCACGCGTGCACACCAGCCGATTGTTTTACTCGGTCGATTCGACAATTTTGTATTGACTGCTTACAAATCAGCAGACGAGAACTCTATCGTTCGAGAGCAGACTGTTGGATGGTTTGCGAATTCGCCACCAACCCGACCAAATTATTGGAAGACAAAGAGTCTGTAGTTTGCGCCTAGCCGAATAAGATAAATGTTTTGGTCTCTTTGTAGTCTGTTGTATTGATGACATTTCGTTTTTAACGCACAAGTGTTATGCAATTCACAAATGAATCATGTATTAATAAAATCAACATTGTATCGTCTTCAAACGGTGGAAAAAAATTGTTTTGATGTGTCATATTTATCGATTAGCAGATGAATGTTTGATAATGATCTCACGTCGAATTTTGTGTGCCGTATTATGATTAATGCATTTAACAATTCAAATTATAAGCGATATTTATATTTATGTATTACAATAGTTTAGTTTGACGCGTGCATCGAATTGAGCGATTTTTTTTTTCGTTAGTCACAAAGTCGCAGCCGCCTCTGGCCTTATTTAGTAAAACGCGCATCGAATCCGATCAAATCGTTCGCCAGTTTCGAATTTCAATCGCGTTTCGATGACTTCATATGTTATTCGACATGTATATAGATTCACTATGAAAGTTTTTTTTCGCGTTTCTTAATTGTATATCTTATCATCGGTAATTTGTTCGGTTTTTTGATCTTTTTCGGTCGTTTTGTGGCGTGTGCCGGTCAGGGATTCCTTCTGTGAGGCGAACTCCTTCACCAGGACCAGTTTGTGATTCACTACATTATACTACGTTCGAATTAATTTATTTTATGTTGTACAAGTTATTTTCATTTTTTTTTTACTACACTATAATGTCTTATTATAGCAGTTCTATTATTTAAATTGATTTGAAAAAAAAATTGTACATGTTTTTTTAAATTGTCAAATAAAATAAAATAAAAAATATTGTTGTATCGTGTCGAACGTAGTATACTAGTTAGCACGCGCTACGTGCGTAGGCTTTAATGTCGCACGCGAATATGAACCTCTCACGCTAACATTACCGATACTTTATTAGGCGATTATAGTTTGCATATTTACAAAACAGTTTCAATTTTATATTATTTATCACCTTCGATACACTGTTCGCGCGATGTCGTCTCGAGTTTCCACATTTGCATACATAATAAAATATTCATACATTTTTTTTAAACCATTCACATACATTACGTAAAGTTCACCGCTTCCGATACCATAAATGGATATAAATAACAGAATCGACACGTTATAAAACCCTTACCGTTTCAAAAGCTCATTTGCATGTTTATATACAAGCGGTCGTGATTTACTTTCGCGAAAATCGACCGGCCGCGTTTATTAAAGTTGGATAACACGACTTTTTTGTTTTCAAATTATATTATGCGCGGTCTCGGCCCGTTTTGTTTTTCGAGTTTGATTTATTTTGCGAGTTTTGTCATTATATGTAAATATGACGCCGGTGCAACGGGCTGGTATTTTGGCGCCGGTCTCGTCTCATGTTTTCCATGATTTATATACTGCTGTCGTTGGTTCGTGTATTGTGTTCGATGCAACGATTGCATTCGTTATTCGACGCCGTACTCTTTTTGCCGATCTATATATTATTGTATTATGTGGGTAATTTATTTATTTGTAGCTTTTATTGCGTTATTTTCGCTCTTTATACGGATTTCTTGTTGTTGAAGCTTTCGATTGATTTTAAAGTTGAAAATTGAATGTACCTTTATTTTAAATGCAAAATTTCGTATAAACGTGTATTCAGTTGGCTAAAATATGTTTAGCCAAAAATGTTAAAAGAGAATGTAATATAAATCTAAATGTCAGTCCTTTTTGGCGGTTTTAGATGTCACTTTCACGAACTGGTCAAGATTAATCAAATCTAGTAAATTGATGAATCTGTCTAGATATTATCTCTTTTTGATAATTCTGGATTTTAAAATTTTTATTATTTAGCTACAGATTTTGATAAGTTGTTTAATTATTAAATAAAACTCGAAAATGTTTATATGCAACTAGATTTTTAAAATTTTCACGCTTTTCATCAATCCATTTCACACTAAAAATTCCCACTTAAATCACTCAATCTTTCGTATGCATAAAAGTCAAGCGACCTATCTTTAAACATAATAAACGCCGTCTAGAATTTTTTCTAATATTTTTTGATTCATAGTCATAATGCTGGTCGCACATTTTTTCCACAAAGAAAAACGATCGGGCAATAAATTTTGTACGCCAACGATGCCGAGCGTCCATCGCGATCGCTGGACCGATACGAAATAATAATGTTTAATGTATATTTAAAAGCCAGAATGGTGCGAACAAAAAATAATACATATACGAGTGTGGAACCGGCTTAAGTTTCGACTGACGGGCTAAACGCCCTCGTATTGATGGCGACATCAATCAAAAGTCGACGTATATTGCGTCGCTAATTGGCGCCCCGAAAATTGCACCTCTAGGCACTGTCGACATATGGCGACACTGATATTCACGTACAGTAAAGCCTAGGTTCATATTGGGATTTTTAAAAAATGAAATTCGTTTGAAAACTGCGGAAAAGTCGAGGAAAATCCAATGGTTTGATGAGTTGATTGTTATATACTGAATACCGTTGTAATTTTTCAATAGAATTTTTTTTTGTAAATAGTATTGTTATATACGATTACTCAAAATAATATTCATTTTGATTTTGGTATTATAATGATAATAACATATTTTTGAATTGAAAATTTATGTATTTGAATATTGTTTTGAGTCACTATGTTACTATAAAAGTTTGATGATTGATAAATTTTAAGTTTTAACGGTAAATCTTATTGCTAGATTTTATAATAAGATGTTAAAGTCCCAAAATTATTATTTTTTTAACTCTTAAATTTTAATTAAATCGTTTTGGTTTTCCGATACCAAATGGTAAAAAGAATTTTAGTTAAAGATTGTATTTTAGAATTTATGTATAGAATTAGAATATAAGCGTTACGATATTTTAGCGGTCGTTAATTTCTATATAAGACTTGTTATAAATGCTTCACATTTCTAATTATCAATATTGATTTTTAAAAATCCCGATTTTTTTCAAACTTAAAACAAAAGCGTCTACGAAAATTTTTCCGATATTTACCGAAAACTTGAAATTCACCAAATCCTAAAACTTTCTTATTACCACATGAAAGTTAAAAAAGTCAAATTTCGTAGATCCAAAAATTTTTATTACCGAAAAAACATAAGATTCACCAATCTTCAATCTCAAACTTTAAAAAATTCTATCAATATAAAAATTCGAAAATCCTCAACTTTTTACACCTCCATTCTCGAGCTACCGCGGTCACTCCTTCGGCAATTTTTCAACACCACCTATTTTTTCCACAACGATAATACTAATTGAACGTTCCACCGCGAGATTTATAATACAGAAGTCAAAATCGCTCGACAATAACGCTTCTTCGGTTAATTGGAAAACGATTCGACGCGGACGCGTTAAAGGTTCATTACGCTCGTCGAGAGGCTATAATTTGTACGTATAATAACCGTCGGGGGAAAAGTCGTCGATATATGCATATAATGTCGATAATAATTTAATATATTGTATGAAAAAAAGCGACGATAACGAGCCGGAGGATGGTTTCTCAAAACAGATGGTCGCCTCGCCGTGTGAGGTTTCGCTGGCTCATGTATGTGACTATTATCGCGATAATTCACGATCGCGTTTCTACGAAAGGTTGTGGCTGTTTTTTGTATTATTTTTTTGATATATTCTGAGTGGTTTGTTTTAATTTTTTGATGTAATTGTAGATTTTTAGTGGATTTTATGGGATATAAATTGATGTTTTTTAGTATGGGTGTTATGTTTTTTATTGCTTGTCGTGTTTGATTATGTGAATGGGTGTAAAATTTGTTTTGAAATTGTTTTTATATTGTGAAATGTATGGATTGTTTTTTCATATATTTTGAATACAAAATGTAATTTATTTGAATATTTCTATTTTGAAATCATTTTTCTAAAGAGAAATGTTTAGAATGTTCTTTCATATTGAAATATTTTTTTTTATCTATATATTATTATAAAACCGAATGTCCATCTGTCTGGTCAGTTTTGTAAACAATTAATTTTTGTCTTTTATAGGCAGAAAAATTAAAGCATCTAGTCTAGTATTTCATAAATTTTTCTATCGCTATGCGAATGTTATTATATTGTTAACAGAAGTGGATCATTCAAAATGGTTTTGTTTAGTGAGTAAAATGTAAATATTTTAATTTTTTAGTTTATAAATTTATTGATTTCAAATTGAATCATATATAGCAGAAGTACTTATATCATATTCAAAATATTTTTTGTATAATTAAAATCTATTATTATTCTAGATGAATATTCAAATTTTGAAAATCCCAAAAATTCTACAATAAAATAATTCTACAAATTTTTAATTTACAAAAAATTTTCTAATCACATAAAAACTCCACAAAATCATATCCAACCCAACAAAAACGAACATTCACAATTTTTCTATCCAAAAACAAAAGTACCTATGTATATCATATTTGAAATATTTTTTGTATCATTAAAATCGATTATAATTCTTATCGAATATTCAAATTTTGAAAATCCCCAAAATTCTATAATAAAATAATTTTACAAATTTTTAATTAAAACAAAAAAAATTTCAAATTTTCCTAATCAAATAAAATCATAAATAAATAAAAAATAAATTTTTTCTATCCAAAATAAAAAACTAACACACACACAATTTTCCACACAACCACCCAACGACCATCCATTCCGTCCACGAGCGCTTTTTGTCGAGCATAAGCGGGGCGCGGGCGGCGGGGCGGGCGCGCTTTCTCCCGCCATCTGCGTGGGCTTCGTCGCCGGGGGCGCCATGGGGGGGCGGGGAAACGCGGCGGCCGAGGGGGGGCGCAGCGCCCTCACTGGCGCTCCGGCGGCGAAAACGCGGGGAAAATCGGCGCCGTAGCGACGCTTTGCGGCCGGTTTTCCTTCATATGCCACGAGTCGGTGTGCCCGGTAGCGGTCACGTTGAGTCATGCGGCCGCGTGGACGGGGGTCGACAACCTTTTTCGGTTGTGTAAATGTTGTATGTGTGTTTAGGATCGATAGAAAGTTTTTTGATGTGATTGTTTGGTTTTTAGTGATTTTTTTTATTAGTGATGTGATATGAATTGTTTAAAAGGTTTCGGGATTTTAAATGAAAATTTTATCTTGAGTTACTGAGTGAGCTTTGATTTAGTAGAAATTCGTGTTTTTTTTTTTCACTTTTAGATCACATTTTTTATCCGAGGATTTTGGGTTTGAAGTTTTGCAAAGGATCTTAGGGGTTTGGGCCTGGAATTGCGGTTTCTTGTTTGACGATTTTAAAAAGGTTTTTTTTTTAAATAAAATAAATTATGGTTGAATTAATATGTGATGTGCTCAATAGATAAATGCGACTATGTACTTTTATAATGATTTTATTATGTGATTGAGAAATTTAATCATAAAGTGAAGGACACGCGATAAAAAAAAATTGGAAAATTTGTAAACTAAATATCATTAAAACTATTCTTGTTAAAATGTAAGATTTTTCTAAAGAGTTTTTTTTTTCGAAATTTTGTTCAATGTTTTAAATATTTAGTACTTTTATGATTGAACTAAAACAGTCAAGTAAAATTTATATAATCATCATTACACGTCTTCTATAAAACTCATTGCATTAAAGTCATCAAAACATCGAAAGTTTTAACATCGCAAGCGATTCAAGAAAATCGAATATTAAAATTGTCTCTTTCTAAACTATTTCCATTTAATCACATCATTATTTCAAAACCATTAAGCAAAAGATGATTTTCGACATATGTATAATACATATATATTTTTCGAGAGTAAAATTTTTTTTATCACTATAAAAAATTCAAAGAAATTTTTTTTCTGTAAAAGCTCTATTTAAAAAAAAATATATAAACCACTCAACGATAATGATATCATCAACAATAAAATTCCGCATTTCCCAACTGGTTACCGATCCCTGTCGATTTAGCGGGTTCGGTACACGACGAGCGTCTCTCGACAAGAAGTGGGCCGCTCACTAGCCGCCGGTGTATTTAACGTGCCCGTTCTTTTTTCTTTTCGGTTTCGTTCCTCGCTCTTTTTTCGTTTTTATTTTAACGTCTTTTTTTCGAACCCGGGTCGTTGTCGGCGCCGTTTCGTTACGCCTTATTATTTGGGTGATGGCCCTATAGCGCCCGGTCTGCTGCGATTGATTGATTGATCGCACCATCAGGGTTGCCGATGGTTCAATTGCGATTGTATATTAATTGCAAATCAGTGATGGAACGGTCGCTAAATCATCGTATGCAGATTATATAATTAGGTTTTGTATAGTTAATTAGAAATGATAGTGATAAAAGAGAGTAGTGACTCTGGAAGATTTTTCCAAGTCAATGGTTCGTATTATATATTTATGTAAAAACCACGTGACTCATTACTTAACTTTTTAATTGATGATAGAAATATACGTATTGAATAAAATTATTTTTTAAATATAAGTCATTGACTCAAATTATGTGTATGAATAAATAAGTTTGATTATTATATAAATCAAATATTGTTGTTTTATGTACTAGTTATTAAAAAAAATGTTCTAAGAAGAATCGTCGAAATGAGAAGACTCAAGAATTGAAGAAAGAAGAATATTTTTTATAATGTTAAAATTATTTATGCATTTCAATCAAATTGATGTATTAAATATATTATATAAATTATTATATGTAATACTATTTCACATCCCTGTCTATCGATTACTATTTCATTTGTTCAATTAAGACATACAACGACGCACATTATATGTAATACATTAACGGTTTAATTAACTTCTTTTTTTTCATTTAAAAAACGTGCTCTATTTAATGCAGATCAAATATAAGTAAATCAAGATGTAATAAATATTTAACGAAAAAAATCTTCCGTACACAAATCAGTCAAAAGATCGATTACGGTGCACATAAACATTTCAACTATGTACGAATAGCAACGAGACACCGCAATGACATATCATAATAAATATTCTTTAATTGAATACGTGCAATCTCGACAATGCTTCATTATTCAAATGTAAAATTAAAATTCTTAAAAAATAACCCACTTTGAATATTTTCAACCACCAACTGCGTATTCAAATCAAGCATCGAATACGCTACGGACTCTTATCGTGAGGCCGAATTTTAACGGATCATCTATTTCGAATTTTTTTTATGATTCTCAAATGTCCAAGGATGATCTTTCACATCGTAATAATTAGATTGCGGTTTAATTCGCGGTAATTGCGACCGTTGCGAAAATTAATTTGTTTGGGATGTGGGAAATGGAACGCGCATTTCGAAATTAATCTCTAGGCGTTTCTCAAACTTTCAAAGCTCATATTCCATTTATCAAAGTTTGATTCTGAAACGGTTAAAAATTAAATAATGCAAATTAATTCCGAAACCTCGATATCGTTCCATCAAGTGTCGCGTCCGACAACAAGTGTATTCGACTTTCTTAGGCTCGCTTTGCAAACAATGTGCAAAAAGGCATAACCGAGTGCGTGTATACGTATATATATTCCGAATACGATTCGTGTGTGTGTGCGCGTAATCAATTCGATGTAAATTGCGCGCAATTGGTCCCGCAATATGCAAATGGCGGTCACGGAAATCAGTAGTATAATCGACAGACGATTTTGCATATACACAAACCGTGCACTTTTACGTGCGCTTTATATTGTTGCACTTTGCTGGCTGTTGGGGAAAATATCGTCGAGTTCTTGTAACGGGTGGACGTAATATCCCGCAATCGCAATTGTGTATTGAATAACTTTCTTCGGTATCGAAATTATTTGAGATATTGATTTTAATTATGTTTGGGGACATTTTGAGTTTGGATGATATATTTTTGTGGGCATTTAAGAGAAAAATTTATTGATTCTTTTATAACTTTGGATTGGTTGTTAAAAATAAACGAACAATTTGAACTCTGAGGCCATTGTTGAATATACAAGTATATTTAAAATTTTGAAATTGTTTAAGATACTTAGAATACAATTTTATCAGCTTAGAATGGATTTATATATCTTTTAATAATAATTCGATTTATTTGTGGCAACTTTCATAGCAAAACGTTTATTCGATAACGTTCAATACGATAAAATCACACCGTTAATATTTCTGGATGTATTTGTTAATCCGAATCGAAATAAATTAAATTTACTACGTGCGTCGGTTAATACTCAACAGGCTTTATACAATATCGAATCCAGCCATTCCGTTCCCAACAATCATTACATACAATCCGAAAAATTTCGAGTCCGCGTAAATCCAAACAAAAAACAGAAAAATCGTGAGAAAGCCAATGTACGTATGCGCTTAGGCGGATTCTTCTTAGCAGTCCACTCGACACTGTTTGCAATTGCGTGGGCGGTTTACACATAGTAATAAGCAAGTGGGCGGACGGTAGCGTCTAGCCTCGGGCCGACCGACTACAAACTATTTTACGACTTTTCAAACTGAATCTGCCGAACATTTCGTATTCCTCGACTTTCCTCGCGAACGAATTTTGAATTTCCCGCCAGCAGCAGGCGCCGTTCGACGGCCGCTGTCCGGCGATAATGGGTTAACGCGATATCGATCCGAGCTTAGTCTTTTATGACGTTTTGAACAAGCGTGTAATGAGGCGGTCGGGTCTTTGATAGTTTTAATCGCGATGGGTTATTGCTTAACCTTATGGGTTAACAATTCAGCGATCGGGTTAATAAGATAAATTTTATTCGGATAATTGGAATGTCCGAAGATGTATCTTACAATATGAGTAAAAAGAGTTGAAAGCGTCAAAAGGCATTGTCTTTCGAAATAAAAACCGCAAAAGTGTGAATCATTTGTCGCGATATTCTCCGCTTTTCTTTTGAAAATAAAAATAAAATCCCACCAACAATCGTCGGACACAATCGCCATTGATCTACAACGGTTATCTTTGACTGCAAACAATGCCACAATAACGAGTCGTTAGCACGTATAAACGTTCACAATAATAACACACGTATGAGTCGAAACGTACGTGACTTATTAGACAAGATCTTCTCTTTTGAATAACAATTACATCAAAAAAATAAATCATATTTAATTTTAAAAAATTCAAAATTTCGCCATCGTTTTTTTTCGGACATAGAAATTTTTTTTTGTGTTGCATTATCAATCATCGTCAACGTAACTGGTTCTAAGTGATTAATTATGGGAATAATCAAACACTGGTAATTCAATTGAACCCGTTTAATTGAAAGCCGAAATCAATTGATGAATTGTCGCTCGTTTAAATGGCACACGAAAATAAATAATATATCAATCCGATCCGTATGAAATGCATGCGATATTTATTGCCGAACCGAGCGTGCAAAATCGAATTGATTATGGCCAAATTATTAATTAAGAATGTTTTAGTATATGATGTGCGTCGTTTTTTGTTAACGGTGAATTCTCGATAAGTTATTCGATTTTATACACATGATACAGATGAGATGATGTTGATTTATTCGGATATTTATCGAGAATTTTCCGCAGTGCAATAAATTAGTGTTAATTTATTAATGTGAAAATTTTCTTATTTTTTCAGTTCGTTTGTATTATTTATGTTGCAAAAATAAGAAAATTTATTTAGTTTTAGTTTGAATATTGTGTTTCCTTACCTTTTTTCGTAGCAGATGTGTCCAAGCATTCATCCTCCACCTGTCAAACAAAAATGATTTTACATTATTATAAATTCGAAACGACGTTCATTTTAACGATATTAATTTAGCAGAAATTCAAAAAAACAACCAATCAAGCGCAACATTTCGAAACTAACGACCGCGTCGGAAAATTTTCACAACCCGACAAAAAACCCACGCTTTTCCGCATTAGCATACGCATCAGCGCCTAAAACGCGAAATTTATTAACGCGCCGACAACTAATTGCGACACGTGGACGCCTCCGCGAACTTCGCGAAAAACCTCACGAAAAGCGCACTCACCTGTTGCTCTCGCCGTCGAATTTTCCTCGAGCAGCTTTCCCGGCGGCTCCGACCGGTGGCTTTCCCGATATTTCCCGCCCGCGGCGTCGATTCGCGCCATTTTCCGGCGGCTGCGAGCGTTAATTTTGGCCGAAACAGCTCCCGTCCGCAGCAGGTGCGATCGCCCGCAAGGCTTTGGCGCTCTTCGGTGGCGCGAAGCACGCGACGTGGTCGTCGTGCGAAAGCCGCGCAGGCACTGACGGGCGCGCGCCCCCCCCACTTTTCCGAGGCGCCAGGCCACGCCCTTTTCCGTGACGTAGGCCGTAGGCTGTTCTTACGGGCGGGTGGCGGGGGGGAAAATCGGCCAATCGGCGAGCGAGGTTGTGGTATGTTGGTGTGCGTGCGTGTACGTATTCGGCGTAGGCCACGCGTTTTTGGTGGTGTGAAGGTGTGATTAATTTTTGTTCGGTGAAAAATTAATGTGTTTTTCGGGTGGTGTGGTGGGGGGTTGGTTTTCGTGTTTTCTGCGCAGTATTGTGATTCGTTTGTGTTATTTTTTTTGGTGTCGCATGTTTTTTTAATGCATATAATCATATGATTATATGCAGCCTATACTTAAATATATTGCCAATTTCAGGATTTTGAATTTTCCGATAGTTTTTTTACAATTTTTTTTTATTGTGTGTGATAAACTCAAAGACCTTATATTTTACCTAATGGTTTCAAATCAAAAGTTACATCCACCGACTGATTGTGCTAAATATCGTTTAACTTTTATCGTCAATGAAAATCAATGAATTCAACACAATCAAATATTTCCTAATATAAAACGTAAATTTTCGCAGATCATAAAAGATTATTCAAAATTTTAATCGTTATATTTTCCTTCAAATTTTTCAATTCCAAAGCAAATATCCTCCATCATAACGACAAACAAATAATAAACGATTCCTATACACCAAACTACGCATATTATTGCGAGAACACTACCGCTTTTGTCTGAAAGCAAATTTGCATAGCGGTCCGCTCATGTCCACTTTGCACACGACGTGAAAAAGCAAATGTACTAACATTTAAAAAAATATTTACCTACACTTCCATGCAACGTCGACGCGTCACACAATCATCCCCATTAATGCTTCTGAGGCCATTTTATGGAGTCGTTCATTGAAAAATCGAACGTTATCACGCACTGTCCATGTTTAGCATCTGTTGTGTATTATGTGTGTAGGAGACGATCCATTTTAACTGTCGCGTAGCCAAGTCGAGCAACAGATTGTTGACCCGTGCCGTTTTTGTATCTTGCGCTTAAAAGGCGGCAATTCGTTGTAAACAAACAGAAAACATAATGTTAATCAACGTGGCGTACCTACTCTTCAGTTCGCAGGAATTGGATATGTGATGCAATGCGTGCGATGTATTGTGTTTTCTTTTTGGAATCAATGAAATGGTAGTGAACGTAATGTTTTTATGGTTGATTTGGTATGAATTGAATTTCGTGTATCTAATGGTTGTTATTTGAGTTTTCCGGATTGAATGATTAAATTTTTTGTGTAGGTTTCTATTAAGAAACTGCTACTGCTTTCGACAATGTATATTTCTCAATAGTATCACTTTACTACTGTTGATAATTTTTTAAATCAATCATTTGCTTTGTATTGTCATAATTGAGTAGGTTATGATATTTTATTGAATAGTGAAATTTTTATATAAACCATCGATGTTTTGGAGGCGGAGACATCGCAATAGTAAAATGACATCATGATTGCTTTTATGAGTTTTAGGGATTATAAATCAATAATAGCTATATACAGACTTCCTCGATTCAATTTTATGATACTTTATTACAGATTTCATGTCAATTTGTGTGTTGCTTTAAATTTTTATGACATAATCAAATCGTCTCTTATATCAAATTTATGAATTCGAAATTTGAATTCTGAAGTTTTCCAGTTATTTTAAAATAATTTAGCTATGAACTTCAGTTAAAAAATTTGAAGAAAACTCTGGGTATTTATGAAATGAAATCTGTTCTGAAATGAATTCGTTATTTAAAATTAAAACTGTAGAAATCAAAGTTTTATTGAGAAATTTAAGGTTAATTTAACAATCTTTTATTGATTTGTTCATTGCACTTCCCCCTTTTCAACATAAAAAATTAGTCAACTTAATAAAATTTTCCATGCACCATTTCGTCATATTGTAAATTTATATTAAAAATTGAACTAAATTTAGAATGAAACAACTACACGTCTTCACATATTCAAAACCTCAAAGATGTTTAAAAAAACCAATTTCAAATTCATTAAGTTTCCAATATACTAATTTGAAATATCATAATAATTTTTCTCCTTCATATTCATGATTCGGAAAAGATAGACCAATTTTGCATTTTCCTATTATGTTATTCATACTTAATTTTTCGATGTTAATCCTAATAAATTTTCCACACATTTTCATATACAATTCCATGAATTCCAACATTAGATTCACACTCTTCTATACCTTAACAAAACATCAACCACTCATTTTCAACATTTCAACCTCTCAAATACAACCACCATCCAACAACCCACCCCACCAAAACCTCAACCTCTTCTCACCCTGCCTCCACATTTTCATACACCATAAATTCCAACATTAGATTCACACACACACCACTCCTATACAAACCATCAAACACTCATTTTCCACACTTCAACCTCAACCTCTCCAACCCAACCACCACCCAACAACCCACCCTACCTCAACCACAACCTCTCCTCACCCTACCTCCACATTTCCACATACCATACACTCTCACCACACACATCCACGTGCAAATTTCGGGGGCGGAATCGAGGCACCTGTAGGATGACGTCATGGCCGTTCGTGCCGCCCCCACGCGCGCCGCCTTGCGCCTCGCCTTATATGGCCACCGTACATAGCGCGCGCGCGAACGACAACTCTCGTACACTCATTATCCATTGCCGCTTTATATGTGCGTTATGTTGGGCTGTGTCGTGTGCCGCACGTAGCCCACATTCGGCCGTGTGTGTGTTTTTTGTCTGATGGATGCGGTTAATCCTTGGTCGCGGAGGCCTTTGATGGATGCTTTTATTTTATTGAATGTTTTTGTTCGTGTGGCTCTTGTATCTGATAGGGGTAATCTGGGTTTGGATGGATGCGTGTTTCGTTTGAGTGGTTGGAGATGTAGATGTTGTGGAGTGATCGAATCGGTGGTAAGCGGTGACTTTTGAAACAAGACGTGCTGTTTGAAAATAGTATATATAAAACACAATTTATAAACAGTAGCAAAATTCACTAATATGACTTTGAACTTAAAATACATATATTATCGAAGTTTGAAATCTAAATGTAATTTGATGTAAATATACCCTTGATTTTGAAAATGATTTGATGTGTGTCGTATTTACTGTATAATATGGAGAGAACGTCACTGAATTGATTAGGTTGGAAAAATTTTCATATTGAATATTTGAAAATTTTCGGATGAATATTAGATTTATTTAATTTAAATTCAATACAATGACGAGTCGAAATCTGACTTTTGTCTTCGTACATCTTTGTTATTGAGTATTTTACGTTGGCGAATCCGAGTTTTCTTTGTTTTGTTATTTTTCCGAGAATACGTATTCAAATAAATTGTTATTTTAATCATTGAGAATTATTACCTTCATATTACTAATACATCATTGATTGTCTTAAATTACGACGTAATTTTAAAATATCAAAAAATTCAACAAAGAAAATTTCATACAATTCGGTAATATCAACGCGCGGGTACATACCAAACCCAAAACTTCATGTTTTTTCTTGTCCGTATGATTCATTCTCTATCTTTACGTTTTAATTACACCTTTTCGTTCGTATTTGGATTGTAATCGTATATTAAAATGTACACTGATCATACTAATGATCCGAGAACTGTTTGGGCGCAGTGCCGTTGACCTGTGTTAGATCAGTTTCGTACGTGTGGGCTGTTCTCTTCAAGGAGCTAACAAGTTCGAAAAAAGCAATGGAAAATCACGTGTATAGTATAAAAAAAATTACTCAAACATTCGACAACCATATTCGTAGTGTTTTCGTGCTACGTTATGCAATGTTTATCGAACTTTTGTCCGTTTTTGTCGCACTACGTGGCGCCTGCCTCCCATACATCACTTATGATTTATCGCGCAAACGGAAATAATATTACAAATTCGATACGAGCATTTCCATAATTTCATAATAAAGACTTCTTGTGCACATTCTACGATCGAGCATGCGATTTATTCGGGACGCGGCTCGATTTTTGACTTTGTTCGCTTTTTCAGCCACCGCCGCCGAATGAATTATTTATCGTTTCTTATCTCAATCTGCGGCGGCATTGTTTCCGAATACGACCAGTCGAATCGCGATAAATTCGCAAATTTCATATCTCGAGTTCGCCCTGTGCAAAAACTCAATCCCATCTTTTGCCTACAAGTGGGTAGAGGTTGAACCGCACGTGGTTCTTTTGTAATTGGCACATTTGCGTTTATCTAAAACGCCGATACGTGCATCTATGCAATTGTCATTCTTGACATTGCGACTGTTGATGCATCGAAGGCAGTGCGTGCTGAATAAAAGAATGGGCTCGGTTTGTTTGCTTTGGACTGTCCCACGGTCCGAAGCGATTTTTCATCTTTTGAAAAAGCTTGAAGTCACCGTCTCTTCTATTTTCATTGTCCGTTAGTTGTATTTTGTGATGCTAATTTCGCTATATTACACTATGGCGTATATATTCTTAAAAATAAGTATTAAACGTATTTATATTTGCCTATGGCCAATTAGAATCATAAATTTTTTCGAGTTTCCTTGACTTTTTCATGTTCTTATTTTAGACCCGAAGACTCAAATTCAGATATACTTAATTTTTATTTATGTGACTATGATACTTTTAAAAATTTATGAAAATTGACTTAATATTATAAATAATAATTTGAATATTTATTCATCCGCATTTAAATATATTCGAAACATTACGCTTGGATCCTCGGACGATTAGAGTCAGCAAGAACGATTACTTTATCAATGCCATCAAAATCACAAAACCACATACGCAAACGATTCGCACACAAGTCACACGATTCAAAAATAAACATCGACGCTGAATACAAATTATGAACACGTCTCTGTCTACGGAAATCGTCAAACGAAACACTCGAGGACCCGATACTTCCGGAACCGCCACCGTCCGGATTACGGGACAATATCCTTATCGGACGTGTTCCGGTCGTCGGCTTTTCGGTCCTCGACCTCGACTTCTTTCTTTTCGAAACATATATTTAGCGGAGCCGTGCAATGGTGTTGTTATGCGTCTATCGGTAGACGTAAAAGCCGGAAAACGTACTCGGTACGCGCAGGAAGAGCGCGGGTTAAATGCGGGCCCGTGATTCGAATTTCGCGGCTTGATCGGAAACGGCCTTCGAGAATTTTAATTTTTATAAAATATGCGATGTGACGATGGTCTTTTTATTTATTTTTATTTTTTGCGATGGGTCTTTGAACCCGTTTCGGTTGATTGAAAGGGTCGCGCGTTTGATCTGTTCAGCGGTTGATGGATTTTGATGGTACTTTTAAATGTATAATAATTGTTGTTTATTATCGTTATAATTATCACGTGTAGTCTATAATATATTATATAAAGACTTTTCGATGGTCATTGAAATTTTAGTCAATTATTTTTATTATTAATTTAGTGATAAGGGGAAGGTGGTAATTATTAATGAATTTGATTAACTAAAATTATGGTATTAAGTCAATTATACGTGCATCTATACACATATCCTGTTATTTATTACTTAACTTCAGTGAGCCACTAATTAAAACTAATCAATTTAACTCAACAATCAAAAATTCAACATCAATTCAATTCTTCGTGCATATGAAACCTTACATACATATATTGTATTATAGTTCTAGATAATAAATAACTTAATACGTATCAGAATTTAAATTTAATGTTTTTTATAATCCTTGAAAATAATTCACAAAAAATTTAACTAAATATTAATAAAGTGTTGTGCATTGTATTAGACATGATTTTTTCCTCCGAAATCATGCATCGAAGTCATGATTCGTCAGCCGAAATTGCATTTTAGTAAATAAAGCACGCTTTTTTACGCCTGCACAATTGTTCATATCCGATGGCGCAGCTTCATACTAATGATTCTGCATTCATTTATTGGAAAAAATGAAAAAATTTGGATGCATCGTCCGTAGCCTTCAAGCCGGGAAGTCGTTGCGCAACGAGTTTTTGTAACCATTGTCTTTTTTGTCGATTTCTATCATCGAAAATATATTTTTGTCTATTACGTAAACTAATATAATGTGTACGTTCATTATTCATAGCGCAGTCACATTGTCTGCGTCGTGTGTTATATTTTTAATTGAAAACTATTTATGAGCTTTCTTCGTACGAGTGTATTCCTTATATGTACACAGTAAAATCATTAGTGTACTAATGTTCACATTAAACGCCTGTTAATTAACACGCGTCGATTTTTATTTGTCATCCTTTTATAGATAGTGTTTCTCAAAATATACATTTAAATTACCAATATTTTTGTAGAATAACGATTGGAAAACTATAAATTTTCTGCTGAAGTCATTTGCGATAAAAATAATTCGATTTTCAAATAGACAATAATGTACGAACCGCTTATGTTAGAAAGTTGAAAAAATAGTAAATTACAGTATATTTAATTATCTTTTTCATAGCATATGTAGGTCTTAAGTGATATTAAATTGCCAATTACACCATTTGAAGAAAAATAATCCATAAAAGTTGTGAAATAGAAAATTTTCAATCATTTATTATCGATTTGTCGTATAAAATGCGTTTCTTAGTTCGTTCAAACATTTTCAGCGCGTTTCGAACCATTTGGCCGACTTTCGCAAAAAATTAACTGTTATAGTTTTCAATATTAATACAGTAATTCTTTTGTATATGCCGAAGCAGGTTTTTATATTGAAACAATTCAAAAGAAAATCTTAATTTTTCCTAAAACAAAATTTTCCGGCCTTTGAAAACCCTCAATTTTCCCAATTCACCATACAAAACTCATCTCAATTTCAACGATGTCCCAACAATTGTACGACACTGATGCACCGGATGTCCGCGTGCAATTTCCGGGTGCATATAGCAAGATGGGCACGTGGGCCGACCGGATGCTTTTTTACGAGGAGCGCGTGATCGCGGCCTCAACCTCCATTTATGGCATACCCACTCTCTGGTGTGTGCCTCATACTGTGTCGTATTTCCTCTTTCTATTATGTTTTGCGAAATTGCGAAAAAGCTTTGGTATTTTGAGTTTTCGTTAGGAAAATGGGGAGTGAATTGTGTATGAAATTTTGATGATTGAAGTTTGTGAAGTTGAGGTTTGTTTTATTCATATTGTATTGTAGAAAAGTTGAAAATTTCAGTTTTTCTATTTGGAAATAGGATTGAAAGTGATATTGGATAATCGGCTTTAAGAGGGAAAATCTTGAGTGTTTTAAATTGTAATTACCCTGTTAATGTTAATTTGAATACGTAATTGAATTGATCTTGTCTTTTAAATATTTTCTTTGATTGTTTTAATTGAAAATTTTTCATTTTCAAAAGTTTCGAATTTGGAAAATTCAATAAATTTTATCAAATTATTTGAAAAATGATTTTCATATTTTACAAAATGTTTCAGCTTTTAAAATTAGAGAATCTATATTTTAAGCTTTTATTTTGCTTTAACACGTGAATTATTCATTTATTTTTCAATAAATAAATCATCGTTAATTTCATCATATTAACCCAAATAAATCAATTTAACAAAAAAAAAAATCCGTTACGCCCAAAAAAAAACCTCGAATCCAAAAATCCAACGACAACGCGCCAAAAGGAAACTATTAATTATCCCATCAGAATATCCATTTTCAAAATAAATATCAAATGACCAACATCTGACCCAGAATAAACAGCCGAAAAAACAGTGAAACAACCTCGGTGGGCGTCAATTACGAATCTTTCGACCCAATTAGACGGGCGGCCATTTTGCGCTATGCAAATCTCCTATACCCTATACGGCCCGTCGACACACTGAACGCCACTTTTTCACCATCGTCACCGATTAGAAAATGATAAAGCCATCGTCACGTCACCAGCCGGAACCGAAAAACCCGAAATGACCGTTAACCGTGAACCGACCCCGTAATCGGAGCCGGGGCCGATTTGCATGCGGCGACAACTGTTGATTGTTTTTGCGTTGATTGCTGTCGTCGTTGGCCGGTTACGTTTGTGTTGAGTGGTAAAAACGTTTATCGGCTATTTCGATCGTCATCTTTTATGTATCTGCGATGCGTACGCGGAATCGTTACGATCGAACGCGAAAATTCCTCGCTAGTGTGTAGTATGATAATGGTGGTTTTTTTTTTCGCTGGAACGAGCCGTGAGAATTTTTCATTTTTTTGTCGGCGACCGGTTAATATGTTTTCTTCGATATCGTTTAATTAATTGTTATTTTGCATTATTTATATATTTTAATATGATTGCGTAAGTTTTGCGAAATATTATAATATCAAGCTTAAAAAGATTTTTTTTGATCGTTCGTAAAAGATTTTTCAATAAATTTTAATTTATATAATATTTTATTATTATATTTATTATGATTGAATATATTATTGAAAATATATGATATTGAGTATTATCGGTATTTGTATAGATGATTTGATCATATATTATTAATCTATGAAAATTCAAAAAGAAATGATTTCAGAATCGTATTCTGCATAAGTTTTAAGTTGATAATTTTTATAAAAAAGTTGTAATCTATAATATTTTCCCAATATTATAACTAAATATGCATGAAATCCGCTCATTTACAATTCGAATCAGTCGTTCAGAACAATTTTCTAAACATGCCCTCTTCGTCTACATTTATATACAATCCAGAGTATACAATTCGCCGAGGAATCCTCTACGCACGGCGCAGACAATATGAAAAGAGAGTAGTAAAAACGGACAAACGAAAGACGCATATACACGCAGAAATATATATATATATACGTTCGCAGATATATATCGTGCATAAAAAAAAACCTGTCGCATTATTCTATCGGCCATTTGTGATTCAAAGGGCGTACCGTCGCCGCAGGGTTAACGACACTGCACCACCGCCGGCTCGCGTTTCGAAACCTGTCGCCAACACCGTGAAAAACTCGTCCTGAACGTCTCGAGGAACGTCTTCAGAAGGTCGGATCTTCGTCCAGCTCCTGACGTACTTCCAGCATCCATGTCCGATGAAATAACCGCGAATTTGCACTGAAAAACGTCATCGTTCGATCAAATACCAATATCTTTAGTCGTATCGGTTAGATTTTAAATTTTGATAATTTTACAGATCCTTGAAGATGTATCGATTGTTATCGGATTGAAATTGTGTTGTTTTATAGTTTTTAAGGAAGGAAAAGGTTCTGTTGCGGAACGGAACTACTTTAGTGAGTCATCGCGCGTGTAGTGCGCTCGCGAGTACGAGCTTTTTAAAAAGCTCGTCTCGTACGTTACGAGCTACGGTTTTTTCGCATCGACTTTCGAAGGATCGATGGAAAAATATTAATTGTCGATGGGTCTGTGCGAAACATCGACGGGAGATCCCGGCTAATTGCTTCGTATTCGAAGCGTTCGACGGGAAATTGAAGTGTCATCGTGAAACTATTTCGTGTATGTAGAAACGTTTCGCCGATTCCTTTTTAGACAAATACAGGTTTTTTATGAACGTTGATTGAATTCATTTTTGTTCTTAATTAAGGTGAAATCTTGCAATCGTTTCATTATTAAATTATTTATATAAGGGTATCGATGAGATCCGGAAATTAAAAGAATTTAGGAATAATATCTTCTTGCGTTGAAAATAATTGTTTCTTAAAAGAAACATACATTCTCATTTTGTAATAAATGAAAATTATGATATGAAAAATTCTATGTATGTATATATTTTTAGATTAGTTTTTCCTTTAATATAAAAAAAATCCACATAAACCATCAATATATCAGAATTCATTAGAATTTCTACACAATTTAATTCAATAAAATTTTCTTATATTTACAAATTCCAAAACACATTCAATCACAAAAGTCATATTGAAAAAAAAATCATTTAAAAATCGATTGAAATAAAATTATATACCGGATGTATCGGAGATTTATAACGACTAATTAAATGTCACTTTATACGTACTTTCATAGCTATTTTATTGTCTCTAATAAGAAAGTAAACAGCGACAGTGTCATCTCGATCGGCATCGATACGGCAACGGAATCGATTAACACAATATTTATAAATGACACATCCGCGTGTAACGGAAAACGTCCGAGATACACCGGAGGCCGGGTGGCCATCATCATCTGGGTCATCATCGACACAAACGCTTGTTCTTTGTCGACAATGAAAACCTCACCATTTTCCGAATTTCCTAAAACTGCCAATTCAATGTTTACCCAACAATATTGTGAAATCGATAATGGATTACCAAAAGTGTTAATTAGTGTTCTTTTCATCATATATGTTGAACATTCGTTAGTATCGGAAATTGAGAGTAGTTTATTAGAACATTGAGTGGGTTTGTTTTGAATCGATTTCGATTTATCATTTGGGTTAACGTAAAAAACAGATTGAACATGTTGAATTCTTTATTCCATTTTTGATCAGATATGGATCAATTTTGTTACGAATTCAAGACACTAGTGGTTCTATCGTAATGTTGAATTATTTTATTGTGTCAATGTGAGGTCAAGGGATACATCTATCAAATGACGATGATTGTATCGATGATGATGGTTGAAAAGAACCGGAGATCGTTCGCGTGCCATGATCGGACGCACCCTCAAACGTCCGTTCTTAATACCAGAAGCGAGTTCTCTGGTTCCGTCAGTTTCGCGGAAATGTACGGGGTCACTGGGACATCGCGGATGCGAGATGCTTCCACAAATAAAAGTGGATGAATTGTACGGAACGTGCAACGGTGAAAAAAAGATGGAGAAGAACGTGATATTAAGTATTGCTGTGCGTTAGAATTGGAAGCGAGCTGTATGCTGTGTTTTTGAACAGTGCAATTTGTAAAATGTCTATATAAATCATTTGTAAAGAAGTACATAAAAGTATAAATATTTTTTTATTGTGCTAGATTAGGGTGGTTTTGAATTTGTTAAGAAAATAATCATTTAATTTTTTGTAGTTTTTTTTTCGTGTCCGGTTTTTGGTGATATAGGCGGATGTTTAGATAGTAATTGATCAAAAGAAAAATCATATTCGAACACTTAGGGAAACCCATCGTTATTTTTTGATAATATGCTAAATTAAAAAAAAAAATCATCCCATATTTATTGTTCATATAATACTATTCATTATCAAAATAATTCATTGGGTTAAAATAAATTAACATTATAAAATTAAATTAAAATTGGAGTAAAAACTCAGTCTCACAACATCATAAGTAAAAGAGCATATCATACGTCATTTGTAGATGAATTTTCCGTATCACACAAAAAAAAATTGCATATCATCATCTTCATCATAAGCTTCTTATATAATACTTTTCACCGTTCCGATTTTTATTCATATTTTCTTAATCTTCTGAAGAGAAGCCCACCATTTCGCCTGTCACATACACCTCACTGTGCCGTTATTACTAAATATTTCTACGTAGTAATAACAAGCAAAGCCCTCAATAAAAACTAAAAACCACCCCTTCCCAATCAAACATCATAAACCACACCACCACCATCAACCTCCAACAACCACCTAACCCACACACACCCACCACCCACATCCTTACCCCTCAAACCCATCTCTCCAACCCAAACGCCCATCACGCGCGACATCTCAAACGACGCCGATCATAGTCCCCGAGATCAAAGCGGGGTCACCGTCTACATCATGTAAAACCGCGACTTTTTCCGCGAACACGGCATCCCCGCTTATTGAGCGCGGTGACGTTAATTGACGTCCGAGGGACAGAACAGTCGCCGCTAAGTGGCCGTCGGGCGGCGGCCGACAAACGGCCAACAGTTGAAAAACCGACAGCGGCCATATGCAAAGTCGGTCGAAATAATGTCGATGGGACGTTTCGGGGGAGCGTGTGGTCGGCGGGTGAAGGGGATGTCTTTTTTAGCGGTGCTGGATGAGTTGGGTTTGAAGGGGTGTTGGGTGTTTGTGGGATAGGTCGATTGCGAATTTGGTGTGAATAGTTGTTTTTTTTTTTACTATTGTGTACGGCTTTGTAATGTTATACTTTTTTGATATAAATATCATTTGGTTATTGCGAATTTGGTGCAAATAGTTTTTTTTGTTAATATAAAGTAATTGATTATCGTGTGTTAATTTGTAAGACGATACTTTTCTAATATAAATATTAGATCAAAGCTGAAGTTTCGTCGTATTCTAAAAGTAATTCGATGCGATGCAGATATCGCACTTTTTTATCGGTCGACTCCTATCTTTAAAACGATCTCTCTAATATTTTTATGTGGATCAGCGTTAATTATGGCCAGTAACATGTCATCAGTTAATAAAAATCCCCAGATCTGAATTTTGAAAACCGCAACTAAGCGATTCTAACATTAACTGTATACGTCATAAGTATTTTTGATTGTCGCGATCGTGTTATTATTTTAATAAATTTTTTACAGTGAAAAATTCTATAAATGCACTTTATTATTAGACATTTCAAAAATTTCTATGAACTATTTATTGTTCACTGGCTAGGTTAAAGCTTAATAGATACTGAAAATGAAGTTTTCTCAACATAATAAAATAGTTTTAATACAAATATTATTCATTGATTCGGAAAAAGGGCAAAAAATATTTGACCATCGAAAAAATACGATGAAACTTATGCGTTGATCTATTTATTATTCACTGGCTAGGCTAAAGTTTAATAGATACTGAAAATGAAGTATCCTCCACACAATAAAATAGTTTGAATATAGATGTTTTTCATTAATTTGGATAAATAAGAAAAATATTCGATCATCGAAAAAATACGATGAAACTTATGCATTGATCTAATATGAGTTTGATGATGAACTATGATGAGTTTAATTACTAAAAATTATTTCAGACCAACGTCACACACCAACTCATAATCCTATCTATTTTTTTTTACATGTTTTCGGTCACCGATAAAAATTAATACATTTAAATAATAAAAAATATTAAAAACCACTAATCGACTTTCCGCACGGCGTATTATTGAAAACACAACCCGCAGCAGCCTTAATGCGACATCGTTACATCGTAAATTTCCCCCCATTTCCACCAATCAATCATCGGCCCGTCGAAACACATCAACACGAGCAAACGATTTGATTTAATTTAGTGCGCCGACTTTGATACTCACTCGTCCGTCGACGAAGCGTGTGTTTATGCAAATGCGTGTTGATGTGCGGAGTCCCGGGGCCAGCACGACGGGGGCCCTCGGGGGCGTAGCGCCCTCCGACGTAAAGAAAGCCCTCGGTTTATATCGAGGAGATGGACGATCATTAAATCCTAGGTGCCAAGGCGGGAACGTCGTGAAGTCACGAGATTTGACACCCCTTCGGATTACCATGGTCTTATCATCATCACCATATGATGATGTAGTGCAAGAATTTGCAGAAGTCATTGAAAATTTGGGCGAATATTGAAAATGTGTTTCTGTTAATGTTATCGATGAGAATCGATGTGTCTGAATATTTTAAATGCTGTTCATATGATCTACAAGAATTTGCTTAACTTTGATAAAGATATATAAGTCATATTAATCGATTGTATTTCAAAGGCAATGAAAGCTTTACTAAAAGTTCAATTGTGTTATTTTTTAACGGTAGCTAAGTGGTGTTAATGTCGTGTATAAACATTTGCGGATCCACCGCACGGTCGAGGACCACTTCTGATTGGGTGCCTAATATTTTTTGACACCTTCTTGTTAATACGTGTTCACACTTTTTACGTCCTGGTTATATTCCCACGCTTTTCGAATATGAAGGGCGAACTAGACTTCTGTTATCTCGAGTTTTGATTTTGTACAAACATCGGTGTTGAGTCGTGACTGGAAATGTGTAGGTTTTAATAACTATAATGTTAAATGGAAAAAAAAAGTGTTGTGTTTCATTACTATTGACGATGAGGTCTTTTACCGTGTTGATAATATCGGTACAGTTGTTCTTGCTTATTTCTCTTGTACGAATTTGTATGGAAAAGTTAATAGCAATAAACTATATATTGTTTATGAAGTCGCGAACAATGTCGGTTATAATGCAAACTGTCTTTTGTTATATGTGGAGTACATTGTAACTGAGTTACAGCGAATTTAAAGACCTTTTCGAGTTGTTAACAACCATCGATTTAGCAACGTCCGATTAATTTATATATTTTTTCAATTTGATATCACCAAAAATGTATTTTGCACATTTTTGTTTATTCACTATTTAACTTTTTATAAATGTTGACTGGAAAATTTTTTCAGAACGTAATTTTATTATTTAGAAAAAAATATACTTAAGTGAATTTATATTTTTCATTTTCACAATTCAACAATCTGACTGAACATATGATATATTATAATTTTCCATATCGAAATGTTATTATTTTATATTACATAATTCAAATTAATCTTTAATTTACCAAGAAAATTTTATGATCGGAAAAGCGTTCAGTTGTGCAACTCTGTTCATGGATAGCCGTTGACGTTATCTTAGTCGGCATCGTCAGCGCCGCCCCGCAATTAGGTATGGTTTATTGTCTTGATGGGGCCCGGGGGGGCGCAGGACCCGCCCCGGGGGCGCAGCCTCCCGCCCCTGACCCCGCGACGGTACGCCACCAACAGCCCGATTTATCGCCGTTATCGCGCAACAACGCACTACGCAGTGGTGGCACGCGATCGAATTTCGCATTTAATTTAAATTATTATAATTTTAAATATTATATTCGAAAGGTTTTATAATTTAATCAATGAGTTTTTAGTTGTGTGAAATTTATATAATATTAAAATAATTATAATATAATATAATGTTTGTTGAAAACATTAATTTCATGTGAAGTTTATAAATCTCGCAAATGCAAGATGAATGGGAGCCTCGTTTAATTTATCAATCTTCAACTTTTGCGTAACACATTTTACGTCTTAATGCTTTCACTATGCAAATGCACATTTGTGTCGATTCTCAGCCGCATAATTTCATTCCCAACAATCCATTTAAAGATTATTACCTTTTAAGATTATTTGTCTGACACCCCATATATTCATTCGATCTATTTCGCTTAACTTACTGAAACCAACGACAACTCCATTCAACTATACAACACATGCATTACATCCATACGAAACTTTAACAACATTTTCTCACAACCCACATCCAAAAACCCCTCCAGACTCAAAAATAGGACGCCCCTGCCCCAATCTCACAATCTGATCTCCAGAACAGTATCTGGTGCTCCCGGTCTTGCTGATGCACACGACCTGAACGCATTTGCATAAAGCACTACGTTATGCGATACATATTGCGGGTCGGCGCCGTATCACACACGGCCATTCGCATATTGCCATTTTTTGTAGCCCATTTCGGTTTTGTTGGCCGTTTTGCACTCGAGGATTCGCCGTGGTCTCATTTGTCCCGGTTAAGCGGGGACGATCGGATCTAGATATGGCTTTGTAGATCGGCGCCGTTTTGATAATGGTTTATCTGCGGTGTGCTAATTGGATTATTTTGGAGTCGGGATTATGATCGGAGGATTTGTTGAGGTTGAGCGAAGTTGTGAATGATCAGTGTTTGTGTGGGTGCATAATTGTTTATGTATTCAGCTCTTTATGGGTTGTATGAGGAAATTGCTCAATGTGTATTGAGAAAATTCTGTTTTTATATAAACAATACATAGAGTTTATTTTATATATCTTTTTTAAATGATCCATTCACACCGCAAGTCACATATGTATCTTGAAAAAAAAAATAGTAACTAGGAGATTTGTGATGTTTTATCTAATAATGTTTAGACCCAATTATGTTTTACGATTAGTTAAGTTTATATAATAGGGAAATATGTACTCAGATTTTCTTTTCCCGTCTTTGATATCTTGGTATCGTTATTATCAAAAAGTATGTATAAACGTTTTTTTATGCGGTTCAAGTTGAAATCTTTCTGTCGCTTACATCGCGAAAGCTCTTGTATAATATCTGTCGACATTGGACGTATCTGAAAAAAAGTCTTCGTCGTTTGCACCGCGGTAATATTTCGTGTCTTTTGTGTGTCCAGTGAATCTTAACCTTTTTACGTCTCATTCGATATTTATTACCGCTCTCTTTGTGATTAATGGATGCGCTCGTTCAATTGTCATAAAATACGTACACTTTTGCGTTTTTGTTTCACCGTTTTATGAAACTCAAGTTTCTTTCGAACACCCATTTTCCACTATGGAGTGAAATTATTTTTTTATCATATTTCGCTACAACAAACGGTCATAATTCATTCTAAAATTTGTTTTTTATATTAGTACCTATTATATTATATATCGAAGGGAAGCCCACCATCTTGTTACTCTAGTTTATTATGGTATCAAAAAATTTATAGATAAATAAAAATATTTTGAATTTGAATTACACAGCAACAAATTATACATAACTAATAAAAAGCTTGAAAAAGAAAATCTCATATTTTATATCGCGTATAATTTTCAACTAATTTAGTCTCGTTGCATCTCCGAACTAAACGAGTCGTTCTAAGGACGAGGAAAAAAGAGCTTAAACGCTTTATTATGCCGCCGGTGCCCTTATGACGTCTCAATATTTTTATTTATTTATTTATTTTTATGTATGTGAATGAAATATTTCATAACTGGAATATATAGAGACGAGAGGCCGATCCGTGTGTTGAATACGTCCGCTTCATTAGCGTCTATTTCTTTTATGCGGACAACAAATTGATCCGGACGATAATTATGCGGAATGACTTTTTATTTCTGTTTCGAAAACGATGCCTTAATTACCTCATTATTCGTATTACTATATTCCGTTCGTATGTGAATTTAATGTTTTTTTTAACGAACGATTCTTTTGTGTCGGACGGAAAACTTTGATTTACTGCCGGACTGCGTTAGAATCTGTATTCTCGAAACGTTCGCTGATTATAATAATTTTACTGTCGTATTATGATTCAATGTATCTTATATTTTGAATTATTGTTCGATCCGTATAATTTGATGTTTGCTTCTTTTGATTTTTTTTATATTAAAGATTTTCCAGTATTTTGTATGAAAACTTTTGGCATGTTACAATATTGTTTTAATTTTTTCGTGGTATAAAATCGATTGATTTAACATTGCGCACATTTAGATTAAAATCTTGTTGTTTATATAAAATATTAACATTTTTATATCGACCCGTCTCCAAAATCTATACAAAATATAAACGAATTTCAAATATCGAACACGTCCCGTCAACATGTTTCAGCGTCTAACGATTTTTTTGTGCCCACCTCGAAATTCGACAACGAAAATAATAATAGAACCTTTATGGAATATATTATGCGAACATTTAGAATGTCTTTTGAAACACCGCGAAAATAACACACAAACAAATATAGGTCGTTTCGAAAGTTTTGGACTGACGAGGAAATCTTCACAAATCGTATTTCCTTTCATTGTATTGCATTCATTAAAACATTTTTCTTCGATTTGATTTCTGTAAAATTTATGATTATTTTGTGATTGCGAGAATTTGATATAAAAGACCTTTAAATCAGTTATAAATATGGTTCATGTATAATAATTTAGAAATATCGGGATTTTAGTATGGCGAATTTATATATTGAGATCAAAAAATTTTCCGGGATTCTATGATTAGAATATCTGTATTCTGAAATTTTTGGATTATTATTGGATTTTATTTTGTTGGTTAGTTATTGGATTAGTATTGGATTGGATTATTGGATCTTCATATTTCTGGATTATAATCCAGAAATATGAAGATTCTGTTATGACTAATCCAATGATAATGAGATAGAATTTTCATCCAAAATCTAAAACCAGGAACTGAATTCCATAACATTAATAACGAATCGGATCCAATCTCTTCAATATCCTAGAATCCAAATACCGATATCACAATAACGAATTCAACCCAACTTTCCTAAACATTTCACAACTCCAAACTTTCAACACAACCCTCATACAATACGTATTTCGCGGCCACAAAACACGTGTCCCGCCCCCGAGAAACCCGTGTCCCGGCGACTCTCGGGAGATCTTTTTGCCGTCCCGTCCCGTCCCGCCGTATTATACTTGTAGAAATCCCGACGTCGTATTAAAATTTCAATAATTCAATTTAATTGTGTGAGCGCAGAATGCCGTCGAGAATGGCGCCGTTTTTTCGTTTTGCTCCGAAGGGCGTCACGTTTTGATGGGTCGGTCCGAATGTGTGTTCTTCGCTTTATGTTCGGAGGTATTGTGATTTGGAGGTTTTTTTATTATGTGCTCTTGTTTCGTTTTGTTTAATTGGGTTTGTCGATCGAGGTTGTTGTAAAATCGCGTGGTTGTTTTAGAAAATGTATGGAGAAGTTGTATGATTTGTGAATTGATTGTGTTGTTTGATTAAAATTTAAAATGACATTTATTTGGTTCATCAACATATAATATTTATTTAAAATCATTTAATTTTGAAATAAGTTTTTATTGCGTTAGAAATTTTCCACTACGTTCAAAAAATTTTCATAATCATCAGAGACATCTATCTTTTGAAAGTTTAACTATTCTGAATCATTTCGAATTTTTCCATTTCTTAAATTGCATCATAATTTATAGTATTACTAATGAATTTATATTATAAAATATTTTAAATTTATTGATTCTTTTTCAATAATTTCATTATTTAATAATCGAAATTTATTAAACACACAGTAAACGTTCTTCAACATCTTTCAATTTCCCATCGATTTTCAACAACCGCGGTAATACATACAATCAAAATTCGAACCCGAAAACATTTTTTCACATCCCAAAAATCAGAATTTCATATAAACGTATCGGAATCCAACTTTTCGACTGGCGGAATCCACTTTTGACGGGTGTGACCGCTCCCGCGCGATAAGCTTTTTCCCGATTAATTTTACATATTCCCGCGCAATTTTTCTTTGAATCCTCCGCCTCTCCACGCCTCGGAATTCCCGATCCAGAACAAACAAACAGACGAAACAAAAAACGGAAAACAAATTCGAAATAGGCGGGCGTTCCCCCGGCCATTGTACGTGATGTCCCCAAAGCCTGAATAAAATACATACGTTATGAGGACGAGGTCCTTTGCGTAGGTCCTTCGCCCTATAATGCCTTCGGCAAAAAGTCGAAGACTCAATTTCGAAGAAGCTGGGCCGCTCAGCTGGATACCGGGACGAAGTGCAAATTGTGTGTTTGGCGAATTTCAGCAACATTGTGCACGTTTAAAATTCGATTACTCTTCGATGGTTCGGGTTTTTTTTGTGGTCGATGAGTACTTTCGGAATTGGTCTTTACTTGGTGATTTTCAAAGATGAGAATTCCGCTCTTGGTTAAATGGAGTCGGGTCGTTGTTTTTATTGTTGGGTATTTTTGTTTTGTTCGGTTTATTCTCGTCATATTTTATACCGATTGGAAGTAAATGGTCGATTTATCTTTGTTAATTTTTTTCTTGTACTTGCTCGTTTTGTATCAAAATTATTTTGGTGTTTAAAAAATCAAGTTTTCAGAATGTTTCGATTTATTTTTATTGTTTGTCGGTTTAAATTCAAAAAAATCTACGAAGGTAGCATGTTTGTTCTCAAAACATCGTTTGTTCGGAAAAGCTTTTCTTATTATAAAATAATATAATAATTTTAATAACGAAACGATTATTGCATGATTATCATAATATTATTAGGATCAAATTTGAAATCTATTTAAACTTTTAAACATCTTATTAAAATATGTTTTTTTTTTAATATCATACTTTTTCATATATGTACAAATAAAAATTTTGTATATCAAAAAAACCTTTCATTTTCTATCATATAAAAGTTTTCACTTTTTTACAACAAAAGAATATAAATATTATGCACCGTTTTCAAAATTTCTTTTATCTTATATCATCATTATCAATTATTTCGATTAACTTATTTATAACAAGCAAAACTGGCGATAACAACTATTTCATACAAAATCGTAAACGATACAATTACAACGCGATCTTAGACAAACAACATAGTAACAACATACCATTTTTTGCAATCAGCTACATTTTTCCATTACGTACATAGACAACGTATCTTTGTCGAAAAATTCAACAGTAAAAAAACCCACATATTTACGATGCCAACGCTTTTCAAACTCTCGTACCCGTTTTTTTATCCCATCCAACCTCGTACATTATTCAACGCGCGCGCGTGACTCACCCGCTCGGGCGATCGCGAATTGCCACCCCCTCGCGCGAAACATTGAAATTTTTCAAAAGCAGACTCGCAATGACAACCCTCTAGTTCGTTAAGGCTCGAAAATTTTTTTGAAAATATCGAGCGTTTTCGATTTTGGCGGGGTTTTCGAGCGGCGCGGGCAGGTGCGCTATGTCGGCTCATTATACGGGACACGAGCGCGGTGCGCGCCACTTCTGACTTGTTTTTATTGCCAGCCCCGCAAATACAATACGCTGTTTTGTTCGTGTGTATTTATTTTATTTATATATATTTTTGTATGGTTGTGTATGGCCGGAGAGAATAATGATAGGGTCCAGCTCGTGGTCAGGGTCGGATCTGAAAGGGGTGCTGTATAAATCGCATGTGATCTTTCGCGCAAATTGGATGCGGCAACAATGGACATTTTTTGTTGCATGTTAACGAAAATTTTACGATTTTGTATCAAGTGTATTTTTTTGTTGATGTAGTTTTCGTTTCATTTTTTGTTCTCTATATTTGAGATGGAAATTTATTTTCAAATCGTTGGAAAATTCTATAGCTTATAGAATCAAATTTTTTGATACGTATTTGTCATCAGTTTTGAAAATTATAATATTTTTCTATGAAAAATTTCATTATTTAAATAATTTTATAAAAAAATATTTTACTCGCAAAAATATTATTATTTGTTTATTGTTTGTTCTTGTTGAGGTCATCGTTTTTTAGTGGTCACTGAAATTAAGAAACATGTTGCATAGATGGAAATTGTTTCATACTTTTTATTTGTAAAATTTTGATAACGAACAATTTCAATATTTAGCTTCTTAAAATTAACCTTTTTTTTTTAGAAAAAAAATCAATATTTCTATGTCATTTAGTGAACCTAAATGCATCAATAGCTTGCCTTCTTGAATACATCACTTCCCATTGATTATCAAACTTAAGTAACATATAATATTTTTTCTACGTGGATACATGTATTTTTCGTTTGAAATCAATCAACAAGCAACGGTTTTTGATATCGAAACTCATCAAGAATAATTTTATTCATATAAACTAATTTTTTTTATTTTTCGACGAATTCCTCAAAAGCTTCATCATGCAAAATTGACATTACAAAAATCGCATACTACAACAACAAAATAAAAACATCTCACCCCACAATACACATCATACGAACCTCACATATCATCAAAACAACATATAAACCAAAAATCGAAATAAAAATCAAACCCAACCATCTAAAACAGCGGCCCTGCACCAACTGTCACATCGAACCATTTGATCTGGTTTGATCGTCCACGCGAGCCGGTATGCGGCCGCCTCCACCGACCACTAAATCTTCTCTTCCGAGACGACGATCCCTTGCCTCGGCACAGCCTCCTCGTATTTATATTGTTGCCGGTGTTCGATCGACGGCAAATCGTATTGTCCTCCGGCCAAAGAAAAGAAAAACCGATCCGATCCGATCGGCCGCCCATTATTGCCCGCGGGAACATCTGCTGCCTTCTGCGCTAGATATCCGCGTGTAATTATGCGATTTCGCCGTTTTTCCGCTCTTTTCCGTGTCTTTGGGGCGATAAGGATCGTCTGGGTGTAAATTCGCTTGTTTAAATTATCGCCGGTGAATTTTATGTCGTGTTTTCGGGTGATCTTCGATGGCGATACGTGCAACGTTTATCGTGCAAATCGATCGCGTCCGATGTGTAAAATAATGGTTACCTTTCGTTTCTGAATATTTATTCCGTTTTATCGTATTGTATATTGAATAAGTATTAATTTTTTTTTAAATAATACGAATTCGATATAATTTATGGTTCAAAAATAAAGTTATACATCGAAAAAATAAATAAATTCAATTAAAATTACACCCGATCCTCTTTTTACACGGGGAATACGTTCCAGAGACTACCGTGTAAAAAAATGTATGGCGACCATACAAAAATTGAAGATAGGTTCCATTACTATATTTGAATAGAATTTCCATCCAAATGTATAATACTTCATAAAAAATGTGTAATGTGAAAAATTTTCGCCATGTAAAATCATCAAAAAACATCGAGAATTTTTATTTAATAACTATAATTATGTTAGTATACTGGCCGAATACTGTCTTATACCGAATATATACCGAATATACCGAATATACCGAATATATACCGAATCTTACCATTGTGATATAATAAAACATATTTTTATACCGTGTTAAAGTGAAAAATCCTTGTAAATAAAAAGCTTGAAAAAAATAGTCGGTTCATCTTCCTTGAACCGTGTAAAAAAAACTGTAAAAAGAGAATTAGGTGTATTTGATTTAATAAAATTTTCTGTTATATAATAATAAAATACTTGTGATAAAGATAATGTATAAGTTTCGAGACGTTGTTGTTATTAAATGGGGTGACTTTGCACCGCAGCACGCGCCGCCCTCCGCTCTTCGATTTCAACGCATCGGACCCGTATTTTTTTCCATTTATATGCGATAACCGTCAGTTTGTCGCCCCTGACGAGCTGACGATTCCTCGGCTACCGGGAGTATGTCCTCGTGAGGAATCTCGTCCTCGCGTACGCGTCCTTTTAAGGATTCTCGTCGTACGCACGCCGGGAAACCACTAGTATAGTAAAACCCGACACTCGTTACAAACGTAACGTATCGTAAAGCCCTTACTATGCCACACCGTCACTGCAAAGTCGTTGCAATTGTAGAAATTTGATTTTGTTTTGTGTTGTTGGAAAATTTTGAAATTTGCTCTTGTTGAATAGTGTGGGTTTTATTTGACGATTCGTTTTGAAATTTTTTGTTTGTAATGGTATATTTGAAACGTTGAAAAGTTTATTGATAATATGATGTATCTATTTTATTGAATTTTGGTTTGGAAATATATTTTTTTATACTTAGAAAGACGTTTTTATATAATCTCAGAAGTATTGAATCTATAGTTTCATCTCATCCAAAAAGACTTCTAATCTATGTTAAAGCTTTATGTAAGGTTATAGTGTAATTATATCGAAAAATATGCAACGAAAAAAATTATTTGATTAAAAATATTCTTATTTCTATTTCAAAAATTTTCTTTTATTTTTTCGGAGAGACCGAACTGAATATTTCATTTTTCGATTATTTTACCTAAAAAGACTTTCAAACTTGTATGCAAGATTATAATGCAGTCAAATTGCAAAATATACAATCACTTAATAACATTATTTGATCACAAAATTTTTTTTCCAGACATTTTCCTTTCGCTTATCAAAAGAATATAACCAACGATTTCAACTTTCTATTATCATATCAAATAGACTTTTAAGCTTTAAATAAAGTTATAACATTGAAAAACCCAATGATTCTAAAATCGATTGATTTAAAATCATCTCAATTCCAATCAAAAAACCAATCAACTCAAATCATCGACAACCAAAACAAAAAACAATCAACCCAAACCCCTCACCTCACCAACCTCCAACCACCCACTAAAAACCACCTCGCACCCACACACACATCCGAAAACCCCTATACACCCACCCGACACCAAACATATATATATATTCCAAGATTTAATTGCATTATTGCGCACAGCGTGTTCGCATTATGCGACTATTTATAAACCGGCGGCAATTTACCGTCGCATCGGACCGCGCGGCGAAATGCGGTCCTCGCGGATTTTTTTGCCGTCCTCTTCCACGGATCGTCTTGGACGGTTTGCTGTCCTGATGCTGCTGCTGCTGATGGTCGTCATACGCGTCTTCGGAGACGTTTTGTTTTCGTTTTGTGCGAGGGTTTTTGCCGGTTTACGTGAGCGCTCGCGCGCGACCCCCATTAGCGCCGGTTGGATTTTGTCTGGTTGGGTTTTTCGGTTTTGGTGGATGTTATGGTTTTTGAGGGTTTTTGGTGTTAAGGTTTTTTGTTGGTTTCGTTGGAAATGTGTTTGATTTTTTTTGTAAAATTAATACGTGACAATTTTTATTGCGGAATTTATTTGTGAAAACTGAATCTTTGAAATAATACATAAGTAGATGTGTTATCATTTAAAAAAAAAAAAAAACTATCTTTGCAATTTTCTATATTGGTTTTGACCGTGTTATCATTTTTAGGAAAAAATTCGGAACGATTTTTGTAGAACATCTTTAAATTCATTGACGCATTTAAAGAAAAATATATGCATAATGAAATAAAAGTTATTATCGGTTGCAAAATTAACATAAACATTGTTAGTATTTAAATATGCAGTATAGTTTTATTTTATCGCCATGATATGATAAGACACCTCAACATATAATTCTACGGTGATTATTATACATTGAAGTGAAACTTTTTATAGAACTTTAATCTATTCTGGAAACGAAATAAATTTTTTAACACATTATACGATATAAAAAAATATAATTCATTTCGACGAGTACAATTGCTATTAAAAATTGGTAATTAAATTGAAAAAAGGTATATTTCGTATGATACCGAACTTACTAATTAGCATTCAATAAAATTCACGTTAAAAAATGACCAAATTATTTTATTTTTTATTTATTATGAAACTTTAATGCCAAATTTTCCAAAACAACAAAATTGATATAATAATTATACACTAAACGTCAACGATCACTGCATATACACACTGATATTTCAATATAAATTATGCAACTTTAAGTTTCACTACATAAACACAATACAACATTTTTTAAATTTTCCAATCACATCACCAACAATATCATCATGCAACAAAACAAACATCGCCAATCCCACGCTGTTAGATTTTTTCCACCACGCATCCCAACCGCTAATGATATAAATGACATCAGTGCAAGATGCACTATGGCTGGCACGTGACGTTATTATAAAACAACTCGACATTTACTCCAGACGATATACGACTCCTTTCAGCATCGCAACGTGATAATAGCCGCGTACAATGATAACAATCCTTATTTGGCTCCTGCACTACGATGCATCGAACTCGTTGCACTTTTTCCGCGAAAAATCGGCCCTAGACTTCGGCGTTGTCTCGCGTCGTGACAGCCGGCGTCTAAGTCGTGAAATTATCACCTCGGGTGTTATTACGGTGTGTATGTACACGGTCATGGTTCTCACAGAATCTGGGTGCTGTGCAAAATGATAAGGCTGGGCAGCTGGCAACTTACCGGTCATATTAACCCGGCACGACGATCAAAACCGACCGCTGCTCGCACCGCTGTATCACGATCGATTGTTAACCCTTCGTTTACTGCGGGTGTTAATATTGTGGGTGGGTAATGTGAAGTTTTGGGTTTATTTCGGATGTATGCTTTTGTCGAAATCGTGTGATCTAATATCAGTGGCTCCGCAATCGCTGTGCCGCGGCACAGTATTGTGTTGCGAGATGACGCTGGCGATGCATTTCCAAATATAAGAAAAAGTTCAGATAATTTGCCAAAAATATAAAATTAATGTAATTTTTGTAAGCATATTTTTATAAATATCTTTTCTTTTTGGTGTGCGGCACACCAACCAAATGACCAAACAAACGTCTAATTTTGTCCGGAACAGTCTCGTTTGTTTTGTCGTATTCGTAAAATTACAATTTACTATACCTATTGTTCGAAAAAATATGTTACTTTGTGAAAGAATTAACGAAAGTAAAAGAAACTAAGAATACTTAAAAAAAAAAACATAATTTATTGTTCAATGTTTTAGAAAAAAAATCGCCTATGGCGCTATAACTATTTTTATATAAACACGAAATATTAGTATATGTAGACTGTTTTTCGTTTTTCATTTTAAACAATTTTGCGTCTTGAAAAGACTTTAATGACATTAATAGTTCTTCGAGGTTAAAATTATAAAATTATTGAAATTACAAAACATTTTTTTTTATATAGGGGGAAGGCTTCAATTTTGATTTGCTTTTGGGGGGAGCATTCTGTTTTAAGTCCTAAGAAATATGTTCACCTTGGTGGGTGTGCCGCGGAAGGAAAAAGGTTGCGGAGCACTGATCTATATGATGTCTGCTAGGATTAACGTCGTTTAATCACTCATATTTTTCCTGTCATGCTAATGCAGCTTCAACATAAATGCTAGAAATCTTTTTTTTATTCAATAATTTTTCAAAATATTAAAATAAATCAAAATAAAATTTTCAATAAAAAAAATCTGATATTCAAAAACGTTGGGATCATTTCCGAATCGTTCGGTCACACGAGCGTTAAGCGAGCAAGCAAACGAATATCTTCGGGGGCTATCACGAGTGTGAAGATGATAAGGTGTCAGAACCTGAGGTGTTGCGCTTTTTTTATTCCACTCTTCATTGCAATATGCGATCATGCACCCATGCGCTCACTATGACCGATCCGGTCGCCGTTTTAACATCATAAGAATAGAATTTGCATATTCAGCCATCGACGGCAATTTGCACGTTTCTACTCGCTCGCTTACCGACGCTTTTCCGCGATTATTTTATGCGTTCCTTATTGTATCCGATGCTTTATTTGTCTATTGTGGTCTGTTGTTATTACCGGGAGCAGGCCGTTTTTCGAACGGGTCGTTGGAACAAAAGTGATTTTTAATGGGCGGAACTAATCGGTGCGAAGTGGAAGGCCTTTGAAACAATCGCAGGAGCACGTGTGCGGATCTAATACGTCGAAAATAAGTATATCCTTTGCGATTAAGCGTAAAAGTGAGACTAACTGAGAACCGTTTCAATGCTAGCTTGCGTTTATTATTTGATTTGTTTTATTTATTAATTAAATCTTTTATTGGTTGTTGCTTATGAAAGCGCAATGAAATGTGAGAATGGACTGTATTGTTATATTTTTGATAGGGTTGTCAGAAAATGCTGTTTTGGTTTCTGGGTGGAAATTGATCACAAACTCTCCGAAAATATTAATAGGGATAATTAATATAATGTAATTGTGAAATAATTTTAGTAATGAATTTGCTTTTGAGATCCTGAAAATTAAATTTTCTAATGATCGTTCAATTGTGGATCTGAAACATAAAAATTTTGATGTAAGATTAATCAAGGAATTTAAAGATAGAATTTTTGTATTGAATCCGGATATTGAATTTTTTCAAGTCGTCCTCGTTATAAGCTAAAATATTATACTAGGATTCCTATATGACTAATCTAAAAATGCTGGAACAGAATTTTCTTTCAGAATCCTAGTTTTTCGATAACGACCTCAAAATTTCATATACACTAAGATTGTAATATAGCTAATCCAGAAATTTTGAAATTTAATGTTTTTTTGAGATCGTCAGATTATTCGATTCGATTCGTATGGATTCTAAACGAATAGAAAATATCTAATATTCGTTTAGAATCCCAAGATTTAATTCCTTAGCAACAACCTAATACAAAATTCCACAACTCTAATACAAATGACAGCCACATCCACATCTAAATTTAAAATCCTAGAATCACATTTTCCAACCACCATCCATCATTCAACTTCGAACCAAAACACAACAATTTCCCAGCCTCAACACCGCAACCCGAACCCTCAACTATGATTCACGCCCGTCCAATAACGCGCAATTAATAATTGTGTCGCGCTCTAACCTTTATATGGGGTTCGATCGCATTAGCCAGCCATTGTCGGCGTGGCCCCATAAAGCGGACACCCCGCGGCCAATGAATTAGGTCCACCAGCAACGATGGCGACCAGCGAGGGCCACAAGCAGCCCTTTGTTGCCGTCATCGGCAATAACGAGCCGGCGATTCCGTTTGTGGGTTTGCCGTGCGCGTACACCTCTCATTGTCCTCCGCGGACGGTCGGTTGCTCTTTGTGGTCGCGGGCTCCTGATTTATCCCCGTGTTGGGGTTATTTGAAGGTTTTTTGCGCTCTTGGATTGTCACGTGTCTCGTGTGCGCGTGTAGGGTCGGGTGATGGATGTAAATGTTGGTGGGAGTCAACTGGAGTGACCTAGTGATGATGGTGTTTGTTGAAGTGTGAAGATGGTTGGGAATTGTTTTGTTGTGTTTTTTGTCGATATATTGTTATGGATTTTGAATGATCGAATCTATTATAAATCAATTATTATCGAATGGTTTTATATTGTAATTGTACAACGTCACGCGTTGAAGTCACTCATATATATTTTTAAGTCATTTTACTTTGTTAATCCGTGTCGCGTCATAATGTTTCCAATAAATTTTGAAAGAATTTACTTATCATTCATATCATATCACTCTTGATGAAAATCGTTGATTTTATTTGAATTTGTCAAATCGGAATATATAATCTCAATCGTAAATGCATATAAATTTGTATAATATGCTACCTGGTTACTCGCATTCAATGATGATGACAATTGAATTTATTTGCAACATTGAAAAGAAACTGATTATCTTATGCGACAGATGTTCGTATTATTACGTTTCATTACGATCTTATTACTTATGTGGAATGCAATGAAATCAATTAACATTATTATTACCATTCTGATTGATGTCCTCCGATTAAATTTCATTCCGATCTGATTTATCTTCCGAATACATATTCATAAGACCGCATCGCCAAACCCAAACAAAATTGATTAACATTTCCAACAGTTGACACCATTAAAATTTTATACAGAAACACACACTCACAATTACTCATCAGAATCACAATCGACAACTCATCCTTAAACAAATAAATATTAATCACAACCGACACGCGGAATATTAAACCAACTCGCAGATCTAAGAAACCCGATACGTCAATCGTGCGCGTTCAGCTCTCCCGAATAATAAACAACACTATTTTCTCAGAGTGCACTAGATGTTTCGTTTCGCCGGATAAAATTATATATGCGAGCTTATTTAGCGATAAACTTTTGCACGGTCGGCCATCGATAAATATCGGGTTAATTATGCCGGGAGGAGCGGTTATCTCTCGGTCGACCATTGTTGCTAATCCTCGTTTACTGTTCTCTTTATCTGTACCGATTCGATTATAATATTGTACGCTAATTAATCGTGGAGGTTCGCAGTAATTTATTTCAATGGGATGTTGTGTTTTTGATTCGAGTGTGCGTTCGGTTCGTTGCTGTTCGAGTTTTCAGCATTGGATATTATTTTAATTTTATATTATAATAGATTATTAAAGAAAATTTCTTTTGAGTACTTGATCAATGTTTGTCTTTGTAATTTCAATCATTCGATAATAGTTTTTTAAGCAATTTTTTGAAAAATTTCAATTCGTATCATCATTTCGACAAAAATATAAAACCATACGATCCCAAAAACAACCATACCATCAATTAACATTTCACATCGACTTAACACAACCTTCCTAATTGCCCCGCTCTATATACGAACCGAATTTCTTTCCCGGCACAACCTCGAGCCATTTCCGCAATATTGTACGATCCAACTCGGCGGAAAAAAAAGAGCGCAATCTGAAAAGCAAGAAACGCACAAAAGCGCACAATAAATCACCGGTTTAACAAGTCGAGAAACGCAAATCCAGCACATACGTATATGCGGTGCGTTTGTTTGCAAAAGGGAGCACCGCCGCGTGGGCTAAACAATAGAGAGCCAACCGGGAATTATATAAATTAAAACGGCTTAAACAGTTGTAATTGCGGCCATTGTTCCTCGCTAATGGAAAACTCCTGTTTGTCGCCTTCGCAGAAGTCGCGGGAACGATGTTTAAAAATGCGCGTGCCTTATGGCGCCGCGGGGATGATGATTCGTATCGCGGTCTTGTTAAATTTTTGTATTATAGATGTTTGAGTATGTGGCGGGAAAACTCTTTAATGGAGTTCGTTTGAATAGTTGAATGAAAATATTGTAAAATGGCCGCCGTTTAGCTTGTTACGCGTACGCAAGCCGTTTCTGTTAAATCGGTCAATATCGATGACGTCGTATTTTAAAATAAACGTTGTGTATGAAATTGAATTTACTGCTATCATATCGAATAACCATTAGTTTAATATTTATATAGGCGATTCGTGGTGGTTTAGCAGCATTTCTCAAACTTTGCCGGGATGTTCACAGAACAGATACCGATAGACCTGTCAGATATGTACGTACCGATATTTGACTATAAATTTTCATTAAATAATCTATTGTGCGATTTATATTATATATGAGTATTCAATCTTAAACAATAGTATGAGTCAATGTATTCAGAATAATGTTTCAAACAAAGAATAATTAAAATTTTTATATCTTGAGTCATTTTATTTATTATGAACATCAAAATTTTCTATTTTAATATTAACTGCATGTATTGGCGATAATTTAAAATATTTCAAAATAGTTTCAGAACCATTCCAACTACAGATCCGCGCATCAATTCGATTTGCATTCTTATGCGTTTACATAAATCGGCAGAAACTCCACACTAATTACGCCTATATGTTAATACCCCATCATCTTCCGCAACATATTCCCCCTCAAATCAAACAAAAAGACATAATCAATTTACAAGAAAATGTTCATCAGCACCTCGACATGACGGCTGAAACTCAAATAAATTTATTCCCCTGTCAGCCGGTTTTAACTAACGCTCTCTTGCCTCTAGTTATAGGCATTTTATATGGGATCTCGTTACTTATTTACTCATTTTTTCAACGCCATAAGCGACCGCATACATAACAGATTACGATGCAGCAACGATGCATTTTTAATGGCCGACCCGTAACGAAAAACCCATTGCGAACTCGATAATCGTCGTGCTTCTGTTGAATTGCCCTTTTTTCTTCATGCTGAAACGGTCGCTGTTAAATACAATGATGGCGGTTTGTGTGTCCGATCGATTTCGTCGATTATTTTTAATGGAAGGCCGCGTGCTTTTCAAGGAAGCTAATGGCGACGATTTGCATGTTTATGCATTGATTGAGTTGTTTTGTTTATCATATAAACAGCTAAAGGCTTTATGATATTGGGTTAATGTTTAGTTTCGAAGTATGATATCGGTTATGACAGTCAATAATGACGGATATTCAAACTGTTTAATGACGTATTCAATTAGAAAAGCGAGTATCGCGTAAAAAGCGACATCCCAAACGACACAATGAACCAGTCCAACGTCCGAGACCATAAAAAACCACCGTAACGAATTCGAAACGCGCGTTTTCACCGCGGTTTTCCAATTTTCCCATAGCTTCGTGGTGTGCGTTCGTCCACGGCAGACAGGTGGGCGCTGGTGGAGAACTACAAAGTTTCCTCTCTCTCGTCTGACCAGATGCTGTTGGCCTCTCCTCATATGGGAGACCAGGTCGCTACGCCGCTAGACCGACAGGCACCTCTACCTCTTCTACATTCCCATTGTTATTTATTTTCTATAAATTTATTTATTACATAATATTTGATCGAAGTTCATTTTGTTATTTTAATTTATATCCAACTATTTTTGAAATGCCTATATTTATTTATTTTTTGATAGAATTGAATAGAAAATGATTCGTTTTTTTGATAAAAAAAATTATTTTTAAGAACGAATTTTGTTTTAAATTGAAAACTTCTGGATTCAGTTGCGCCAATGTTCTTTTTCGATTCGCGCGCTTACATTATTTGAAACAAGTTGCAATTGATCGGCTCGTTATTTGAAATTACAAAATGCGCTTTTCGATTCCCACAATATTTATCCAATAAACTCAAATGGCAACATTATATAATTTCGAAAAAAAAATTCCAACCAAAACCATATATCCATAATCAAATTTTGCCCATTCAAAATGTGAAAATAAAATATCGGTTACGTCAACTGCATTTTTTCAGTTCCTCATCCATATAAGGGATGCTAATGACCGTCGCTTCGAATGCAAAACGAATTCAATTAACCCATCGGTGGCCGTCTGTTTTTCAGGCCATAGCGCGTATACACGTCAAGGGGGACAACACAAAAGGCATTATTGTCGCAGAGGTCGAAGCCTCTATTTATTGGGATCGTATGCGTTATTTAGGTATAGAACACGGACAGTATTATTTGTTTTGAATTTTCGAAAAGGTTCTCCATTTGAAATATTAAAATTCGATTCGATAATGTAATGAAAATTTTTTTTAACGTGGTTGGTGTGCGGTCTCCATTTGACGATTGAGAATTTGCCATTTTTTGTGCTGAAATGTGAACGAATTCATAATACAGAGTGGTCGTTTGAAATGCGTTTATTGCCTATTGTTTGTTGTTGTTATTATTGTTGTCGTATTCTGGAAGAGTCAGAAATTGAATCCGACGCTTTTTTGTTGGAAGAAATATTCGATATTTAACATTTTGTTTTGTTTTGTTCTCAGGTTGAGAGATCGCCGTTGAGTTCTGCTGGTGAAGAGAGTGGAGACGAATCTGGCAGTGAAGCTGAATCTCCCGGACAAAGACAGAGAAGTCCAAGCCCTGAACCATCAAATTCTACAAGGTATCATTTTTCAAAGTAATTACAAACACATATTTATAAAATATGCAATAAAAATACATTTATTAAAACTTGACATTTTTAATTTTCAGAGAATCAGCTGCTGATAACAATGCACTATTCAGTACAGCCGGAGGTGTTTTATATCCACCTGGAGTCATATTGAGTTTAGCTGCAGCCGCAAAAGCTCAAGAGCAGAGTGGTTAGTTTTAATAATTCTAAAATTTGATTCTTCATATACAATATAATATCTAATTTGATATTTAACTTTTTCAGGTACTAATCCAGCACAGTTTATAACAATACCGTTATCGGTAGCTATGGCTGCGGCTGCGGCATCACAACAAACGACTACGGTAGCATCGTTGTCCGGTAATCACCAAACGAACGGATTGCAGGATCTTTCTCGGCAGTCGTCAAGGAAGTGACATCCGGAGCGAACATCTCTTCTAACCTCTACTTCTTGATAGACTACTTTGTAATCGTATCGAAAGCTTTTGAATCCCTCAGGCTTTCTCACAATTAGCTCGACGGCTAGTTTCATTTTATTGTTTAAGGTTATTTTATTAGCTTAGCGACACATTTGATCTCGCAGTTCATAATTGGGCTGATGTCGTCGTGTAGAGATCACACCAAATCTAATTTGAACGATCTTTGTATTCTTATATTCAAATATGATTTTTGCACATTTATGTGTGCATACATTTGACTGAAACGTTTTAGTGAAAAGCATTAGTTTCCTGGATTTTTACAAATGAGTAATATGTATGTGTTACACACAGATAATTAAGACGTTGTAGCGACATAGTAAAATATTTTTTCAGAAATTTTTTAAGAAAATTTAAAATTGTCAAATTATTACCTACACTTTTTACATAAGTGACGTTTTTATATCGTTTTTATTATATTAACTCATTCAAAACTCAAAGTGCATTTGATTTATTTAGAAATTTTATCGTTATTCATTTGTATGATTGCATAAATTTATCATATGTGTACGTGTTTACATGTATATTGATTTTTATGTGTGTTTTCCTTAAAAGAAAATTAAGGATGTATACTTTTAAGAGGTTTTATATTTTCAATTTGTTTGGTTCACTAATTTTATTTTTTTTAACTGTCCCTTTCAAGACTTTCGATTTTTCTAATATCAAATTTATTTAATTATGTGTACATACTTTTGTATGATTAAAAAAATATCTTCATGCAATATAATTTTAAATTATTTGCTATGAGATACTTCAAAAAGCAATATATTTATGATTTATTATTTAAATGATTGTTATTTTTTGGGATATTTCAAAAGAGTTTATAAAAAAATTTAGTATTTATTTTTCACCATTTTGGTATTCTAATCACTTTCAAAGTAAATGTAAAAGTCAGTCATTAAATATTTTTTGTACTTAATCTATTTTTATAACTTAATCGTGAATCCCAGCATAATAATTTTCTAATTAACAATAAGTAATTATATCTTATGTAAATCTAAAGAAATTGCATTTTGTTATTTTAAGATTATTCATTTTCATTTCTAGGAGTCGATTAATACCATTGTTTCTTTTTTTTTTGACTAACATTATGTGTAAGAAACCTAAAAAAAATAAATTAAAAACATTCATGCTGTATTAGGCCTTTTTAGTGAATAATTTAATGAAAATATATTATACAAAATTTGTTAGATCTTGAAGAAATTTTAGCATAAAAGCTTATTTTTTTTTACAATTACTTAAACGGTGATTATTCAATAATGAATTTATGAAAATTTTGTCTGGTGCTTGATATTTTTTCTCTTAGAAAAATTTAAAATAAATTTAAAAAATCAAGGACTAACTTATTATGTCCCGATTGTATATAAAAATAATATTAAATAGTATTTCCTATTTGATGTTTTTTTGTTTTACTAATAAATTATGTGATTTTTTTCCGATATTGGTTTCTATTCATAAGGTTTTAAAATCTTGAACCGTGTTTATGTATTATGTTGCAGTAACAATAATATAGGAGAACGATATTGCAAGTTATTTGATTTTACTACATTGACCTAAAATAGAAACATTCATGTGATATGTTTCGAATTTGCAATTAGTTTTATGATTTTATTTATGTACACATACATTAGTTGTGCTCAAGGTTTTTTTTTTAATATTTTATATATTTTATATTGTTTCCTACTGTACTTTTTATATTAAGCAATTTCAAGTTCATTTATATTCACCTATAACAGCATTCTTCTCCTATTTTCTCATTTATTTTGTTTCAATAACTGTAAAGGTAACGTGTGACTTGTTTTTCCCATTTATATCATTAATATTATTTTTTATAAATACCAACAACGTAATATGTTCTTATTTTACATTTTACGTTCTAATTTTGTTTTGTTATATGCTAGTCAAAAAATAATAAAAAAATGATTTTCATGAATCTTGTATTTTTTATTTTATTATTAATGGTTTTAATAAATTATTATAGATTTATTTTTATAGGAAAAAAATATATGGCGAAATATTTGACGATTACATAGCCTCATTTGAATGGATTATTTTTTATTCAATACCAAAATGTGATATGTGAATTGATCAATAAAAGAATCTCACTGCACATTATTGATCTTAAAAAATATTAAAAAAAAAATTAACCTTCCCTTTATTACACAAGAAAACAGTACAAACTTTTACTTTGTCTTACAATGGCTGATGAAATAGTGAAAAAAAAATTTTTTCCACTACACCGTCGCCATATTGGATTCGCATAAGCGGCGGTAGATGAAAGATCTCTATTATTATTATTTTCACAATATGTATATCATCGGTCCGTTTCAAAAGCTTCTTACAATTTGAATTAGCGGCATGCGCGGCGCACTGCTTGTTATTTCAGTGGCGCACTTGGTTATTGTGCCAAACAAGGGCAGCCATTTGCAATTATTATTTTTAATGGTCGTGACAATATGGCGGGTGCGTCACCTCCGCTCCCCACCCCGGGCCCGCATCGCGAATAAATCATTATTATCAAATTAATACATTCGATTGAGCCATCAATTTTAATCGGGATATTTCCAATATGAAAAAATGGAAGGACCATTTTTTATATGCATAGAATATATGATTGTATACATTTTATATAACTGATGTATATTTTGATTATTGATAATCCGACTTATATATAAATTAACATAAAAATCAATCAAAACATCATTCATAATTCAAATGAATTCAATATGGCGCTGCTCGATTTCCGCACGTCAACGCGTTGATTAATTGCTGAAATTATGAATAATTTTTAATTTATGCACATCTAATAACAAAGTGCCGACACCGAGAAACCTTAAACGTCCCATTTTGGAATCGGACGACTTCGTTCCTGACCAGCAACAACAACAACAATATACCTATGTAAGAACGCATACGACGGCCATATTGGTCGCGAAAAAACCTGTCATCTCCCTATAGGTCCTCGAAAAATCCGACCGTTGTCAACAACGTTTGACGTCCAAACGCTTCCATGAATCATTTTTTGATTGAAATGACGTCTTCGACAGTGTCAATAATCGCGGCCGTTACGAATAATGGCAAATTCGCGGACGACAATCCATTGTTTCGGCGATAATGAGAATTAATTCGAGATCGATTCTCGAAGCTCTTCACGTCTCCAACACCGTCCTCCATATACAGAATACAATCCATTGTGTATTAAATGCGATGTCTTAGAATTGCACATAATATTGCACTCTAATAGACAATTGTACATTACATTTCCGTCGATCGAGTTTAAATCTCGAACGGACGCCATATTGAATATATAGTCGATGAAAAATAAACATATCAAATACAAACTTAAACAGATCAATCTTGCAAAAAAAATGTAGAGAAAAAACGGATTTTCCTTTAGACCGAAAGATACACTCCGCCATATTAATGGCTGCCGATTTGTCAAAATTTGACTTTTCGGCAAATTTCGGAATTCCCCCCGTGCGAAACTTCCAGAACAAATCGCGATAGACTGAAGGGTGTGGGCGAAAACTTTTTCAGCTGAAAACGTGCGCCTCGGGAAAATCCTCGAACGAGATTTATCGTTCGGCCGACGGATTTCCGCCCACAACCTCCCCTGTTCCGAAAGGGTGAGGAGCGATTTTTGAAAATTCGGCCACGTGCTCGTCAAAACCGGCGTAAATTAGTCGAAAGTTTCGTTTTTGATTAATCTCCGATGCTGGTTGACCGTCGCTGAATGGGCGTTCATTAATTATCGAGCCTTGTTTATTTTGTTCAATGAAATTCAAGGGTTGTTATATTAAATATATATTGTACAGCATGAATTGGTCCACTTATAAAGTTTTGTATAGAACCTTGATCTAGTTAAACGCTTAATTTGTTTTCAAAAGAAGATTTATTTCACTATTTGTTAAGTATAATATAATTAATATAATCGTATTAAAAACTTATTTTCTTAATTGGAACAGATTCAAACATGGCATAATTATTTTAATTATTAATAATAAATCAATCATTGAAAGCTTTCATATAAAAAAAATATAAATTTTCCGACAATTTTTTGCTATACAAATACAATAGTTATCGAATTTTCCGCTAGATGTCATCAACTTCTACGCAACAAAATTCAAATTGTGCCAAATCGAAATCGCTTTTATGCGAAGTAAAATGATACAAATGTCATTTATTACGTTTTCTAATGCGATTTGCAACATTTTCGGTATTTGTATGCGTTAGGCGCTTCGGCGACTTAACGGATTTTCCTTTGAATGGTGCGATTCTGAATCCTTAGAAGGAGCTCGGTTTCCTGCGTCCGGTTCACTATACAACGTGCATATTAATCGCCGAATATTTTTAAATTAATTATTTTATTATGTATTTATGTTCGGCATTGTTTCGCGTGAATGCAATTCGCATTGATAAGCGTCTTTGCGAATTCGCCCGCGTGGAAAATCATCGGAAAAGCGACTCCATTGTACATTTGCGAATATGTTTGAATTCTGATCGAACGATCAATATTATTCGTAACATAATAAAATCAAATCAGTATTTATTAATTGATGATTCACATTGCTAATTTAATATCATCATATGCCTCCAAGTTAAATGATTAGTAGATGAATATAATTGCATAAAATTGAATTGAAAATTTTTTTAGTATCAAAATTTTCCACTATCACTTGAAAAAAGATTTATCAACTAAAAATAAATCCTTTTTTCTTTTAACATCATCGAAATTTATAATAATAAAGTTAATGTATGTATTAATGTATTAAATGTATGTATTATGTATATATGTATTATGTATTATATAAAATATGATAATAATAAAGTTTATTAATCATTAATGTTTTTTATTGATCGCAAAACCTCTATTAATTTTTATACATTCAATAAAACTAAATTATTGAACTTCCTATAATATAATAAAAAGATTTTATACTGCAATTCATATGATTATAGACTGTGTATGAAAATTATTATATACACTATCGATTTTATATATTTTTTGCCCACCCTAGGAATTGCACACAAAACGATACAAAATTATAACAAAATTAAACTATGTTTGTGTTTTATTTAAAACGTATATTATTAGAATATAATAGGTTCAGAACATATTAAATCGAATTCTATTGAACGAAAAATATCGCATGGCAAAAAAGTTGGGTTTTTTTTAATAGTTCTATTCTTATACGAAAAATTCGTAAAAATATTTTCTGTCACTTCTGATCTTGTTTATTTATCTAAATATATTTAAAATGTTATTATCCATTATTTAAAAGTTATTTTGAGTAATAAATTTGTTAATAAATATAAGATATTGGAAAAAATATGGGCGGGCAAATATTATATATTTTATCGGTAGTGTAGGTATTTATTCATTTTAAGCCCTCTCTATTACATAGAAGGCTCTAATGTAGTGAAAGTTCTAATATATAATATATTTGTCAGCTATTTACATACTATGAATATAATAATAATAATAATAATAATAATAATAATAATAATATTTTTTATAAAAACGCTTTCCATTTTTATTATATTATCAATCAATCAATCAATATACCTCTTAATAAACATCAACAAAACCTCTAATTAATCAACAAAAATATATTCCCTAGTAAAAAAACCTACAAAACCAAAAAAAAAAGATTAAAAGCTCCATAAAAATTAATATGGCGGATTTCGCCAAAATCAATCGCGATCGAAATTGATCGTCCCCCGTTGCGTTAATACGCGCAATATGGCCGCCCGACAATGAAAGTCGATTCGATGATTAAACGACCGCATTATATTATATTGTATTTCGGCCGTTAAGCGGAATATTGTGCGCCGTTAGTACCGTATTTTATTCGAGGACCGATCCGCGACGTCTTTACGACCGGACATAAAACACGGCATCTCCCAAATTGTGCGGAGTGTGTTTAAGGTGTGCCGAATTATTGTGTTTAATAATGTGTGATTTGTGAAGGTGGGTGTTTTGCAGGTGTGTTATAGTTTGAATGGGTTTCTTTGTTTTATCGGTGGTGCAGGTGTGCTTTATTATTTTTTTTAATTAGAATTGTTTTAGTTAAATGTTTGAGTGTTTGAATGATGTTCAATTAAATTTGAATGTAAATTGATTTATATTTTTGAAAGAGGTGAATCGATATATTATAAAAAATTCTTTGTGTTATATGTTATTTTTATTTTAAATCTGAAATTGATTTATAAACTTTCGATTGAGGAGCTTTTATTTGTACTTGAAAATTTATAATTGGGATAGTATTTTTTTTATATATTCGTACCTTTTGAAAATGTTCTTGTTTGTTGGGAAAATGTTTGAAATTTGATTTGATAGAAATAATGAATATTTAATGCTGCGGAAAATTTGAGCTTCAACAAAGTTTTCAACAATTATCTATTTATATTTATGATCTGTTTTTACTTGAATAAGTTTATGAATAGTTTGAAATTTTTGTTATCTTATTATTCAGACTTTTATAATTAAAAAAAAATGTATTAATTTTTGAATAGTTGTTTATAAACTTGATTTTTTTCATTTTGATAAGGAAATTGGAATAGTTACATAATCTCATGATACAATGAAAATATATATTTTAGAACTTTTTATAACATCTTATTTTTCTAGTAATATTCAATTTTATACAAAGATTTAAAATAATTTTTAGGAAACGAAAAGCTAATCCAAACAAATTTCCATCACCAATCATACAAATACCCATCATAATTGCAAAATAGACAACAGTAACAATTACCTTAACCCAATTTAACCCAGATCACAAAAGTTAAATCGCATAAAGTATCAATCAGAAGTTTTTGGATTGGCCGCACAGTCGGTCGGTGGGAGGGCAGCATGCGCCCCCTACATGGACACGAGGCTCCGCCCCCTGGGGGCCCAAATAAGGGTCTCTTGCTTGTATTATACACTTTTTTTTTTGTATTCACGTGCGGCTGACAACCTCTCCTCGGGCCCAAATAGGCAAATCCGACCAGACTGGTAGGCACCAGGACTACGCATGGCTTCTTGGTCCAGTGGTCGTTGTGGATGCTTTTTTATTTGATAATTGGAAATTATTGATGTTTTTTAATTTGATTGAGGTTCTTTGTTGTTTGTGTGATGGTATTTTTTTGATAGGATTTGAAAATTTGACTTTTTAGATGGGTTGTTTTGGTGAGGAAATTGAGAAGTGTATTTGTTGGTTTAATGGAATCGAATTTTCAATGTAAAAATGATAATTTATAATATTATTTAAAAAAATTGTATTGTTTATTTTAATATTAAAATTCAATAAGATATCGTAAATTTATTTCAATTTATAAAAACCCAGTTTTAGCCTGAACTTTTAACCCGAAAATATATATTCAAAGAGTTACATATAGTATTGTTCATTTTCCATGTAAAAGTTTGAACGATTTATAATTTTTTATCAGAATGTATTATATAATAATACATAAAATATATGAAATTTAAATATATTATAATAATATTTAATTCTGGTTACATCATTTGAATAATTGAAGACAAAATCGATCGAAGCTTTTTTAAAATTGCGTCGCACAATGAAAGCTTTTGTTGTGACACTTGAACGGTGATTTATTACGCATAAATACTAACATCGTAGGATTATTAACATATATAAAAAAAGTGATTTAGAAAGTGAAAATCGAGGAAAATCAGAGTGACGATCTGCGATATCATCATTCTGGTCACATGCGCTTCGAAACTTCGTCGCAACCGCCAATTTATATATACGTTGCGAATGCAAAAAAATAAATTAAAAGACTGACTGATTTTTATTTCCAGATCGTTTCCAATCTCATGCCTGTCGGAAAATTCGATAAACTTCTTGCTCGGATGCAATCCTAAAGCGAAAAGTATCGAAAAGTTTTTCACGTGCCGGAAAAATGTACACGAAGTAATTCCGTATTCGCGAATTCATACTTTTATTTTCATTATGTACAAAAGTTTACAATGCCGTTTATAATTGGTCCTACCTTTTTTCGGAATTGAATTCGTAATCGATATATTAAATTAAATTACCCGCTTGAATATTGGTGCACGGTTGCAAAATTTAGTTTTTTTCGCATTCACCGATCGAGAAAGTATTTAAAAAATTTCCACTATGCATCATTATAGTGACATGTGCTAATGATACATTCGCCGTATATAGGTGCTTCATTAATAATTTATTTAATAAGATTGAAGCATATTTTGTGCAATAAAATTGATAATAGCATTCATAAATTCATATAGATGCTGTGAGAACGTTAATTAAGATCCAAAGCTCTCCTATAATCAATAGAAAGCACATTCAATTTTTTCAAATATTTAATTTCAAAACTTTTATATAATACAATACATCAATTCGAATTGCGACATAAAGGAAATCGATACATATAAATCGTCGATACAAAAATGCGCATATCGCCCATTAAGCCTTCTCGCCCACAATAAATCAACCTAGATCATACATTTATACGAACAAATAAATTAATATTTTTTTCCACTTTTAAATAAAACGACAACATTAAAGTGTCCACGTTTACGGTTACGCACTACAGCATGTAGCAATTCGCTCGCGAGTGTTTTGCGTAAGAAAGACTCTTTTAACACGATTCGTTTTTTTTTTCGCCAAGTGAAATATGTGTGCGTTTTCGCATTAATTCAGCTTCGATAGCGAGTGTTGGTTTTGCCTTATCGAAATGTCGCTTCTGGTTTTGCCATAAGGACACAAATGGTAGGACCGGACCGGTGGAGGATTCCGAGACGATCCGGAAGAAGCTGTTTCCTTAGATATATAAATTATCTTCTTGTTCAGGGGAGGAGGTTTTGAATGCTTTATTTCGCACGTGGAATTAATTTTAGATGAGTTTCTGAGGAAGTTTATATGAAAAATAAGGTTGGATGCGTTATATAAATGGTGTAAGAATCGGTGCATTTTTTTTAATACACTTATAGGAAAAGTAATAATGTGATAAATTAATTTATATTTGTAGTGAAAGTATATTTTTTTATGATTAAAATAATTTTCAATTACTCGATTAATAAATGTGTATTTAACAATATAATTAGTGAATTTTTATTCGTTCATTTGCAAACGAAAGCTTTAGATATTTACGTATAAAATATACTTTCACTGGGGATATATGATAAATATAATACGACTACTGTAAAATGGTTTAAGAATCGATTTATTTTTTAAGTAAACTGATAACCTTAACCTTAAAAGTATATAATATTTGAATTTCCCTTTAATATAAATATTTATTTTAAATAGATTACGAAATATAAAAAAATCAAAATATACCTACTTGAACCAATTAAAATAATTTGGAGAACTTCATATTTTTTTTCTACTTACAAAAATATGTAAAAATTAATTAATAATTTTATTAATTTCCTTGAATATAAAAAAAAGTTGATTTTATTTGTCTGAAACTTAACGTATTTGTTCGACAAGAAAACTTTTTACGAATATAATTATATAAACGAAAATATAAAAAATAATTAAAAATAATCGAATACTAAATTTTTTTCATGAAAATATGTGAGCGATATTAGACTTTATAAAAATATTTTGAGATTCATTAAAATATAATATAATTTCATAATATAATCAATTAATAATAATATAATCAATTTCGATAATCAAAACAACAAATTTAATCAAATTTCCACCCATAAAACGACCAATTAAACTAAAACCCCAACTCAAAAACCCACGAAATTGACACCATCTGACCAGGAAGAACCACACAAACAATATTACACAACTTTTCCGTCCGGGTGCTCATTCGGTCAGTGGGTGAGAGAATACAGAGCCGAATATAGACAGGGCGAAGAAGTGAAGGGCCCATAAACGGTGTACCCGTACCTGTGAGTACAGGTCCCTTTCCTGTCCGCCGATTGCTCTATTTGGCCAAATTGGCTCCAGACCGCACATCCACCTTTAAGGCTTCGACTCGGTTAATATATTGTGTAATATGTAAGTGCCCTTGGACTTGAATTGTCGGTTATTGTTGATGGGAATGAGGTTCGGTGGTCGAATGTAATTTTATTGTGAATGTTTATTTTTGATTGAATGGTTTATTTTTGTTGGATGTTGTTGTTTATTTTTGATTGGTTAAGTGATATGTTTTAAAATCAATATTTATCAATCTTTTTTATCTGTCCTAAAATAACATTTATGATTTTTTTTTCGTGTCCGGTTTTTTTTGTCCGGTGCTCGGTGGTATTGGCGGATGTTTTTTCGACACCTATGAAGCACCTTGAGGAGGTTACCACCATGCTTAAAGAACAACTGAAGTGAAAGGATGTACATAGGAAAGGGAGAGGGGAAAGAGGGCCGATTTAAAAACACATACAGCACATACTGGTGTACCGACTGTCGACGACCAATTGTAATTATTGTCACAATTACTCGCGACGCCAGCACATTATATTATAATTTGTATTGTGATCAATAAATAGGGCTTTGTAATCGAAACCATTTTTTGGAATCGTCTCATTATCGAGAAAATTAACTCTCATTTTCTGGTCAAATGGTTAAATACCAAATTTAAGACGATCAATTAGATGTTAAAAACGGAATCATATTCTAGCCACAACCGCAGCTTGAACCATCATCAATACGATCGATAGTCCTTGCAATATACTGCTGCATCACGGGCTGGCTACATTTATTATTTATTTATGATGATATTACGATATTTAATTGATACATATTCTGCATTTTATGATGATATTAACATTAAAACATTAATCAAAAACTATTTAAAACGCTCACACAACGAATTTAAATATCATCCGATAAAATCAAACCATATTGAAACTGACTGACCATAATATTCGGAAACAATCGCCTCATTATTTATATGTAAATCGTTTTTTCATCGACAATCAGCGAAGCAAAGGTCTTTGACACGCTTCAGGGACCATCTCTATTACTTCGCCGATTTGCTTTCGAACCCAATTTCGAAAAAACCCTCTGCGAATAAAAATTTAATTATTGTGTAAACACAAATTTGAACGTCGAGATGGTGACCCGATAGAAAGTGAGACGGCGTCGCTTATAATTAATTTTACTCGAATTTTCCATTAACGTTCTTCGCTTCCACTTCGATGTTGTTAATTTCGCCTTGAAAATATATAAATTGTATTATGTTTGATATAGCCTTTGTGCGTTTTCGAGTTTCTTTCGTGTGTATTGTGCTTAAATGGAAAATTAAATATTTAAAGCGTTCGATGACTTTTCCGCCGTGCACATATCGTTTATCGTGAAACACGATTTAAAATTTATTAAAAAAAAATGTACGCTTGTGCATGTTAAGATTTTTGTAAATATTTAATCTCTAATTATTTTTGATGGATTGAGATTTTAAATCGTTTTCGTGTTTGTGTACAATTTTTATGACTCAAATATCAAACGACTTAGGTCAATATTATTGAAAATTTATAAGGAAACTTTCGAGTATTTTCTATTTTACTTACAAACTTCTCTTTATATTTTATGTTTTAGGATATTTGTAGATCCAACATATTGAAAATTTAATATAGATCGGAGTTTATATGAACCATGCGTGAAATAAATATATTTAGAAAAAAATCATCAAAAAGGTAGCCCCCAGCGATCGGTGCTTCTTTCGAGCATAGTAATTTTTCATTATTGCGCACAAAAAGTAAACAAATCTGATTTTCCTATAGCTTCAAAGGTTTCCGAAATAAACCCTCGAAAAACATAAAAACGTGGCAAAAAAATAGAAAATAAATTTGAAGCGAATCGTTTTCGGCGCGAAAATTTTCCGAACAAAGAGACGGGCATCGATCTTGTCCCCGTTTTTTCACCTGTTCCAACTTTTCAACCCCTTTTATATACATAGAGGAAATTCGAATAGTTTTGTGATACTATTATAGTTGTGAATAAATAAATATTTTTTTTATTATTTAATTCTTAAAAGACTCAATCGGTGAAAAAAATAAGTGAGCTTTTCGCATATTATTGAAGTACCGATGTCAATTATGAATTAATAGGAAATTGTTTTTTTTATTTTTAAATAGATATTGATTTAGTTGATTTTTATTGTTCAATTAAGGGATACTTAATTTAATCATTACTTAGATGGTTAGTTTGATGTCACTACATACAAATACAAAAAAAATTTAATACATTTTTTTATCGACATAATTTAATATATCTAATAAATTATCTCTTATTAAAAGGTTAAGCTATTTAAGATATAAGCAATACATTAATGAATGATCTGCAAATATAAAAAAAATATCCAAAATCAACCGACACTCCCCGATATAATATTGTATAATACTAAACGCGGGTTTACGGTTTCGCTGACTTTTTTTTACTACCACCATTGTGTCGGCGCCGATTCGACGTCTCCTTTCTTCTGTTTCGAAAAAAATAGTGAAACGGCAAATAATAAAACAAAAAAACAAAAATAGCGCGAATATGTAAGTGAAGTTGAAGGCCGGCCAGTGACCGGTCGCGCGAATTTTCAAATCGTGCAATAAACCTCGTGTTGTTACATAAAGAAGTTGAGGGATGGAAAAAAAATTGGGTTCGTGGACTTCTTGTGGTGGTCGATGGGTTTTTGGCGATTCATGGTCTCGTGGTAATTTGTGACTTGTGAGTGATTGGTTGTTTTTGTGTTAATTTGATTGTATCGGTTTTTTGATAATCGGAAAATGTTATTTGAAATGTGTTTTTATGTAAATTGTTTAAGATTGATGGGTTTTGCGGATTTGTTTAGTTTTAAAATAGTTTGATAAATTGTATCTGGATAAAAAAAGGTTTTTAAAATTAATTGCCGTGGACGAAGTTTAAGTATTTTTATGCAGATCTGATGTAGATTGTGTTGTTTAATTTATTTAATCTGAAATTGTATGAAATAACAGTTCGATCATTTTAAATTTTTAACTTTTATATTTTCTATTAGTTTTATTTATAGAATGTAATAATAATAAAGATTTTTTTTAAACGAAACTAGTACTATATAATACATTGAAAAACTTTATAATATCGACATCAAAAGTATTAATCAATTAAAGGCACAAACGACGGTTTTTCATGAGAAAAACAAAAAAAAGTACATATTTTTTCCAAAAATATTTTAAATTGTTTTTATTCTTGAAGTTATTAAAATTACATTTCATACAATGTTTTTTCAAACTATAGCACTTTAAAATAAACACCCATAAAAACACAAAACCCCCACAATTTTCCATCACCACACACTTTCGGTGTAGCATAGCATATTCACACGTACTTAAAACATTACAAGTCTATACCCAATTTATATACATCTGTATATGTAGCTCGTTCTCGCCAAAACATGTTTTACATTAACACTTTTAATTTAAACCTACCGGCTACCACCTAACCATCAAACAATCAAAAAAATCAATTCCATCAACCGATCATTCAAAACGCCAATTAATATACAAAAAACTTCCAAATTTCACACAAAAAACACCAAACCACCTCAACTCTCCATCGCCATACACATCCAGCATATTCACACGTACTCAAAACATTACAAGCCCGTATTAAAAAGGCACATAATACACAATAGCACGTATAATCCGTTCGATGTCACGGGTTTTCGGTATCAAAGTGTCCGATCGCACTTTCGAATGAATACCCAATCGATATTTGAGGCCGGCGACGATAAAAACTCAATTATTATCGTCGGACCACTTTTCAACTTGAATTATTGCTTTGTATGTAGATGGCTTTGGTTTTGTGGATGGAAAGTTTCGGAATGATTTGTGATCGGGTCTTGTTTTGATTGTGTGCTGGAAAATTTGTTATATTTTTATCTGGAATCACTAGAATCTTTAAGCAATATATTTTTGTTATGATTATGACGATTTTTAAAATGAATAGTCTATTAAGTATTAACTTAATAGGCTATTCACTACTCGTACTTTATACTCGTCCGCATTAGCGGACAATTATTTCATAAAAAATCCCTCATCAATCAAAAACTAATTGCAACACAATGCAAACATATAACTGAATATATTATGTAAACAATCAGCCGCATCAAAAATTAACGCAAACACCCGAATTGTTTCACAAAGAACCACTGTCGCCGCCATTAATAATTCCACACCTCCATACGAATCGAATTCAACCTCAAAACATCCAGACACATTAAAATACCCAACACGACGAGTGGAAGCCTTCAGATTCGATTCGTCGATCGTTTTGTTTGTCACCAGTCAACAGTGACACAGTTGGGCCCGTCCCGTCGAAAAGTCGGTCCGTTGCGGTCGTTAAACCTCCACCCCGACCTACATGTATAGCTTTCAATATAAAACGAGAGTTTCAGTTTCGAAAATATCAATAATATATTGAAAAAATATGAAAAGAAAAAAACATTCGCATATTATGAGTCGTTAGCGCCATCTGTGTTTGAATAAAAATATTAATTTTATCAAATACATGAACCGTTTGTTTATTTGATTAATTTTGTTTCGTATTCGTAGTTTTTTTGTGTTTTTATTATTTTTTTGTGAGTTTTGGTTGTGTGTCCCTTGAATGGTGGTGAAGGGTTCAAGCCAGTACGTGTCCCTTTTGTGTGAGTATGGAGTTTGATGTGGAAAATCGATAGGAGACTACTGACAGTGGCAAAAGCGCAATAAAGTGACGATTAGTCTATGCAAATTTGGTCTGGTTGGTTTATGGGGGTTATTTTTTGTCGTATAAACGATGGTTAAAAGCTTCAAATTGGATTATCTCTAATTACGTTTATCGAAGGTAAGAAATTATTTGCATGGTTTTCTTTAATGGAAATTGCTATGATTCGAACGATTAAAGTATGCAATTTTTATAAAACACCTTATACAATTGCTTCGCCGATACTGAAAATAAAATAAAATAAGAATTTAATCATTTAATTATAAACAAACATGTGATTTCTTCGAAAGGATATAATTTAAAAAATCTAAATTTGAAGACTTTTAATCGATTTTTTTAATATAGACGACTAAAAAATTTCACAATTCTTAACATTAATCAGGTATGAAGAAGTTTATAGGTAAAAATAACTATGTATTTGATTATCTCACTGTAATCGCACAAAATATTAATTTGAAAAATTGAGCCATTGACGTCAAAATTGAAGAAAAAATAACTGACATGTCGAAATTATGTAATTGGACTTTTATACATGTGCTACTAAATTTTAATAAAATTCAAGTACTATTGTATCATAATGTTTATTTTCAAAAATCAGTAACATACATGTATTCATTTAATTAGATCTCAAATTTGCTGGTACTAATAAATACATTTTTATATACTCCACTTTTCCATCAATAAACAAAAATTTAAAAGGATCCAATAAACATTCAACTGCTGAAACTCAAAAACGCTGCAGACGTCGCGTTTTTGCGATATTTTCCGCGCAATTTGGCGCGCTTATTAATTAATCGTCGTCGACGGCAATTAATTCGTTTTAATTCAACAACGGCACAAAACGAGAAGGGTAGGTAATTGCGTCGCGTTTTTACGGCCCTTTCCTTTTTCACCCTTTGGGGTTAAAGTTAACCGTTAAACGCTAATTGCGGTTATCCCCGGTTACGGCCCCGCCGTTTTGCTCTTCTTTTACGGCGCACTTCTGTCTTCTATCGTTTCCGAATCAATTAGGGATTTTCGCTTTGTTTTTATTATTTTTTTAAGTGGTGGATTACGCTTCTCGGCGTGTGTTTGTCGGTGGGAAATTGTCGGAGGGCTGTTGTTAATCGGATGTGTAGTTTGGGTTGTTTTTGTGTAGGATTTTTCGGTTTGGTTGTTGTATAGGGTCGAATTGTGTTGATGAAATGAACTGAATGAAGGTTGAAGTTCGAAAGATCGAGTTTGAAGATTAAATCAAAATGATAACGAAGGATGATGATATGAAAAATAAAAACTTTATCATTTGATTGAAGAAACATCAAGGATATATTCGCTTTCTTGTTTCTTTCAATCAATTTTTTTCAAAAGATTCGATATTGTATTTTTCCATGATAAATGATAATCATGTGTACATATGTATTCCTTACAATTAGACACTTTTCCTATTCATTATTATTAAATGTCTTTTTATTTTGTATTCAATTAATATAATGTATGTAAATCTATTACAATATCCAACTAATATTATACATGCATATATGAACTAAGCAACAACAATGAACAAAACTAAAAATGAAAATATAAAAAATAGTTTTTCTATTCTTTCACAGATGGCAATAAAAAATTCTATAATTATTTCATTTCAATTCTTCTTTAACAATTTATCTTTGTTAATTTCAACAATTACCTGAAAAAAAATTTTATATTTTTCAAACTATTTTAATAAATAATTATATATTATTATAAAATGTGTGAACGGTCTGATGGCACGAAAGCTCCGTTATCGCATTATGTCATCGAACGAATCGCATTGTGAATTTCCAAAGCGGAAACAGACAACACGCAAGATAAATGCAACATTGCAATCGAACACGACATTTTCGATACACATATTTTCAATATCAATTGATAAAATTTTTACAAAACCTTCTTCACATGAAAAAACATACATAAAATAGCAAAGTTATACTAAGAAAAAACTATTTATAAACACCTTCAATTTTAATAAAAAAAGTTTCATATCCAAAACCAACATACAAACCTCCCGATCAAAAAACCCATCATCGAAACCGAACCGACACAACATACACGTGTACATTTGACCCCTCGCCCAGAAATCCACTGGCAACACACTTCAGCCAGCAAGTGGGTGGTATGAGGCGGGTGCGATTGACACGTCGCGCCCCACATTCCCCTTTTCGGGTCACAGGGACCCTTCCATGTGTGCGTGTCCCTTCGAGGGCCGGCCAAATGATAATGCGACCAGGAAGTGGGTTGTTCTGACGTTGCCAGGTGGCAAAAACCGCATATCATACAATGCGTGGCGTGTATTGTGCGAGGAATGTCCCATTGTGGGCCATGGTGGAAGGATGGTGATATGCGGACCGCTAAATTGGTTTCGTGTATGTGTGGGATGGGGTTTGATGGTGGCCGTTTTGGTGGACGGTGATGGGGATTTGGGCTGTAAATCATTGGGAGTCGAGTTGTGGTGTTTCGTGTTGGGTGTTGAATTGGTGTAATGTGTGGATTGCATTTAATGGTGTGTGGATTAGAGGTTGGCTTAGTTATATTCTCGTTTGTGATAATATGTAATCGATACGATCCTTGTACACAAAAACATATGAAGAATTTTCTGGAATCATCCAAAATTTTGAAATTTCTCCCTTTTTTCCTACATTTTCTTATTTTATAAATGAAAATCAGTCTATTTTTTCAAAATTATTTATGCTAATTCTTACAATGTATTTACATGAAATACTCAAATTGAATTTTACTAAATGAAAATTGGATGCTGAAATTATACTTTATCAAATGTTCACATTGCATAAAGCTTTACTTCGATATTCAATGAAATCTTATATGACATGACTAAATATCGAAATGCATGTTTACATAATATATTATTCATAATCGTTATCAATGTATTCAATCTATTATATTTACTGCAGAATGATAACATCGAAAATTCGGACATTTATCGTAATACTTATACTATCCATAATCAAATATTTTCAGGTCAATGTTACACAATAAATTTTTCATGCATCCACTGACTGTATCACATCTTTTATAATTTTAGTTCAAGCGCCTCGAATTTTTAGTAAACGGATGTTTATAAATTGTTTTATTTTCAATGTATGCATCATAAACTGATGTTTAAAATGATTTATGTTATTTATAAAAGTAATATATGTTTGATATTAAAAAGAGGATGTATACAGCCGAGCCCGTGAGCTTTTCATATGTGATACATACATATTTTGTGAAACGTGTGTTTGTGAAATATCGCCACTCTCACCTATGGCAAAAAATATAAAGGAAAGGAGGTGAATTGTTATTCTGTATATATTATAGTAGACTTTGATTTAGATTCAGGAATTGTTGTAAGATCCTTTTTATACATTCAAAAAAGAGAACGCAAAAATTCCAACATATATAATGTGGAATTTCACGATTTCTTTTTAGTGTTATATTTTTTTAATAAATTATGAAATGAATTGTAATACTATTGAATTTTTGCGACAGTGAGTTGACCTTTGACTGAACGCAATGTCACCAAAAAACAATTTGTGGCAAAAATAAGTGCGATAACCATCAAAATTGCGAACGAAAGTACTATAAAACCATGCACTTTGATTTCATTCCATCATTGTTTGGCATGCTTTCAACATGCTTTTTATTCACACAAAGAAATCGATTCGCTTCAAAAAAAATCACATCCTGAAATTTTAAATACACAATTACTTAAAAAAAACATTAAATTGACGGACATTTGTAAAATTATACAGTACATACATTTTTAATTTAATATATAATAATTTGAAAAACAGAAAATAAAAACTTTTTATAACATATTATACAATATACTTTTATATCGACTCAATCGCCGACTAAGTACACGAATTTTCCCCAAATTTCCACTCGCATCGAAAATTCCGAAAACCCATCAACACCCACACAACCCAAACAAAAACAAAAAAAAACCACACTCACATCAAAAGACCACCCACACACACCAAAAAAACCACACGTCACGATTCGCAAAGCGTTACGACCGTCCGCGCCATACGTCATCGCCCTTACATGACTCATTGGCGCCTTTTTTTCCATATTTTCCCGATTTTTCCATCGAGGGTGGTCAGGACGACCCCACCGGGGTGCAACCACCTGTTTATCTACCTTTCCGCCTACCCTTTCGGCCGCCTACCTTTCCCGCCCACCGCATATAAAGCGGCCGCCCCCGCATATTCACCCTCAGTCGTTCACGCATACTGTGCGGGGGCAGTATTGTAATTTCGCATTGTATATTCAGTATGGATGTCCGATAGCGATTTTTCTGTATTTTTGTTGTTGTCGGAAAATTTATGAAAATTGGTCGCTTGGAGGTTTTGGTCAGTCGAATTTTCGTATGCACCTTTCACGAGCACTTTCGAAATGAATTTGATTTGCACTGATTGGAATTGATTCTATCGTGCTTTTTTTGAAAAAGATTTGTTGGAAATGCGATTTTTTAATAAATATTTAAGTAATAAAATTTTAGATTGAGCATTTTGCATGCAACCTTGCTGAATTGAATTTGGTTTAATTATACGTGCTGAAATTTTAACGAATCGTTTGTTTGCTATTGAATTTAATTATTTAAAGTTTGGACATGCATAGTGTTCGAATCAAAGTATTGATTTCACTTATACTATGTTTTAAAAATAATATATATAAATTTTATCACGATCGTATTGAGTTCATCAACCTTTCAACTATAAACGTTCATGACCTTACTACATAATTTGTCAGATTCTTAGTAATTATAGTACAACGAATATGAATTACATATCGATTTTCTTAACAAAAGAATTTATTGTTAAAAAAACACATGTTATATATCTATTTTGAAAATTTTAAAACACAGTAGGAAATTTTGCGATAAGACATCGGATCGAATCGAAAACATTTATTTTTTCGCATTCGTACACAAATTAATGTCAAAATATAAAAATGAATGATCGATTCCATAGTCATTAGTGTCGATAGCAATCACCCCATAGGAAAGTTTCAGCTGTTACAATTGCCATTTTTTCAACAATAAATATGTATGTGGAATACGAATTCTCGTGACAAATAACATGAAATAAATTCTCTATTTCAACAATGAAAACTTTTTATAAGAAAATATTATATGAATTGAAAAAATCTTTACATCAGTTTCTTTACTATTAAAAACTTTGATCTTTGAGATACCTGTTAAAGTTTTATTAATTGATTAGTACAAAACAATTTGGTTGATTCAAAAAATCTTTCAACTTTTTGTTATTGAATCAAAATGACTTTAAAATTTTCCAAAATCAATTAACGTTTAATTGAAAAAAAATAGATATTCAAAAAAGAATCATAGAAATATATAATATATTTCTTTCTTTTCTTATTAAATAAAAATGACTTTGACCCCCAAAAAAAAACTCATAAAAATTTCACATAAATAATAAAACCATATAAAAAGGATTATTTTTTTGAAAAATACTCAAACCGTACCAAGTACATCATTTTGAAAATCTTCAAGCAGCATTGCCATTCATTCAAGAGTGTCAGCTGGCAAAGTGCTAGCTTTCATGAGGTGTTTTCCAGGACGATAACGATGGCTATCGGACGTGAGCCATTAGCCGACATTCGACGGGCATTACCAATTTTTTTCCGAAATGATCATACAGTGCGAGGTCGTTCGTATTCCGCGCTTTTTTTTCAGTCGAAATTTCCGATTTTTCAACTGAAAATTGGTATGGATATTGATCGTATAGTACGGTTTTAATGAAAGGCGACGCTAGGCAAGTGTTCGATTTAATTTGGGTTTTTTCGTTGATGCTGTTTGATGAATTGTTGGTTTTTAATTAATGTTGTGTGTTGGCGTGTTTGGATTTCCGCTTTTTGTTAATTAATCGGTTTAAATATATAACTGAAAATGAATGAAAAATTATATTAAACGAGGGAATAGTTGTCTACTATAAACATGAAATAAACTATTGAAATTTTTAGCGGAGCCTTTGGGAAGCGTATATTAAAATATGCATGAATACGAAAGTGTTTATTATCAATTTCAATCATAAAATTGACCGTAAAAGCATAAATAAACATCATAAAAGTATTTCGTTCAAAATGTAAATTCAGCATACTGAAGAAGGTATAAATACACGGATTACTTTTCCCAACAACGGTAACGTAAATTTTCCAGAAAAATAACAAAATTTTCCGAGCAAACATGGCGTTCTGTAATAAAACAATTTCATACGAATCAAACTCGATTGAAATGCGTGATATACTTTATGATGATTTTTTTTGTTGTCAATCGAAAATAAAGTTAAAGATTCAACGTGGGCGGGAATTTACCATCATCAGTATTCAAATTCTTCCGCTCTCTCCCTCTACCATATTTTATTTTTAATATAATATATGCAATACATTTTACGTGGGTTGTATTTTCAGCTGGTAAAACTTCCAGAAAAATTTTCCAGTGAATAGAGACGGTTTTCTCGAGAAATACGTAGCAGACGTACACGTAAATCATTTTCCTTTCGCATATTCGAAAAACTGTTATAACTTCATTAAAAGTTGCGCGAAAATTGATATTATACCATCAAGCATTTTTTTCTTATTAAATTTTTTTATGTTCTATATATAGATACGAAAGATTAAAAGCCTATTTTCGTATACAAAATCGATATCATATAGACAAGATAATCACAGACGCTCCATTACACTCTTTCATAATACGACATGTTCTATTCATTATAAGCTCATGTGTGACGTGCGCCATATTGTATTATGGTGTCCATATTAAATTATAACCGAATATACAAATATTGTATAGGGAGTATAATAATTCAATACTATTATGCATATTATACAAAAAAATTATTTAGTCGGTAGAATTTTATCTATTTTTTATTTATACATAATATAATCAATTATATATATTTCTTGGAAATAAATGATTAAATATAGTCATTTTGATTTAAGACTATTGAAAATCTTTTTTATGCATAATAATAAAAATAAATTTACTACTTTTCTTTTAAAAAATGGCCAACTTTGCAACAAGGATATGAAGCGATTCACGCGTCGTTTGCTTCGGAAAAATTCAAATGAAACCCATTTCTCTCATAAAAAAAGGTAGAATTTATAGAATCGATATCGAACGGTAGTTTTAATGTAATGATTGAATGGAAATAGATGGACACCCGGTATGTAGGGCGAATCGATCCTTTTCATACGCTTTGACGTATTATATCCGTTATGGCCGACTGGAATATTTTACGTTTTAGACGCGGTTCTCGGAAATCGATCGATTTCCAATGTAAATATTTTTTCGATTTTTTTCCGTGATGATAATCGTAATTTGACACACATTTTCCGAGGCTTCTAGGAAGAAGCCGTGTTTTGACTGACACGTTCGAATTGATTGAGTGCGCCGATAGCGCGTACGAATTAACGAGCGGAAAAAATGTTCGAAATCAAATAAATTCGTAGGAGGTTCTGTTGATTTTGTAATGTTTGAAATGTGATTTTCATATTTTTTATTTATAAAGATATCAATTATTGATTTATTATTCTATTTTTGTCATTATCGTTTATCGTATTGAACTGTTATATCGTAATGATGTACCTATAGATTCTTTTTTTTATTGAGTAAGTCATATAATAAAATAATTATTTAAAATTGATATAATAAGCATCACGTAAAAATTATATGTGTTGAAGAATTATCATATATAATATATATGCTTATGTATATAACATCAACTGTAGTACAAAGATTTTTGTAATTTAAAAAATTTAAATATCCTAAAACTATCTCAGGGAAAATTATATAGTCACATTCATCTATAATACTAACCGTATCACATAATACTTACAATAATTGGCTTAAATATAAAATATACCATCTTTGAAACTGAATACATAAATAAAAATAGTACTCTTTCACTATAATTTTATGCACTGATTTATAAACATGGACAAAAATTGAAATCCCACTAATTCTAATATATCTTTTCTTATTTTTGTTGTACAAAAATGTACTTAGGTTCACGACGAAACTACCCAAATTTTCCCTTATGTTTTTTATGATTATATATTTATTTCGTACAGAATTTGGTGACCTCCACACGACTTTCTCCGCTCAGCCAGTTTAGTGTTTCGTTTCAAAACAAAGCGGAAAGTGTTATTTACGTCACTCGGAATCGGGGTCGTCGGATTAAGCTAATCGAACGAACGAAAATTTATTTCGAATAAACACAGTGAAGTTTTAAAGCTCAATTTGACGCGAAAGTAAAGCGATGCTCGTTTTCCCGCTTTTATTTATTTTCGGCCGTTTATTGTTTTGACGGCATTCTCTATCGTATTACATTGTATGTGCTTCGTTTCGGGGAAACTTTTTGCGATGTATAAATTTCGGAATGAAATTAAGTTTCCTTTGTGTTTTGATGGGTTTAATTTTTTTATTGAGTCTATGTAACAATTCTCATATAATATAAAGTTGAAAATAATTTTGATCAACCGGAATACAATACAAAAACGCGAATGGTTTAAAATCTTCTATAAATATATTCAAATTGTATTCTTAATGATAATTTAAAAATATATATCGAAGAAAACCGTATAAAAATATCCAGAATCGACGAATTTCTTTTGAACAATCATTTTATTATGTATCAAAACTCGAAGCTACTAAAACTTGAATAACGTCCCGAAATACGCGAACACTTACATAAAAAACTTTCAAATGAATTGAACGACAAAAACTTATTGCTTTTTCTACGTATTGTTGTGTAGACTCTGAAAAAAAAACTCGCGATAGTAAGCGGAAAGAAAAGCCGAAAAATAAAAGTGAAGAAAAGAGTGGAGCAAACAAATGCAAATAAAAAAAGGGAGCAACACAACTTTTGCATATCTGTCCTATTACTTAGGTCCCGCGGAAAATTCTCGGAAAAAGTATGACGTTACGCTATTGGCTTTCCTTTCGTAAGCCGATTCCTTAATCCAGATTGATATCGTGGAAATCTGGCGATCAGCCTTGTTGCGCGAAAATCTTTTTCTCGTAAACGCCTACGCAAACTGCGGAAAACTCACTTTCTTGGAAATGGAAAAGTGCCCTTATCCTTGGCTCGGTTTTGTTTCTGATATCGCCAATGCACTTGTTTCGATTCGCTTGGGTTTTCTTTTTAAATTTCGATCTGTGGTATGGGTGTGGTCTACGTGGAAAATTTCGGTGAAAGCATAAATAAAAGTGTAATGTTGTAATCAAATGAATTTGGGAAAATGGTCAATCAATCATGACTCGTTTTAGAAATATGTAAATTAGGTTGTTTCGTGTAAATCTGATATATGTTTCTGAGAAAATCGATCTTTTCTAAGATTGCTATGTAATTGTGTAGAAGGATTCGTAGGATTTGCATAAAAATCGAAACGCACTAAAGAACTATTGTGATTTCCAAGAAAAAACTTTTACGATATTTTATTACGCCCACGCATATTTTCTATGATCTCAAACGATTTTCGGAATTCGCATTTATTTTTGGCAGCACATGAATGAATGTTAAAAGCACATCTATTTTCATCACTTACATACCGACTTCATTCTTACCATACCCATTTCAGAAATGCACCAATAATTGACCGACGATAAAACTCAAGATAGCAATCGAACAAATTGAATTTCGACCCGACAAATTTACGGAATGCACCGAACAAAATAAGACAGAACAATGGCAGTCTTTTGAACAGCAGACAACTGTAACACAGAGATGGGTTGCGGTTCATCAGCGCCTTCTAGTGTTGTGGAAGGCGATGGGGGCGCCAATGGGAAGGCCCCCGAGAGGGGCGTGCGCCCCCCGCCCACTGGAGCCTCCGATGATGGACTGGTGGCTGAAGTTGCGCCCCCGCAGCCAGTCAAGCCTCGTCAGTATATCGATTCGTTATATTTAAATATATGTTGATAATTATAATTTATGCAATTTTCATAGTTAAGATTGTTTCAGAAAGTATAATTTTGAAATTTAGGTCGTAAATTTGATTTAAATATCTTTAGGAAAGTCTTATCAAAATCTTAGTGTTTCTAAATTATACTAGTGTGACGAGTTTGATTGGGGGATTTATCTAGAAAAACTATATTTTTAAAACTACACATAAGAGAATACTTTTATTTAGAAAAATACTATTGTTTCATACCAATGCAATAATTTTGATGATCTTACCATTTCTGGGAAAATTCTGCAACAATTTATGTAGAATGCTTTTGAGTTTGTTAACGCATTAGGTTGAACATCAGCAAACAAAAAAAACTATCTGACAAGCTCAAAAGCTCAAGTTTTACTCATTGCAAAAAAATATGGTCAAAATATTGATTAGCAAGTAAAATTATCTGCTCGATTTATCTGATACAGTACTATATGGTTTTTGACTATCTTGCGATAAAAATGTGAATATTTTTTTAAACTAATGTTTCAAAGAATTCAAAGGTATTCTGCAAAAAAGCTCCAGAATTTTTTTAGAAATAACAACATCAAAATTAATACATAAATTTTTAAAGACAGCTTTTTAAAATGAAAACTGTCCCCTTACGTGTAGTTTGAGCTTTTTATATAAATTTCACTATCAATGTTGTCACACCATATATTGTTACTTATTTTATTAATTATAATACTTTACTTATTTAGTTTGTGACTTATTGAAAACTTTTGGGATCGAACTTTTTCTAACAAATTCTCTAAGAATAATCACATCAGAATTCCAGTATCTAGATTGTATTGTAAGATTATATTTATCAATTATGTCAAATCCAAAAGATTTTACAATCAAATTTTGATGCCATAATAAAAATAGCACATGCATCTATTTTATTGTTCGATTTGCACATTTCGATTCGAGATAAATTCGCTCACTCCGACATCCAGACAATTCAATTGATTCATCCTTATCGTTGGCTTTGCATAGACACGTTTCCCATTGCAGCGAAGTTGCATTATGTATCACTGTCAATGCGATAACGAATTGAATGGTTGCATTTAGACATTTTCGATATGATATTCGACATATTTAATAATAAAAGATCATGTAAACCGATTCAATATCGGAAAACGCATTTATGTACATGGATAGCTAATCCATCAAGCTCCCAGTTTATTTTTGTACGTTTGCCTTTTCAGCGAATGCAACCACCTCTAAAGCACTTCCTGTTCGAGGAAGATTGATTGCTTTTGTATAAAATAATAAAAAGCGAATAATAAATAAATTTCCGCGAAGCCAACGTTCGACGCCATCCCCTATCTCTTATGAAATATATGGATGCAATATAATACTCTTAATGAGAACAAATGGACTTTCCGCCCTCGTATTTCACGAATTATTAATCCCGCTCGAGATTTATCATATTTTAATTTTGATTTATGCAGCTTTGGCTTTTGAAATATCACTGGAAAACGAAGAAGATGCCGAAGGTGAAGGCACTCAAGGATTGGTCAAGAAACATCCACCTCGTCCTCCTAAAAGACTACAAAGATTGAACACTATGGAAGCTTCAGCTCCCACTTTGCAGGAACTTCAAGATAAGTTAGAATCGGCTGAAAAACGAAGACAAACGGTATTGAAAAAAAAAATAATATATAAAAAATATTAAATAGCTTATGTCAAAGTATCCAATCAATTTTCAAAATGATACATTTCACAGATTTTGCAAAGTCGCATCGCTTCAGCGAACAAAGCCTCCAGACAAATGATGAAAAGTCCGCCGGACATGACCGCCGACAAAATGGAAATCGTAAGCACTTTTATCAATACCGAAATACATCACAGGGAAATCTTCGCGTTCGATTGATTAATTTAGCGAATTTTCCGCCGCGGAAAACTCGAACCGGCCGAATCAATTATATTTAATCGGCTATGATTACTCGGCAGCGAATCAATTTCGAAAAGCATTGATTGGTTTCCGTTCGAAATTTATCGCTTGATTGTTTCCGCGGGAATTTACGAGTTCGAATTGATGTATGTGAATTAATTTTTGCGGATTTTTTTCAGGACGACATTTTGGACTCGCCCACGAAAGATATGACTGAATTGAAGAACGCTATCAATGCCGTCGAGCATGGGATTACCGCGTGAATTTTTGAATTTTCAAATGTGTTTTGGAAAATGAATTTGAGTTTGTTCAAGATGGTGCTGTGATTGTGAATTCTCGAATCGATTAGTACTTAGATTTTTTACTATGGTAATTAAAACAACACAATATAGGATGATTACAAAAACACGTTTTATTTTTCACATTTTATATTATATACAAAACAACATTTATTTTTCTTTCATATTAACATGATTTACAAATTCTGTTTTTTTCCTTTTTTAATTTAGTTTAAAATTATTATTAATATTATCATATTACATTAATATATAGTTTACACGTTCGTTATATAGATGCGTCAAACGCCATTCATTCAAGCAACACTTAAAAAACACATGTGTGTTACCCTCGATTATTATCGATATATATTTTAAATTAATAATAATACTTTTATTATACATAAATGTCTTGTATTTTGTTTTTCATTTTATATTTTTTTAATTCTTTTTTGCTTTAATCTAATGTGCGTTGTTGGTAGATAGAGAGATGTTTTGAAAATAATATTTTATTTTGATAAAAATATTTTGTTATTTTTTTTCACTTTTTTTGGAACTAGAGTCAAAATATTCTGTTTTATATTTGAAATTGTAAAAATTTGTCACGTTCATTTTATTGTCATTGAAATTAAAAAAGAAAATCGTATATTGTATTTTGAAAATAAACTTTGAAACTGAATAATGTGCTCGTTTTTTTTTAATTTTAAATTTAATTTTTTTTACATATGATTGAGATTGTCATTTCTTCTATATAAAAAAGATCAAAAAACATTATTTCATACACACGCACATATAATAATATTATATCGTTGCGAATTAATCGGCACATTGATTTTTCTTTAAACATTAATTAAAATTATCAATAATAATGAAATCGAAAAAATACATACAAATTGTAAAGAGTTCGCATAAAATTTTGTTGTATAGGAACTAATCTATAACACTTGAAGCGAAGATTCCCATATAAATTAAATATACATATTCTTTTTAATATTATAATTCGACATCCATCAACATACACTTTGAGGATGATTAAAATCACACAATGACGGCAAAAATTTCAAGAACCGTTTGTATTTTAATTATACAAAATAGAGCTAGAAAGCTTCAAGGGGTATTTTTTTGGAATACGGGATTTATAGAAAGTATATATGTAATGATACAAATATGCATTCATGGGTCACCTACAAAGACATCAATTCCACATTTAATCTTTTTGCTAACTACTTCACTACATTTGGTTACAAAAATGTTCTAGCGTTGTAGTAATTACGTCACACATTTACATCGAATAATATTTATGAAATACATAAAAAATGCCGGGATTTTATATTTTATTTCATACTTTATACACAACACCTCGGTTTGATGATCAACATAAAATAAAAAGTCAAATTATAAACAAAATGTGATCAAAACCATTCTTACTTTAATACCATTTCGATAAGCTCAAACTTTTCTCACATCACGAAAGAAAAATTCATACTTTATGCAATTACGAAAGAATCGGAAAGTAAAAGTTCGAAACATTAAGTCTAAAAATATAAAAAAACCTTATACAATCAGTCATAATATTACACCATATTTACACAACAAACGTGCAGTGATTTTCGACTGTCAATCAAAATCAACAATCATGAAAATGTGAAGGAAATGAAAAGTTCAAGGAAAAACGATCACATTACACACTACGAAGAAATCAAATGATACATTTTTTCATAATGTGATAAAAAACGTGCATTATTTTACAAAGTGTTCATTTTAAATTAGGATTTTCGCAGTACATCGCAATACGGCGAACGAATATTTATTTGGTCGATGATCGTTTCTTTGGTGTAATTTATACAATAAATATTTTTAAGTATTAATTTATCGTTAACTTATTCACCTAAGAGACACCAAATTATGAACATGTATAATCTTAAAAATACCACATATTACGTACAAATATATCAATTTTAAAATATGAAATTTACTTTTAATACTTTTTTTTTTCCATCATATAATATATCAAATATTATAAATCATACAGTCGGGGTTCATATTTGCTACGTGCAGTTTTCAAAATGTATTTTTTTTATTCATATATTCGTGGCAATATATATTTTTTGCACTATTAACATAATTTGCAAAACCTGAATTCGATCAAAATATATTCACAACATTTTGGGCAATTTAAATATCTCTGTTTGAATCTACAAATTTGAATATATTTTGATCGAATTTCAAGGAAAAAAACTATAATCGAACGTTATTGTGGGATACACAAACTATAATAAAACAATGAATGAAAGCTTTCTATACTAAAGAAAGCTTGTTATATTGAAAATTTATCGAATTTTAAAATCACTTAATTTAAACGCCACTTGTGAAATATAAAATGTGATTGCGAAATTTCCCAGTTTATCACAACGTGAAAAGTTCGCAGTGTTTTGTGTGAAAATGTGTTTTATGTTTTTGTAGCACTGGATCATAACTAATTACTTTTACATTATAAAATAAAAATGTAAATCTTTCTAAATATTACACATCAATATCGAAAATACATTAAATTCATAAATTGTATATGGTTATTACAAAAAATGACACATATATTCAAAAGGTTCATCTTTATATATATAACAATATATATATAATAGATATGAATTTCATAAAAGTTTTTTTCAATTAAACTTACATCATAGAAATTACATCACAATTTCACGGAAAAATTTCCTATGAGACGTAATTTTAAATTCATTTATATATAAACTAATAAATAGAAAACTATGAAATTTTCTTTGAGCACTGGGAACATTAGGTACTTTAAGTAGATGATGTGTATGGTTCAATGCCGAAGCTACCGTATCCTAAATTCCTCAAACCGAAAAGATTCATTTAACTAACAAACCTCGCGATCGAAAAGAAGCGACAACTAAAAAACGACTCCTCCGATCCGACATTGACAAGATGATGATGACCGAAAGGTGATGGCCTCAGTTGTATACGCCTCTGGATATCGCCTCCCTGTTCCTGTTGTGCCACTTACACGTCAATATTCTAACGTATGTTCTTCTGAATGAAGCATTGCATAAAGCGTAGCACATCGGGTTGATTGTGGAGTTGATGTAGCACAGGGCGTAGAAGAAGTGCCAGAGTTCTTCTGGTATAACGTCGGCGCAGTTTGTCAATGGTTTCAGAAGTACCAAGATATTGTACGGTGTCCAAGTGATGATGAACGAAAGCAGAATGGCAGATAAGGTCTTGGCCGCTTTGGTTTCTTGCTTCTTCTCCTGTGATTTCTTTTTCTTTTTGGCTTGTTGTTTAGTATGCGAGGTCAACAGCGTGGTCTTGCCTGCCAACTGTTTCGGAATGATCTTAGCATTTAGCGGTATTCTTATGTCTGGCATGTGAGAAGATCTACGATTCAAATGGTTCTGCCCTCCCGAAGGGTTCAAAGACAAGTTAAACTCGCTGTCCCCTCTATGAGGAGGCTGAGGAGTCCTCGTGGTCCTATTAGGAGCAGCTGGGACGTCTTCGTGGATCATCTTGATACTAGGCGCCCTTTCAGGATCCACCGAAGACATATTGTCCGGCGGTAATCTGATAACGATCGTATACACCGAATCGTTAGACATGGACCTGGTGGCCGGCAGACTCCTGCAGTCCCTTGGAGCCGAAGCAGGAGGAACAGGAGGTGGCCTCAGCGGGGAAGCACCCCCTTCCGAGACGGGACCCACAGGTTGGGCACCTCGACCGGCGTAGGGGTCTCGTATCACGTTCAGGGACGTGCATCTGCAAATAGCGATCGATTAATTTAATGAAGCCTTAGACAGACGAAGGTCGTCTGTAGGAAATTACATAGTAGTTGTATGGGTTCCACATACCTGGAGACTGAGCTTTGGAGAGGTGTTTCTATGGAGACAGGGGTAGCATAGCCCATGTCCGATGGTTCTTCGCAGTCATCTTCGAAGTCTTCCCTTCCTGAATGCCACCAGGCTACACACCATGCTCGTATGCCGGCCCAGCCACCCACCTACGACAAATGTGATTGATTAATTCTATGAAAAAAAATGTGCGTGTATGTATGATTGAAAGTGATTAATTTGTTGGATGAGACTCGGAGTGTGATTGGATTAATCGTCAAGAGATGAAGCCTTTATATTATATAAAAATAATGAATTAATTTCATTTGTATTGAAATGGATAATTACATTTTATTCATGGTTCTCGTATTATGAGTTTAATTTGTTCCTTATTGCATTATATTAATTAACCAACATTAGAATAAAACGTTTCTTTGATACTAAAATGACATCTATAATCGAATAGAAAAATATATTTCGAATTCTTTTGAATGCCATCTATTAAATTTTTATATAACTCTTATAACCAATTTTATACACCTGCTATTTTTTCAAGCTTTTTATTATTTATTTAAAATAAAATATTGATATAAAAAAATCATATTATTTCACATACACTTAAACCAGTTCAATGATTAAAAACCGCATTAACCAAAGCACAAAAAAAAAGATGAAAGACATTCAGTTGCGTATACAAACATATACACAAATGGGAACAGTCCCTTCTCTATCCCAGTTGGATATTAACCGAGACGAGTGGTGAAAAGAGGAGAAACGTGTAGTCTTTAAAAAGGAGATAAATATCCTCGTGGAAGGGCTGAAAGCCTAAAAAGCAAGCCCTCTCGCCGAACGGAGCCGCGTAATGACGTGTGGGAAAATGAAAAATAAAATGTACGAATATCGGGAAAATTCTCGGTCAATATTAATAATCGGAGGGAATGTGCCGGGAGTGGTTTTTCTTTTTCGGATGGAATCGTCTCTCGGTGGGTTTTTCAACGAATTTGGGCGGCGAAGTATTAAAATTGTGCGGGTTGTGTATTTTTAATATTAAACATTGCTTCGCGAAATTCTCGGTAAAAACGTCAAAAATTCATTCATCGGAAACGTATTTTTCAAATTGAGTCATTGTTTTGCTTGTGAAATTATAATTATAATGTTGGAATTATTCTTTTTTTTTTCGTTTGAAATCTATTTTTGAAACGTTTCAAAAGTCAAAGATTTGCATTAAATTATTTTACTGATTTCAATAAAGACTAATTAATAGTTTTTAAATTTATTGACATTTAAATTCTTACATATCGAAAAATTATACTATCAATTTTTAAAACAATCATCAATACTTCACTTAAACCATTGTAAACACCCAACAGATTCAAAATAATTCCAAACATCATTTCAACATCGACAAAAGCGTCGGCCACTAACAGCGATCCCAAAGGACCACCGAAGAACATGGAACGGAAACGGTTTGACATCGGTCGAAGGCTTTCACGCTGATGAGCTGCAGCTGTTCATATACAAAATAGCGTCGGCTTCACACTCGGTCCGATAAGCAGGACTGGTGCAAATGGTGCAAAACGATAAAGTGACATGCCGTTGCAGAATTCGACGTGTGAAGCTTTTCCGCGTTGTGATTTTGCTTTTTGACAGGTAAACGGTGTAGGAATTGAATGGGAGTGCTCTGAGAAGGGAGATGACTATTTTTCTGGAAAATTGAAGGTGTATCGGAAGAATTTTTGAAATACGATGTTTTTGCGATACCCATGTTTATATCATATGTATATTCAAATAAAATACTGTTGAAAAATCATAGTTTGGTTTTATATATAATATATAGTTGCATCAATTAATAATACAAAAAATCTTTTTGAAATCAAATTAGTGTTGAGTCTACATCGTTCTGGAAAGGCAATAGAATGAAAAATTGGAAAAATTGAATTGAATTGAAAGGAATTGGACGAGAGTGCTCTGAGAATAGAAGGTATTTCAATGCAATATTTTATCGGAAGACTTTGTCTTTTCGTGTGTCAAGATAGTATTTTTAAAATAATTGGTTTTCAATAACGCGAAAATTTTCTGCAGGTGATTCGAAAAAAAATTCTTCGATCATATATAAAAAATAATTTGAATTCAAAAATTCAATATATGTAAATCAATAAAGCAAACATCAAAAATACGATGCTATTAAAATATCGCATAATTCACGCGAGTATATTTGAATTTCGCGCTCATAAAGAGTTTACATATAAAATGTATGAATAATGGGGGTTTGTCACGCGACAAGCGATTTCATTTCCCATTCATTTCCCTTACAGCAAAAGCTAAACTATTTTATTTTGTACGTTTTATTCGTTTATCTGTACACACCGTTATTTCTTCCATATATTTTTTTCAAACATCTTTTTATAAACCATCGAAACGTATCAAAATGTACGGAAGCGTTTCGAAATCGTACTATCGAAAACCCTTATCTCCACTTCCGTCAACGACGAATCAAAATTCAAACATCATAGAACGATTTTCACGTATTACATAATATATTTAGATTTTTCAGGAACATAGAAAAAAGTCGCGAGTCGCAAAAGTCGCGAACGTGTTCGCGCGCACTTTTGTCATTCACCGTTCTGTTTAAACAAAAAAAAAATACATAATGAAAAGGGAAAATTCGAGTTTCTAAGAATCGTGAGGGCTTAAAGCTCCCTCAGGAAGACAGGGCTCTCCTGTCTGAGAGAAGACCAAATAAAATAAAATAAAAAAATAAACAAAAAAAAGAAGAAAGAAACCTTTAACTGAAGGGAACAGCACGGAATGTGTCCTTTTCTCTGCAAACTTTTTGTTTCTTTGAACGCTTCTTTTGACTTTCGCGAATCATTTTCGACAGGCGTTATTATTAAGTTGGTAGAAAGTTTCGATCGTAAAACGGAAAATTTTCATCAGAAGAACAACGTGGAGGCGGACAATATTGTTCTGCATACTTTCTGTGCAATATTGTTCAGTTTATCACGAGATGTTTTCGCTCGGATAAGAGATCTTTGTCGTTTTTGGCAAAATATATGAAACACTCGTATTGTCTAACAAAAAAGCGATGTATTATGCGTTCATAGTGAAAAATGTTTTATGCTGAATATATCAAAGTAACAACTCAGTAACAACATCTCTATATATTTTTCATGTGCTGAAAAAATCATAAGATAAAAAAAATCTGTAAAAGTATATATAATGAACAATTATATAATCTGAAATTTTGATTCTTTTCTAAAAAAAAAAATCATTTCAGCAAATTATCGAAAATACGCACACACATTTTACGAGAAAAAAGCTTTCGTATACAATAATTGAATTATGTAGAAGTTTGATTTATCAAAAGTATCTTTTTTTTACATCAGATAGCGATATTATGAAAGTATATGGCGATTCGAGGCTTTTTTTTGAAACGTCCAAATAACTCGTAGGAAATTTCGCTCTTTTATACGTATTTACGACTTAAGCGACCGAGCAAAGGACCCAAAACGGCGCACATACACACACAAAAAAAGTACGAAAAAAAATAAGAGAAATCCACTGACGATGCACGCGTATTTTTATTATTTATGCGGTCGTAATGGCGATTCGGAACTAAAAAAGGGAACACATAAAAATCGTAGCCGGAGAGAAAAAGAGCATATTTTCCGAACGGTGAAAATTTTCTTTCCTTCAGTGCGAATTTCATTGCCGTTTTCGGGTATGTCCAACACTAAAATGTATATTGATATGTTATTTTTAAATAATTTTGAATGTTATCGAAATGTCAAACGTGAGGCTTGGAACAATGGTAAAATACATTTTTTTTTCGTAAAAGGCCGCAAAATTGAATAATAGGGTAGAAAAAAATGTGTATATAAAAAATATAAATGGTTTAATCGAGTAAAAATTCCATTTATATTAAATTAATTGTTCTTAAGAAAAAGATGAAATAAAGAGCATTACTAAATGTATACTAAATACATTTTGTACAGTGGAATTTTCAGTGTTAATTAATATGAAAATTTTAAATGAAATTTTATTACATAAAAGTTTATATACTGTAAAAGAGAATTTCACAGTCTGAGGAAGGAATTCACAACAAAATCCACATAACAGACAGCATTTTTTACATAATAGTTTTTGAACGTTACAACGCTACCTCGTTTTCGCAGGGTTAGCGCAAATCCCATTCCGCCTTGCAGACATCACCTTTCGGGATCGCATCGCGTTTTCAGAGCTTTCAGACACTGAAAAACAAAAGGCTAGCTAGTATAGCACATAAACACAGACCTTCCCCACACATGGACAGGTCTACCCTCGGAAGAACTCGATATTTTAACGATCCGCCGCAAAGGAGTCCGATGCCTGTTGATGTTATTTATACGGAACGAAACGAGAACGGAAAAATCGGTTTCCCGAGAGCTAGTAAGACAAAAAAGGGTATAGAACGAGTCGGGAAAAAAGCAGGAACGGTAACAAAGTAGAAGAAAAACTGGGAATTCTTTCGTATAAAGTAGGCGCTTACGCGCGCGTCGGTGAAGTTCGGAATGTCTACCCACGGGTATATAAAGATGCGAGATTTAAAATGTTACATTGTCGAACTGTAAGGTCGTATTTAAAATGGGGTGTGTTTTTTGTTTGCTTTGTAAGGTCGTGATTTAAAGGGTCACCGAATGTGGTATACTTTTAACGAAACGTATTCGAGAAAATCGCGCGATATTAAATAACACGTTTTATGTTTCAAAAAAACTATTGATTTTCATTATTTCTTTTCATGAATAAAAATTCATAATAAAAAAATACATTAAATCAAAATAAATACTTCAATTTATATGTAGGATTTCTTCCAACAATTTTTTAAATTTTTCAGTTTTATTTTATCACAAAAACATCAAAGTATGTTTACTATCTCTGTACTGACAATAAGACTTACTCGTATATCGTTTTCAAAGTATCGCTAGACTTTGTTTTTCTCGAAAAATATTTATTCAACATAAATAAAATTCACGCTCAATAAAACTAAGTACTTCAGCTATGTACAGATTCATTTTTTCAAATTTTCTATTAAATATTATGCCTTTGTGCCATTTTGAAATGAAGATACGTGTTCTACCCATTATTTCCGTAAACATTTTTAATAACTTCAATAAAATTTTCACCACCTTGAAACCTATATGTACAATCAGCATAATTAAAATAAATCATACTATTATTTAAAAATATTCTATAAAAAACCTAAATTATTTCAAATAAAAAAAAATCGCTCACACCAAAGATAAACGTGTGCAAAAAATAACGATAGTGCCTCGCTAAAGGGCCGCGACAAAAGTCTGAAATGGGACTTCGCTTTCAGGCCTGCTTCCCATTTCAGCTGAGACACGTTAAAGTGCATGTATCGTACACAGTTTCAGTTTTTTAGTTTCAGTTCCAGTCTCTGTTTCGTTTGAAAGGAGCTCCACGTGCCCTACGGCGGTGCAACTCGTTCGTATTGAAGAGCTTTGCTTCTTGTGCACATGCAAAAATGCACATTTCAGCGGACGATTTAAAAACGAGGACGTGTGTGAGAAATGTGGGATTCGAGGTCGATTTTTTAATTACATGCGAGATTAAGAATCGGTTTTGGTTTTAAAAAAATCCGCAATGCCATAAAATTGCATTGATAATATCTTTAGCGTCCATTTTGTAACATAGTAAATGTATAATACAAAAAAACAATTTTTAACATATAAACAACAAATCACAGTTAAACCCAAACATGAGTTTACACAAAGTCCGTCACCACTTTGCGGTCCATTTCGACCATGTGGCTATAAAAGTGCATGCCGTTCTCTAAAAGCAGTCGCGAATTGAACAATGCAATTAAAACTAGCGAGAGTTCGTTTGTTCTTTCGCACAGAGAAGTGCCTTCAAGAGGACGCCTTTTGTCCGCCTTTCTCGACTGTTGGTGCTCTTTCACCTTCATGCCGCTAGACAATGCAATTAAAACGCCTTTTTGCCACGAAGAATCACATAAAAGTGCGAAAATAACATTCAAAATATAATGGGAGTTGAAAAGTTTTTATATAAAAAAATTTGACCAACATGATGTTAAAATTAATTAATTAATTAAAATTAATTAATTATTTAAGCTATTACGTATTCTGTTTCAACGTTTCGTATTAATATGTTTCAACAATTTAATATCGCGTATCAAATGTTAATTAATTATTCACATTAGAGAGATCGCGAAGGAAATAGTTGAATAATTAATATAGAAATGATTACATATACTAAATTCTAATTAAACCGAGCTGCGACGATCAAAAAACGAACATTTCACAATGACATGATGAAGGTCGCAAAATGAAGGCGCTATAAAAAAAATCCCGAGACCCGCTCCCGCTTTTCGTCGAAAATGGCCGAGGAATTTTCTCGTCCGACAAAGGGCCACAAATATTGAAAAGTAATCAAGGCAGGGACCTTTGCACGCCACGAGCACAAAAGGCCAGGATAATTTCCCGCATCTGGACTCCCCTCGATTGTTCCCGATTTTTTTAGACGTGCGAAAGCCAAAAAAGTGTCTTAACCTTTCCTGTTACAAGCACACGAGAGTTTTAATTAGGTTTTTGCAATTTCCGTCATACACTATGATTCAATGTAACTCAGAAAGTTCAAATTTCACGAATTTTCGAAAGTGGACGAAAAACGTGCGTTTATAAGGGCCCATGTATGCGGGTCGCATTTTCCGGTGATAAAATTCGCAAAGCTTCGTCCCTTAGTACTGAGAGGCGTGTCCCACAAATTCGTTTATCCATCCCGTGACATCTAAGTATTCCCAAAACAAAGAAGAGACCGCCCAAAAGGGCTCCTCTATCCTTTAAATCGGATCAAGCACAAATGAGCCGTACGGGAACGGCCTGTTTTGATCTACTAAATTTCAAAAATATCACAGAGAGGACTCGAAATATTACGGATTCTCATCTGAAAAGAGACGTGAAAAAAATGAGAAATTTTTATCAATCAATTTTTAATTTACTTGGATATTTTCAAGGCGCGTTTGTAAGGCGGGCGTTTTAAATGAAAATTGCTGAAAGTAAGGTCAAAATAACAAAAGACGAACGTGCTCGCGTTAATGGAAGACGACACAGGTGGAACACCTTCGCGGAAAACGACTCTGTAATTTAATACACTTGCTGAACCCGACTCGTACTATACATCTGAAATATGCCGAAGAATATACGCAAAAAATAATTAAAAATATATGCAATGTACGGAAAGTAACACTTTTGAATGGTTAATTTTATGAAAATATTCGTTTTGATATTGAAGATGATTTGAATTTAAAATGAGTGAACAGAATTTAAACTTAGTCAATAAGTTTGAAAACGAAAATTGTTTAATTATTCGTTTCATTTTAGTGTGATTATTGAAATTCTTCTTTAAACAATATTGATACATTCGAAATATTCGAACATTTCTATATAACTAAAATATATTTTCATCTATCATATTTACTTGTTCATCTGAGGTGTCATTTAAAAATATAAAAATAATCGATTAAAATTTCAGATTCTTCTTCTCAAATAAACTTTTGAATTTCACATTTTATTTAAAAAAAAATTTCGAAACACGCACCCGTTATTACTCAATAATATTTCATCATTTGAAATAAAGTCGTTCCAAGAAACAATATGACCTCTGAAAATTTCCCGAAAACAGCAAACACACCCCTATACACCGTAAAAGCTCTATCCTCGAGCCATTAGACAAGTGTGAAAAAGCGGTCACAGCACTCGAGAGGTTAACGGCGTTACTACACACATATGGACAGGGGTTGAAAAATCGAAAACACCTCTCCCGAAGGAACCACCCTTATATAGCACGTTTGCGCGTTGTCACTCGGGTCGTATTTATCTTATTTTCTTCATTTGATAAAAGCCTCCTTCGCGTTTCGATTTATTGATTTAAGAGAGAGAAGGGGATCGCACAAAGGCCTTTAAGCTCTCCAATTTCGGCAATTCCACCTTCTTGTTTTTCGCTTTTTGTCGGTCCTTTGGAATTATGTGTCTGCTCGGTAAATTAAATAAATGCGTATGACGCAAAAAGAGGTTCCGGTTGAAAGTCGTCGGCGAGATTTCTGCGGGTGAAGTCGTGTGAAATGTGCAAATATTGGTTGTGCGATTGATTTAATCTTGAATGATTTCGAAAGGTGTTTGAGCAATTCGAAAAAGTGTCCATAGAATGTGATGTGTTTGAATTAAAGTTATATTTCAAGTTTTGTATAAAAATATGTTGCTGAAAAGGTAAATTTCTCGTAAGAGAGTAAACAGTCAACTTTATACATTTTGTATACTAAGAACAGCATGTCTTTACATATTTAATCGGAGGAAAGTTCAAAAATTACTTCTGTCGAGCACGAAAAATACATACAGAATAAGAATGCTGGACTTAATCAATTATTTAAAAGATTCCGCTTTAGAAAATCGTCAATGAGACATTTTCTTCAATGTCGCAAATAAACGACAAGAATTTCTTATTCAGCGATAAACAACTCGAATTTCATTCAAAATAAATATATTTTTCAATTTTTAAACGTACTTCAATTCTAATCTAACATATTTTCATATAAAATAAACGAATCATAATACAATGGAAAATCACTTATTCTACCGAAGCACGTAAAAGTTATGAAACATGTGATTTTCAAAAATATTTCGAAAAGGTTGCCAATCCGAGGTATAAGATAACCTCATAGCTGGAAGCATTCGCAAATTAGAAGACGCCAGTGAAATTGGGGCATGGGTGTTGTTACAGAGGAAGGCCTGTTCGGATTAATTATGCAAAAACCCCCGTGAGCCCCTTTAGCGAAGTGAGATCCGAGAAAACGCGATTTTGTTCCAAGGAAGAAATGCTTATTATTATTTTAAATTATATGTATGATGGCGTGTGATTACGTGCGCAGGTCGTCCTCCGAGTTTTAGGCCTGAAAAATTAAAGGACTCGCTTTTATCGTTGGATTTTCAAAAGGATTTTCCTTCGAGTAAATATTCGTGTTGATTAAATTCTATATAGCACCGATTCAATTACATATATTAATTAATCATTCGTATGATCCGAAGATAAACAATATGTAAATATCGATCGTTATGTTAATTTTGATGATTCAGTAATAAACATAATTGTAAATTTGACCTTTTCGTTTTATTTTTAAGAGTGCGCTTTGTGCGAATTTCGCGCTCGTATAAATTATGATGATGAATATGGCGGGATGCGGAAACGGAAACGGATCGTGGGATTTTCCGCGGAAAATTCGTTTTCGAATAAGCATATGAATGTATAATAATAGTAGAGAGAAGTATACAGTAATTAATGAGATTAATCAATAAGATACGGTTACGGCGAAAGCTCGGCTTTTATACAATCCAGTCGAGATTTCGCTCCCGATCTTAATTAATTCAAGCGGAACAAGAGCATTTTAATTGTTGGATTTGTTCCATATTATATTTTGGATTGTTTCTTGTTCGAATTATTATATTTTGATCAGGTTTTTGTTATTAATTTTGTACTCAAATTGGAATTACGTTTGTTTAGTTTAATCTGAAATTTTTATATTATTTAATATCTAAAATTTTGTTAGGGAAAATGTGAAAGTTGAAAGTGTTTTTATTAAAAAATCTAAATATTTCATGGATTTTCAGGTAAAATTATTATGTTGTAAATTAAAAATAATAATAATAAATGATTCTGTAACTTTAAATGGAAAAGTGATGTTTTAAGACAAAACATATCTAATCACCAGAAAACATAAGATAAATTATTTTTGTATAATATAATTTTGCTCTAGGGAAAATTCGTAACTAAAATTCCGCAACTTCCCAGAATATAAAATGTAATAATGTACATTTTAACTTAGAGATATATTTTTTTAACATATTATATGATATAAATAAATGAACCCTGATCCATACCAGCAACGACATAATAAAAACACAAAAACATCCACAAAAACACAAAAAACCATTCGTGAGACCAATCCACAAAACAAATCTCATAAAAAAATTCAATCTCACTAACAACAGTACATTTTCGCAACGACACGTGTAATTTTTCGCTTCGATTCCGGGGACACCTCGTAAATTATTAGCATTAACGGCAACCCGCTGGAGCCCGAACCCGGCACAAAAAATACCACTACAACTACTACAACCACTTTTTTTCGGTTCGGAATTGCTTCGGTCCTCTGGCCCGGCAAATCAAACAAAGTACCTTCGCGGGGTGGGCGGTCGGGTGTTTTTCACGGGCTCCTTCATTTCAGTGGTTTCTAACGTTTCATACATATATAACATCTCATCATTTATATGTGATTGAAATTTTAAATTTTAGTAGTTTTTCTAATGATAAATTGTCAGTGGTGATTGAATATCGATTCATAAGGGTGTGGTATAATGAGCATAATTGTGAACATCAGTATATGTTATGCATTGATTGTAAAACTGCTTAATTTACGTATGATGCAGAGTAATTTTGCATCGTATGCGAATAATATCGGGATGGCGTTTTTTTAATATTTTTCAAAAATAAACGCCTTCATTATTCGAAATTTAAACTACTTTTTTATTGCTTTCCTTTCCACCTGAAGAAACTTTAGCTTTATAGATTAAAAGTTTAAAACTAAAAAAACTCAATCTAACTTAAAATTTAATCATTTTCAAAACTATGAAAATAAATGGATGTGGAAACGAAGATAATGAAATGGAAGATGTTAAAATTTTTATGAACAATATCCAAAGCACCATACAAATTACACGGTATGCATACGACACAAAACCGTTTTGCGTCTTACGCAAACTAAGCAATTTCACAAACGACGCGTAACACCAATACGAATAAATTTCATATAAAATCCCTGATCCTTAATTTAGTCCGAATTCGCCCGCGGGAACAAAGTTGAGCACCTAGGCTTTATGCGGTCCCCTTTTCCGACTGGCCTCTGTCCACTTTTCCAACTGTCCTCTGGATTTTCCCCTCCTCCGGAAAAGCGGATACGGCCTCTGTGTGTGACACTCGTCCGCTTTCTTGTTTTGTACTGCGAGTTTTCCCACTATACGTTTTATGTTGGCGATCGGTTTTACTGCTGGAATACTCCACTTTCGTATGTAGGTAACTAAAGCTATGAAATTTTTGATGTGTGTGTTAGGATTGTGTTTGAGTGTTTTCCTATATGTGTTGTTTATTGTGTTCATTGGTGGTTCTCGTTTTATTGTGCATTTGAATTTGTATTGCTGTGTATAAAATCGGATTTATGTAATAGAAATTGTTGTTGAAATTATGCAATAGATCGTATTGATACGTATTAAACGTATTATCAATATTGAGAGTTTCTTTTTGTATTTTATTTCGATTATTTTATTATAAAATAAAAAAAGAAACGTAATAAGTATAAAAAGTGATAATTACATCATAAAAAATTTCACTTAAAAACCCACTTGAAAACTTCCCAATTTAAAATAAAATAAAACGAACAACCCCGTAATAAATCGACATTCTTCAGATAAGACTTGCCGAAATTAAACCAGACACACACACATACCTAACATGTAAAGGCCGCGTATACTTTTACAATTAAAGCACGGCGTGTACGTCTGCAGTCATATCCGCGTATTAATCTTCGTTTATTTGCCCACTTTTCGCGTCTCTCGTCCTTATCGCAAATTGTCCCCGGTTCTCCTTGTGCCATGTATCACGGGGTAGGTGGGCGGGGGTGGGGGGCGCAATAAAGCCTTTTCTAGGGCGGATCGGGTATGGGATGTTCTGAAAGTCGCTATGTCGGTATAGTTTGGAATTTTTGGTTTTGTGTTATTTTTTAATAGTTGGTTTAGAATGGAATTTTATGGTGAGCGTAAACGTAAACGTATCTCATGGAATGAGTGAATATGTAATAATAGTTACATATATTTTTATTTTGTTTGTACTTACATTGTTTTCGAAACACTTTAAACTACAAAAAAACCAAAATTATTAAAGGATTACTTTTTAACTAGAAAATTTATTCTGATTTATTAAAAATATGTTTTATCTAAATAAAAGTATTTAAAAATAGACAATACAATGAATAATATTGTTACATAAGAATTTTCTATTAAAAAAATCAATAATTCAACATTAATTAATCATAAGGTTGTTTCGACACACCTCTTATAGGAAATAAGAGGCTTCAGAGACTATAGACGACTATCCCTCAGCCTCCTCGGTAATACAATGCGGTCCAAAAACAATAGACCCTCTATTCTATAGTGTTCCCCTTACCCTCACCTATATTTCACCACCCCCCTCACCCTCAGTACGTTACACGGATTAATCTAATGGATTGTGGCCTATTGGGTTAAAATATTATCCGCTTACACGAGAATACGGCTGGGTCAAAGTTGCGTATATAAATTATGATTTTTTTTTTATCAAATAATTTTTTAAGCCCTCCATTAAATTTTTGTGTAGCCGCTTAAATATTCAAAGGCTTTTACGCATAGCGCTGTCCCCTTTTAGCGCTTTTTTGAAAAAAAAAATTATATTGTATGGGTATGTGCGCATGTTCGTAATATTATGAAGTGAACGGCTTAAGAGGCCCGTGCACGTTCCACGTCGCTGCAAAGTGCAAAATCAATATTGACATAGACTTGTAGAATCGATTCTATTGTACGGTGTTCGTTTTCTAGGGACTATTTTAAGTGCATATTGCAGTTCTAAAGTGAATCGTCGTTACTTTTATGCAATGGGAAACATGATATTAAATCATATAATAACGCCAAAATTTAATGGATTGCTATTTTTTGCTCAATTTATTTTCATTATTGTCGGATGTTTATGAAAAGATATAAAGAGATGGTTGAAATCAATTATTATCAAAAAATTAAATAATGGTTGTTGAAACATGATCTTCTTTAGAATTGCAGATATTGTTGCTCGTGTTGATTATTCAATTATATTTAAAGAATAAAAAAAAACATAAAGAATCAATTAAATCAATTTTTTTTTTAAAATATGTATCAAAATAAATTGATCGAGATTTATAAAAATGAGAGAAGAAATAAAAATAAATTTTCATTTATATGAATTTACAAAAACGTGCATATCCGAACAATATAATTATCGTATAAAAATCCAACCCAGATTTCAGCATACAAAATAACGAAAAAACCTCGAGTTTAAAAATTCAAAATACCAAAAAATTCCATGCATAAAATCAAACCGGGAAACAAAATCAAAAAACGCGCGTCAACATCACAAACACGTCCCCGAAGAAATTGGCGTCACATCCGATCGGCGTTATCTCGGTACGTGGCGCGTATTGTTAGCCGACGAAATTGGTTTTTTTTTTTCTCCTCTACCATCTTCCCTCTTCCTCATCATCATCCGATTGCGTATCTCCGCGAAAAAAGTGCGCATAATCGAATCGCGGAAAAAGTGGCATTGTTCGATTTGGCGCCACTTCAAGCCGAATCGTCGTAAAACATGCATTATTGCCGTGTACAAGCGAGAGTGGATGTAATTTATGGTACGCAGACACATAAAGAGAGCACAGAGGATGGAATGGAGGATTTAGTCCGGCCGAGATTCGGCACGAGATCCGGCTTCGCATAAAAATTGATTAACGATGCTCTCTAGTGAGTGGGAGCGTGTATGGGGCGTTTTGTTTGCCGCGCTGCGAACTTCGAACCGTGTTTAATTAATGCGAGATCTAATTTGTTTTTTTTTTATTAAATTTTTGTGTGATTGTCGTTTTTTTATTTGTTTGGGTCATTTTTGATTGAATGGATGTATTATTTGGTTACGGTTTCCGTTCTTTAATTTCTACAGAATTTTTTTCATCAATTTTTCAGGAAAATATTTTTTTGTTTTCAATTTGTTCTGTTTTTAAGTTTCAAAATTAAGGACATATAAAATAATAAAAAGCTTGAAAAAAGAAGAAATTTATTGTTCTAATCGGAATCCATCTGATTGTGAGCTGTGAGCTTTGTACGTAATATGCAGATAAGGTGACTCTTCGTATTAGTTTTAACAGTACAGTACTATTGATTTTAGGGTCTCTATCCTGGTGAATGATGAGATGAAATCATTTTTTTTTAAACTAAAAAATCAAAAGTGATTAATTTAAAAAGAAAAAATATCTTAACACATTTTAGTCTCGTCAATATTTCTTCACAAAGTTCTTCTTGTATAATACTAACCATGAGATGGTATTATATTATTTTTATTTACTTTTTATCTTATTGAATATTATTTTTATAACTATAAAATATATCTACTTATATACGTTGTAATCGGTTTATTATTTCACAAACGATGCTGACTCATATTACTCTCTTTTTTTAATATCCTGGTTTAAATTGAAAAAAAATGGTTACCTTACATGCAAAGCTTCAAATTGTAATAAAAAAGTGAAATTATAACATCAGAAAAAGTTGATAAAAATTTCAAATTAAGACAAATTGAATCCCCATATATTTTTGAATAATTGTTTTTCATCAACGCCGGAGATCCAATTTCTGCAAATTTCATCAACGTCAAAATTTAATTTCACCAACAAAAACGACATTCCACACGAAACCATCAAATTCGGCAACGCCGTATATGGAAAAATTCGATGCGGCGATAACGATGTGCAAATACAAGAAACTCGCGTTTAAACAAGAGCAGCTAGTAAAAAAATAAACATTTTTTTGTTTCCATCTTTCTTTTCGTACTCGATCGGAAAACGATTCCGGGAAAGGAAACTTCACGCCGAACTGGGCACACGTGTTCGTACAAATCCGTCATAAACTGTATACGTAACATATGTTATGACATAATTTAATATATGTTATGTCGAATTCATGGAGAATTTTGATGTATGAAATTCGTATGATATATTGAAAGTTGTAGGACAAAATGTTTTTTTTTGTGTCACTTGAAATTTTTTTCATTGTAGGTACAGTTACGTTTATAAATATTTGCCACGTCATACTTTTTCAAACATAAAATATTTTTTATATGTATTAGTTTTCATATATTATTAAAGTAAACAAAGTGAAACTATCATTAATCAGATTTTTAAAATGATTATAAACAAATAAATGGTTTAGTGTTCAACTCTTTATATGGAAAAACGCTTAAAATTCAATGATATCTATAAATGCCAAATATAACAACATATTAAATTAAAAGTAAATGTTTGAGAAGCGTTGGTATAATTAACTGCGGATTAACAAGATTCTGATTTAATTATAATGAAGCGTTCGGACAAATCGTGATTTTGACGTGTACACGTTCATCATAATTGGTTATCGATTCCATCGGGAAAGTTGCTCATTGTGACATTTCGATTTTGCAAAATCATCGGAAAATCCCATAATCAATTACTTCTATGTAGAAAATATTGATTTCCCAGAATTTAAACGTTATAAAAATCTTATTTTTTGCCTAAAGCTCAATCAACATAAAAACGCGAATCTCAAATTGAAAAAGTTCACACACAAAAAAAATCCATCACGAACCATTTTTACAGCCGAATTACGAAGTTTCGCCCCGCGGAATAAAAAGCTCCTTTTATTGCAACTTCAAACAAGAATTACACATTTTTTATGGAGCCAAAGTGCAAGCACATCCTTCGTGAAAAACGCCGAAAATCACAATACTCCGAAAAAAGCCCGTTAAAAATTACGAGCAGAAATTAGTGTGTAATATGTCGGTTTCGCAATAAAGCGCAATTCGCAACGACCGAGCACTCGTTAAAACGGATTATGATAATAAAACGTCGCCGATTTTCCGTTAACGTTTCACAATTGAGATGCTCTTTTTGGATTCGGTGTTAGCTGGATATGGGGTTTTGGAGGGATGTTGTAAAATTTGGTGGAAATTGTTGTTGTAGATGGAAATACTTAAGTTCGAGGGTTTTGAATCTTGTGTTAGTAAATTAAAATATGTTTATGTTACTTTAATTTTTTGGACTTGGCTGAATTTATGAAACATGGAATGTGGTGAATAGGATTATCTTACTGTTAGTTTTTTTGAAATTAATGTAGTTACTACTATTCAAAATCATTATGTAGGAAATGGTTTAAGAATTTCAAACTGTGAATAGATTTTTTTTAATCGGTGAAAAAGAATAGTTAACTTAATATTTTCATATTATATTATATTATATTAAATTTAAGTAATATGTGATGGGATCAATAAATAAATGGTTTTTTTCATTTTTCTGATAAAGAATAGCTTCAGTATGTTGAAAATATTACATCATGTAATGACACTATCATTTATACCCTAATAATAAATCAAAATTTTTAAACTCTTCTTTCAAATAATATAATATTTCAAATTAAAAATTAAATTGAACCATTTTAGAAGTATTTTAGAGAGTCAAAATGTTTTAGATAGTATTTAAAATTTTCATTTGAAAATTATATTTTGAAATCGACGGTTCTTCTCATTTTGGTAAAATTAACAAAATTTTTAATAATTCACTCATCACTCGCATCACATTCTTTTTTCAAAAAATAACTTTTCAAAAACTCCATTCAAACCCTTTGATGGCGCAACATACATAAAGTCGTCCCACATACTAAATATGATATCATTTTTTGAGTTTATATTCCGGGCATAATTCGAAGCGACATAACACAATTCACGACCGACAGCAATCGACAACGTAAAATGTCGGGTTTTACGTTGCTCGTAACTTTGGCGACAATGATTAACACTTAAACCACCGACTCCATTAATATAATCCAAGTTATATGGCGTCCGAATAAATGAGATAGTTCGTCGCGTATAAAGTGCGATCGTTTTGAGTGCTTGTGGTCGTTTCGGCGTTAAGTGTCCCTATTGAAATGTGCATTCGTTTATATGGAGGAATTTTGTTTGTTCATGACTCAAGAATTGATAATTAAATGTAGTATTTTTTTCATTGAAAGGTGAGTTATATTGAAGAAATAATAATTTGATAGATTGTATTGTAAAGTTAGAAATATGGTCTGTTGAAAATGTTTACAAATTGATGAGTATATTATTATTATTATTATTTTATATTCTACAAAATTCCAATTAAAGATTAAGCCTTTTCGAAATATAATATTAGTGAAAATTCAGGAATTTTTTCATATCAAATTTATTCACAATAAATAATCGATATTTTCAATTCTAAAAATCATATTTAACTCAATCGTTTTAGGCAATTTTACGTAATTATATCCATGTATGGACCACACTGCATATCGCTTAACTTTGATTAACACATATATACATACATACATACATATATAGACAAAATTTCCTTTATTTCAAACAATCTCATTACATACTTTTATCAACTCTAAAATATAAACATACACTATTAATATTAAGTGTTTTCAAAAAAATATAGAATCAATTTAGAGATTCTCATCCTCGAAAAAAAATCGCAGCAAATATACGAGTATTTTTTGAATATATTGTTAGACTGCAGTTACAAAATTATGCTTCAGGTCTTTATAAAAGTGCAAAAAACATTTTCAGGAAGTGATTGATCTCTAAAATTATGTATTTTATAAAATTTTAAATTATTAACGATAATACAGATTCAATAAAAAAAACGTAAAAAATTGCTTACGGCGCTATTAATTCATAATGATTTTCTTGATATTTCCTGCACATGAAAATTTTTTTTTCGAAACTAACACTAGAATTTTCAAATAACTATTTTGAGATCGATTAGATTAATCTTTTTAAAATTTTGAGCCTGTATTTTCTTGCTCTTTGAGTAGAATTACCCATACAAAACCATCGAATTCATTATCCGACCCACCGATTCTCAAATTTTTACAATCCACCCCTTCCCAAAAAAAGTTTGCCAACCTCTACGTCAATCTTAAGCAACTCAATATCGACAAACTATTTTTCAAACAATTCACACAAACCCCACAAAATACCTCCCTAAAATCACAAAAAAGATTCCACCCAACCTCTCAGCATCCCATAACAAACCCATACATCGCACAGGCGCGAATTTCAAATTTAACCCTTCGGGGCCCGGGCGGCCATTCCTCGCACACCGCGCAATTACAAGTCGCATAAATTTGGCTGAGGCTCTCGCACATTAGACGAAGCCTGCTTTTGAAGCGATCGAAATGTAACACGTTTCGGTTGGCACACTCGAGCCGTTCGCGCCATGTGTCGGGAAATTAGCATTGACTTACTAGACGGGTTGAATTATTCAAATGAAACGTATCGAGCCGTGTAATGTTCTGTATAAGTGGTTGTGTTGTGTCGAAAGTTGCAATTTCGGATTGGGTTCTGGGAATTTTGGGCTTGAATTTAGTTTGTTTGAATCTTTTTGTTTTGGAGGATTTTTTTCGGTCAACAGTCAAATTCGTTCTGCAATGACTGATTTTAAGGGGCATTTCATTAGCAATTTCTATGGATTGGATTTTGGGAATTTTGTGTTTGAATTTTTTGTTTTGGAGGGTTTTTATCGGTCAAAAGTCAAATTTGTTCTGCAATGATTGATTTTAAGGCGTTTTCATAAGCAATTTCTATTCTTCTTCTTCTTCTTCAAGTGCCGTGTCCTCCCAGGACGTTGGCGACCAGAAGACCCATCTTAATCTTGTCGACCGCAGCCCGGAACAATGATGCCGTACTCAAACCGAACCACTGCCGGAGGTTCTTTAACCATGATGTCCTTCGCCGACCCTGACTTCGACGACCCACGATCTTCCCAGAATTATATTCTGAAGAAGACCATATTTCTCATTTCGTAAAACATGGCCGAAGTACTCTAGCTTACGCCTTTTAATTGTGTTGAGCACCTCGACCTGCTTATTCATCAGGGACAGCACATCAGCATTGGACCTCCGAGCAGTCCATGGGATTTTCAGCATCCTTCTGTACGTCCACATTTCGAACGCCTGCAGCCTTTTGCACATGGCGTCTGTCAGTGTCCATGACTCGGATCCGTACAAAAGAACGCTGAATACGTAACAGCGCAGGAGCCTGATTTTGAAAGCTATACTGAGGTCGCGCGTGGTTAAAACGGTTCTCATTTTCACGAATGCCGCTCTCGCTTGCTCGATCCGAGAGCGGATCTCCCCACCATTGTCGCACGATTCACTCAGCCAACTCCCAAGATACTTAAAGTGCCCAACTCTCTCTAATCCACTGCCACCCGAAATCAAAGAGCAACCATCAACGCCACCAGCACTGTTACCACCACACCCCGGCTTCCTAAAGATCATCCATTTCGTCTTCTTCGGATTCAATTTCAGGCCCATTCTGGCACTATGTGAAGTCACCGAATCCAGCATGGTTTGCAAGTCCTCTATGTTATCGGCCAGCAATACGGTGTCGTCTGCATACCTGAATTTATTTTGAATTTTCAATATATTTAAATAAAATCTAGTAATATAAAGTGAAAATAATTTTCGAAAGAATCAATACCCTTAGGACGATTTTGTCTAATCAGATCACATATTAAACTATAAATTGTATTATATTTTGAATAACTACAATGATTTATTAGAACTAGTGCGTTTAACATGATCAAATAATTGAAAAGATATGCGTATATGATTATTAATTTATAATATAGTTAAAACATGTAATATAAATTTTGAAACATCAAAACATATATTAAATATAATTTAGCGCTATATTCCCAACATCATATATCTATAAAAATTTCAACACACATTCCTTATTGCGATTTTTGATCCTAAACATTTCATATATTTAATATGTTAAAGTTAATGTATCTATGCGGTTCGGGCGCCTCTTTTGACATTCGAGCTTTTCACAACAGGAGCGGATTTGACGAACGACGATTATTTAATTTTCCAAATTTAATAAACGGCTAATTCCAACTCGACGACAAACTGTCGCCATTAACGTAATTGATTTCAGGATATACCGTTATAACGATACAAATCTATTTCCAGTTACTTGCAGGCGACACGTGTCCGTTCTAATTAACACCCTAACGAAAAACACTATTTTCACATAAAAAACAAAAACCCATCGAATCGAAATTTCACACACATATTCGGACTAACAACCCGATTTCATCAAAAATAAAAACAACCAAGAACACGCCATCCGAAACAATAAAATAAACGCCCGTTTTATATTCGCGTAATACGCTGAAGATCCGCCATGCGTATACGTATAATAAAACGTAAGCGGACATAAAACGCGTAGATTTTGGCGGGGAAAAGCGTGTCGCCGTAGCGAGACGGAGCATTTTCACGGGAAAATATATCCGAGCAAAGTTTTCCCGGGCGCGCAATTAAGGCTTTCCATCGGAAAAGCGAAAAAGCGCCGGAGGTGACGGTGGGAGCTGGCCACTCGAAACGGTGGATCGCGCCAAGGAAACGTGGCTTATTTGATTTTGGATGGTGTTCGTTAAAGTTTTTTTATTATTTTTGGATAATTTGAGTGTAATGTGTTTTGGTTTTAATTGTAGTAAGTGTTTTATGTGATGTTATGTTAGTGTGATAATTTTTTTTCAGTGGAATTTAGCATAGTAATGTGTATATAAAATCATAATACTGTAATCAACTTCAATAATAAAATTGAAATAAAAGTAACGTATAAGTAAGTATATATATGATACTCAACATAATATGTAAGTATACTTGACTTGATTTGAAATAGCGGTAATTAAGTTTTGATTAAATTAAAATAACTTATTGACTACATATCATCATCGTTTCGAATAGTAAAATTAAACTTTTCAAAAATGTGTAAAATAAAATCTACTTTTTTATCAACAAAAATAAAACAAATTATCCTTTCAATCGACGCAAGCCTACGTCAAACTAATAGAGATGAACCCAATAAGTACTACAGAAATAAAGATCCCAAATCCTATGCAATACGTTAAGCGTTAACGACCCCGTTACACACATATACACAACCCCATAACAATCCATCTCAATCAACCACTAGCGAAATCGAGAATATATTTATCGTAACGAGCTATCCCGACCACTCGTAGATTTTTCATAGTTTTCCGCGAATTTTCTCAACTTTTCTCGATGGAAATTCGACTAAAACATCCTTACGTTTATTTAAAGAGAAAATTTTGTTTCTTTCAATGTATTTTCTCAACCTTGCGTCCGCTTACTATAGTTTTTCCCAGTTTCTCGTAAATTTTTCCGACTTTTCTTGCCGGAAATTCAACCGGGTTGTCCTTATGTTTATTTTGAGAAGAGAGTGTACATGTTTTTGCGTGTATCGTGCACGTAAACGATTCGCATCTCATGTATAATGGAGGTGCACTTTTGCGGTTTCGCGGAGTTTTCCCGCCGAGGCCCAAAAACCTGCCGCTCTCCGAAAGTATCGAGAGTCTTATGAATAATTAAAGAGTGCGGAACATTTCGGTGAATTTTTTTTTTTTTTTAAAGAATATTAATTTTTATTTTGAGTTTTTCATGGTACTTAGTTTACTCCCTTATTCAAGGTTTCGTATATAATTTTTTTAAATTTTGATTTCAATTTATATTTATAATATACATATTTTTTTTAATTCTATGATATTTTCACATATCGTTTTGAACACGTCGTGGAAATGCTATTTCCACTAATATATATCGACAGAAAGTCTTCGTACTTTTTTTTATCATTTTAAGGTGCCCGATAAAATATACAGTTTGGACAAAAGAATGGTGACGACGATTTGTCAAAGTCCACACGAAACGTATCGCCCGCCATTCCGTTAAATCGTTACACTATTTTCCGAAAGCTCGTTCATAAGTTGTGCCGTTAAAAGTACCTTATAAGCTTAAAACGTGTTCAAGTTTTCATATGAATCATTTTTTATTATGTATGGCGTTAAATTTTCGAGGGTAATTTAATTCGTTGCATATTTGAATGGTTATTCAATGTCAGTGTTGATTTTTTTATTACATTTGGAAATGGATGAATCGTTTCGAACGTATCGATTTTCTAGCTAAGCAATATTTATTGCGCAAAATGTAATAGATGAATGTGACTGTCTGTTATTGATCTGAGATAATTTTGGAAGGAGTTTTAAAATTAAATTATTGATGTTATTCAGAATCCACCAGGCAAATAAGTGATAAGATATCCTTTTTTATATTAAGGTATTTATATTTTTAAGATAAAATTTCTATAAATGTGTACTGTTCAATTTTACGTTGAATCAAAGTTTTTTTAATATATTATTTATATTTAAAAATATAGACTATAATACGCTTTACCCATTTCCCGTTTATTGTGAAAGGGTCATTTGTGAAGCTTATGGCGATTTTTATTAGACCAATATCAAAGTTTTTACTTGCTGAAAATACCATATTAAATGAAAATTTGTCTCGCTAGATATCCAAAGGTTATTGAAAAGTTTTAATTTTAATCTCGTTTAAACGATGTTTAGGATACGTTAAATTTGTGTGAAAATATAAGAGATATGTGAGAATGAATCTCAACATGAATATTATAAAATATTAAAAATATATTATTTCATATAAAAAGTATTTTGTATAACTTGATTCTCGAATCACCCGTTTACGTGGCAGACCATAAAAGTCATACGAGTATACGTTAACGATATATAAAATATATTATAAACCATTTTACATTCATCATACACAAAAGAAAAATTAGCACCAAATCAAAATCCACACCACATAATAACCCAAACAGAAATTTTAAACACTACATATTTAATTCACACAAATCATAATGAACCGCAAACGGCACGGACAAAAGCGCAGCGCGAATAATAGCCGAGTCGTTCGGTTAATTTTTCAGACTTTTAATTAAAGCATCAGCACGCGCCCTTTTACGTTTTTTTCAGAAGCCAATTTCGTACGTAACGTTCCGTTTCGAGCCGAAATTAAACATCGCCGGTTCGTACGTGTTGGCGGTCCTTTTGTTGCGTTGAACTTTACAAATGTGTCCTGTCACTCCGCCCGGGCAATTATCATATTTAATAAGACAACGCCAGAGTTCAGTTTCGCAAAATCCAATTATGTTGGCTTGTTTGTTTCTAAAATCCTTTTACATTACGGAGAAAGTTCGCCGCTGCTCGCGAAATGCGAGGCTTTCGTTCCTAGACTGTTTTTGTGATAGTTGAATGCGCTTGGTGATTTAGTACTTGAAAAATGGCACATTAGGTATTTCAAATGTAAAAAATTTGTTATTTGTTATTTGTTTTCGTTGATAATAATCAACGAAAGTAGGTTTTGATTTTGCAAATAGATTTTCCGGATTCTAATCCAGAAAAAGTCTTATTTTTTTTTCAATATAATTCGATTCATCTTCGCTTACTTGTGATATTATCTGGTTCAAATTAACAAACAACCTAAAATGTTAATAATTTGTTTTATCGTATCATTAACATGCAGATAAATATTAACTATGATATTGTTATTATTATAGATAGAGAGATAATAATTTTATTTTTTCAAGCAGATACAATTCCAGTAATTATCGTTTAATACGTTTCAATATTCTGACAGGTTCTTGTTAGATACGTTCATAGTATGTATTATATAAAATTATTTTTAAATGATTGAATATTATCTTATTGATGTTTTTGATATCTAAATAATCAGTCTTATGTAATTCAATAATATAATAAAGGGAGATGATACGTTTGTGATGTTTCTGACACACAAATGTAGCGATTATAGTCAATTTTGATTCCGTCATAAACACGTTGACAAGGATTGTTGGTATCTCAATTAGTTATGGAATATTTTGACACTAAGCTAATTTCCTTTATATATTCTGACATATTCAAATCTTATATTGAAAATATCTTGGTTCGTTACTTTTTCGATCTTGGGAAAAATAAACTTTAATTACATGCAAGTCACATCGATTAAAATTTAAACGTTTGACGGACAGTTTATTCACTTTATTAATTTCTATCGATTATGAAAGTCGAATGAAACGTGATATTATTGAAAAATGGATGCAATTTTTATATAATACTTGCTATTAATTAAAAAATATTTTCAAAAACAAATAAAATCCACTTAAAATAACTAAATATTTTAAAACTTTCAACAATTTCAAAACAGCATCGTTCTTAAAAGAAGATCTTTTTACACTTTAATTAAAACTACTTCACTGATCCAATTCACATTTAAACGAGCGTTTAATATAACGAAACCCTCACGGTTTTCCCATCATTGAAAAGCACTCCGTCTATTAGTCCCATGCACCATTTTATGGATCTCCATCTTCTAATATGCGTTAAGTGCAACCGCTTTCAACTTACACCGTAATTTCAGGACGAAGACTTCAGCATCATGGTGCAAATTAACCCCCCAGATTGTGGATCGAGTCTGAGACGGATATTGGATGCCGGTTCGCTCTCAAATTGCGTTAGTTAAGGAAACGGAAGGCTTTCGATGATCGATTTCCAATTTATGTCCGTGTTTATTTTTTCGATTCGAGAGGGTAAATTGATATGCGATATCTTTGGTAAATGAGAATTTTCGAATTATTTTTTTAAAAGGGATTTCTGTTCGAATCGGAAATATAAGATGTTTTGAAACGTCTTTTATAATTTGCAATTGTTTCTTAAGAATAAAATAAATAAAATTTAACTAATACCATTAAAAATTTCTGAAAATAAGATAAAAAAAGAATTATTATTATCAACGTATTGTCTTTATAAATTTTGTTTATGCAAATATGTTAAAAATAATTTATTACAATTTCATATCTTTATTATTTTCTTATTCTTAGTATTGAATTGTTGATATCGTGTAAGCTTCCCAATTAGCGTTTGAATGTAATTAAAGTATATTATTATATATCATGTAACATGTTCAGAAATTTATTCACAAATAAACATTGTTTGAGGTAATTTATATAAGCATTTTGTTTATCAAACGTTTGAAAACAAATAAAATACGAAATTATGATCGCAAAACTGGTTACGTGCTCACACGAGCGCACTCAAATAAAAAAATACGCCACTTCTATGCGAAAAAATGGAAATTAAATTAACGTAATGTTCATGTTTCGTTAATTTTTTTTCGCATGGGAACTCCTGACGCATGAGCGCACCCACGTACAGACATTTTCCAGTTACACTTGGAAAAAAAACACCATTGTTTCAACAATAAGGGTAAAGTCCCATACTGAGCTTGAGCGCGAGCATATAAAAAAAAATATATATATATGTATATATAAAAAAATATATATATATATATATATATATATATATATATATATATATATATATATATATATATATATATATATATATATATATATATATATATATATATATATATATATACGTATTATATTTACGTGTTTACATTCATGCTCACTCTCACTATAAAGACTCTCCGAAAAAATATGGTGTTATATTATATCACATTCATACATATTTACTGAGAAAAAAAAATTGTGTGCGTAATTACAATAATATGCTATAGTTGCTGCTCATATTCACACTCATTATAAAATCTCACCCTGAGTAAAAGTATTTCCGTATTTTTTGACGTTTTTATACTCACTTGTTATTGAAAATTCACTCACGTTTATGCTTATAATAAGTCTTACAATTAGTTTAAGAATAAAAATCTATGATAAGTATTTGTATGAGCATGAATGAGCACATTTAATTCAAAACAAACGCGTATGCGTACAGTAATACACTAATATTGTCACTTATACTTACGCTCACTATGACGACACACCCTAATGGAACTCAAGAATTCATATCGAGCAATATATGCGTGGAGACAGATATGCATATTAGAGAAAATATATAGTATAAGCATAATCGCAGTGACACGCTGAAATTGTCATTCACACACGCTTGCTACAGAGACTCACCCTAATTTTAAGGAAAATAATTAGAATGTTATAAGCATGAACACAACTATAAGTACATTTGTTGAAGAAAACGCGAGCGTAATTACAGCAACACGCTGTCATTTTCACTCGCGCTCACTATGAAGCCTCACCTAAAACCACTCATCGTCGACAAAGCCACGGCCAATTCCCCGAAAAACAAATTGAATTCCTCCCCGCGAAAGTCACCGCGTCTTTATCGCGCAAGATAAGACCCGAACGTTGCATTATACTAAAATAATAATGTGTGTCGTATTATGTAATGGCGTACGACGCCGACGAGGACGCTTATGCGAATTTATAATACCGAGTGTGTTTTATAAGCGTAATACGCTCGTCAAAAATTTCGCATGTTTTAACAGCGACGGAAATTACTTCGCCGCTCCTGTGAGAAAATTTGTTATGCGAGATGTGTGTATGTAGGCTGGGCGTTATTTCACGAATAAGACGTATAAATTGCGTGTGTGCTTTGTTAATATTTGTGGTGTGGAGTTTGCTTGTGTTGTTGAAAGGTCTGAGCGTTCCAATGGTGAGGTTTTGTGATTGATTTGATGGGAATTGATATTCGAGTGAAATTTCTATGGTTTGGTTTATAAATTATTTCTACCAGAAAGAAATTTCAAAAGATTTTTTGTATTACAATGACAATGATCTTAATATAGATTTTACACTCAAAATTCAAAAAAATTACATTAAAATATAATTAAAAATCAGATACTTCGTTTAAAACGATATCACATTTCAAAATCATTAACAAGCACAAACTGAAGTTTGTTAGGTTGAAACCTACAATAACATCCTAACACACCAAAAAAAATATTAAAACCACCACGAAAATTTCACAAACCACACCGAAATTCAACAAAATACCCATAGCAACGTTTCCATTTCAACAACCCCGGAAAAACCACCCCTCGTCGCGGTCGCAGAAGAAAAGCCGCCGGTTCGTTATCGGCGCGCCGGCGTTATTATTGCGAGATTGTTGTTAAGGACTCGCGGCCAGATTTTTATCTCTTTTCCCAATTTCGAGGACTGCCGTGGGTGGCCATTGTCGAAAGGACACCCCGGAAAGGTGGAAAAAAGGGCCTCCAACTCGCTGCCCGCATACGAACTGCCCCGTTTGTACTGGATCGGCCCTTAATGGAGGTGCTCTGGCGAATTTCTATGTTTCGGTATTATGTGTTTATGTCGGTGTTTTATAAATATATTATATTATTTTGGAGGTGTTATCTACTCTCAGATCTAGTGTTGAATAATAAATGATACTATGAAAAATGTTCATATTCAGATGAATATTAGAAAAACTATATCCTTATGTGAGTATGATAATTTTAGAAATTGGAGTTATTTCGATGTTTTTCCAAGAATGAAATAATTTGAATTTTATATATTAAACGATGAAAAAGATGCTCGTAGATGTAGTATATAAAAATGTTTTCTCTGAGGGAGAAAAATCCGCGAAAACATTTTTTTTCTCATATCGGAAGAATGACGCTGCGAAGGTATTCGAAAATCCTTAAAGAATTATCTGCGGAATTCCGCTTCGCAAATGACGAGCGTTTTCGTCGTCGATTTTTGCAAGAAAAATGTTACCGCATTTTTATTTTATGTAAAATGTTTCCCAACATACGCATAAGTTTAGTATCATAATTGAAAGATCTTATCGGTTTTCTTTCCTTTTTTCCTCCGATAAATTTTCCACGAAAAATGTTTTTGAAATTTAAATTTTCGACAAATGAATATCTCCGCTCAATCTCGAACGAATTTTTTCATATTCTAAAAATTTATATAAAATATTATGTACATAACCGAACTACGTGTAAGCATGTTAATATTATATTTCCTTTTATTATTTCATACAAAATAAACAAGATTCGAAAGTTCAATTATAATATTGTTATATTTCCCAACATTGAAAAATTACGTTTTAATTCCAATGAAAATATGAATGAAACTTTGTATTTACAAAACTGATTATGAAAAAATAATACTTTTTTAATATAAATCAAAAATATTGTGACACAAAATATTTTCATATTAAAATTAAAATTTCGAAATATAATCATGAAAACAAATTATACAATCTTTAAATAAAAACATTTACATTTTCTATCGTTTTCTTCAACTGTTAAATTAATTTAAGCACAAAAATAACCCAATCTACCAAAAAACACTTTCGAAAAGGGAAAACATTTAAAAAATTAAAACAAAACCCCCTAAAAACATACAAAAACGGGATTTCTCGTCCCGCGGGAGCATCCCGGCCGCATGGATTATTTACGGCGGCCAAGTCACGGTCGTTAAACGCAAACCGACAGTGTAAACAAATGGACGTTTTCGTTATAACGGACGTTACGCAGTTGGGAAAACGCTGGTCGTGTGGAAATTAAATGGTGTAAGTTCAGGCGGAGGCTTCGCGGCGTTTTGCGGACGTAATGTGAGATTGAGTTCTGGGGAAATTTTCGGTTCAAATATGCATCGATCATTGTGTTGTCTTTTGCAGCGCAACGTGTGTGTTTAATATATAATATTATCAGCCAGTGATATATCTTTCCGTGTGACATAATAGATAATATGGAATCGTGTTTCGAATGTATGTATGTTACGTACGAATGTACACAAGTAAGAATATTTTAATATATTATATGTTACTCAACGTTTTTGTTATCGCGTTTTCTTTGCAAAACCAAAAAATCTTATATTATTTATAAAATTTAAACAACATTAAAGCAACATTTGACATCCGTGTCATATTTAGCAAATGATCATAAACACCGACAAAGATAAACAACACACTACAAGACGTTAAATTTCATTTTTAAAATGCTGGATTTTTTGCGTTTCTCATAGAAAATGTAATGATTACATAAACGTTGCAAAATAAAAATAAATAAAAATAAAAATTTCTGATTATTTGGCAAAATTTATCATAATACTCGCGACAATTTTTTTTTTCATTACAACATTGTTAAAAATATCTCACAATATATAAAGAGACTTCAACGAACAAATTTTTATCTAATCAAAAACCCACCACGATCAAATTAGCCTCGCCAATTTCACACTTTTCAATCGTTCCGCGATTTTTTAATAAAACACCATGAATTCGTCAGAACGACGCCGTCAAAAGGCAGCGACACGTTTTATCGTCTGTCTATATCTCGGTGACATGGCGTGTTGACTTTTATCGTCGGATAAATGACAGTTTTACGCGAGTTTCGCATAAAAATGAGACCGACGAAGAAGAATTGCGATTCTTGGGCAGGCTGTAAAATTTTCACGACGTTTCGTTTCGCGAAAACGCTTATTTCGTTTTTAAAGTATGTGAAAGTTTGATATTGTATTGTAATTTGTATTGCGACATATGTCAAAGTATTGATATGTATTGTAAATGCGTTGATTTTGAACTGATTGTTTTAAATGGTTTGTTAGTGTTGTTGGAAACTTGTGATGGTTGTAGAATTTTGGATTTCATCAGTAAATCAAAGTATTTAAAATAGTGTGAGGTAAAAGTTGAAATTCAATTTGTTATATTTTGAAGTACTGATTTTTTAGCATTAATATTACACATTATTTGTTGAAAAAAAAAGTTCAAGTACACAAAATCTTATATAGCTCTAAATCAGACAGTTGAAAGATTAAATGGTCAGTTCCATTCTTCCAGAAGAATATAGGGTGATTTATAGACAAGAAAAGGGTAGAAAAGTACATACCATACACACAATCTTCACTATGATCTCCTCAGTAAATAAACGGAAAAGTACGGAAAAAATGATAAACACCACCAGTTTAGCACACAGTTCCTTACATTCCACCCATTAGCGAGCCGTCGTCCAATATGAAAAGTTGGACTTATTCAATAAGCGGCAGATGATTGATCATCGCCGAACTGAAAGAACCACACTGTCTCGTGCTTCTTTTGTTTCATCGTCATCGTTTTCCTTTTTTCTCAACCCCCACTCTGTTATTTATACATTTTTTTCGGAACGGGAGCTTTCACGCCACAATGGCGTTGCTTAATTCGACTGTGTATTAAAAACACGACTCAGCGAAAAAGCTTTTAAAAGACTATTTTTGTCGGCTTTTGTTTGAGGACTTTCTCTCTGTCGTTTGCGTCCTCCGAGATGGACGAAGAGTCTTCCTAGAAATTACTCTTTGCGTGCCGACAAACGATTCAATTGTGTCCGATTTTTAATTGAATTACTTTTAATGTCGTTTACCAAACAGTTGCGTCGTGTTTTCAAGAAGATTTGATTAAACATTGAGTCGCTAATCAATTTATATTTAAATCATCTAGTTTTAATGAAACTTTAATTAAATTTTATTGTATTAAAAATATTAATATTGATTAAATAAATTATTTTCTCGATGAGTCACCTTGCGGTTTGCGAGATTCGAACAACACCCCTTACTCTTAAAGAAACAACAAAGAAAAACTCACAACAAAATAATAAAAAAAATAAGAAAACCCACCCCAATCGGAAAAGTAACATAATAAAATAATACAAAAGCACCTTTTACTAAAGACAAGAAATAAATACGGTTTCTTTTGATCCTTTTCCGGTCGCGCAGTTCGAAAAGCGCGTAAGAGGCTTACCGGAATTAACAAGCGGACTTTCATATATAATAGGGACCCGACTAATCGAATCTGATTTGAAATGCAGACGTTTGAGGATTGCCGATTTTGAGGAGCTGAGGACCAATTTGGAGGGCCCTACCGACAATTTGTAGGAAATTTCATTAGACGGCACGAATCAACTGTTTGTTCGAAGGGTTGCCGACAATGTTTTGCCATTTTGGTGCTGAAAACTTGTACGGATTGTGTTTAAATGGTTTTAAATGAAGGCCGATTCAATTTGGGATGTTTTAATTAAATAACGTATTGAATTCTGTTTGGGTATCGAGTTTGTGCGGTGCAAATGTTACAGTTGGTGCAAGCGGTTCGAAATTTGATATTTTGTTTTGGAGAATTGATATTTTGCATATGTAAAATTTAAATTTGTTTCGTTGATATTGGTTTTTTTTTTTTAAATTAAACAAACTTTTTCCTTAATTTTATGTGTTGAATCAAATTTAAATATATTTATATTTTTCACAATAGTATTATCAAAGTCTCAATATACAATAGTAGATATAACATATAATATAAGATACACTAGAAAATGAACGATTTAAAAACCCCGTTTTTATATGAAAATATATTTACTTACCAAAAAATAACTATAGTAATACGCATTATGTATAGCTCTTCTAATACGATTTTGTGATAGTTGAAATATTTTTGGAAAGATATAGATAATAACTGACGTAACAATTTATTTATCGTAAAATGGTCTTTCACGAAAGCGATAATGGTTTTTAATAGAACAATATCAAATTTTTTGCTTGTTAAAAATACAAATTAAAATTTGTCTTAAACATCTATATGAGATCAAAAAAGTTTTTATTATCATCTCGTTCTCATCGAGTTAGCATTTTCAATCTAAAGAGTTTATTTATAAAAAAATGATCTTATCCTGGATATCAAATCCAAAGTATAAAAAGGTATAATATTTATTTTAAATTATTTTATAAATACGAATATTTTCACTGTACAACTGTGCTTTTTAAATCTCCAATTTTTCTAACGTACCTACATAAAAGCGCCGACAAAATCTCAAAAAAGAATATCGAAAAGAATCCATCGACAATTCCGTATAATGAAAAGAGGTGTCGTCCAATCGAAAACCGAACAGGGCACTCTAAAAAAGCGATCGTCATATTATACCAGAGAACCTTTTACTTAGGAAAAAAGCGGCCGTCTAGAGAACAGGAAAAAAAGAACGAAAGTGGAACCGTATAATTGAATTAGTTATTTTATTTCGGCGACTTTTCCGTTTCGGTTTCTCTCTATCTTTCCAACATAAGCGATGTTGCGGAAATCTTTCGCATTAGCCAACTTCGACGACGTGCCCCGAGAAAAGAGCGTCGCGCATACTTTCCCGGTTGGGTTTTTCCATTCGAAAAGTTTTCCCGGAGTGTGTGGAAAAAGGGAAAGAGTGGAAAAGGGAAAAGCGGGACGCTCACGCACCGCCGCGGTATGAAACTTTCCTTTCCCCGCGGACGGGAATATTTAACTTTTCCTCTTCGGCCGAGTTCCATAAATTGGTAATTATGCAAATTCCGAGTGTATTGTCGACGATCCGTATTGAAAGCGGATATCCTGCGAGCCAGATGTTGAGGGCTGAGATTTTTCGTTTGTTTTGTCGTTTGTGAGTTGGTGGTTATTTTTGAATTGAAAAAGTATGTTGTTAAAGTGTTATTAGGTTTTTTCGGTTTAAAAATCGTATGAATATTTTATGGTAAAATTTATATTTAAATTTGTTGAAAGACAGTATATACTAGTGCCTATTATAACACGGATTATTATTATATTAATTGAAACGTGACTGTTGTATGTACTATGATTGTTTTGATATGAAGATATTGCAATTATTTTATTCTCCATATGAAACGCTGATTTATTGACGAACAATTAAAAAATATGGGTTTGAACACAACAAGTAAACATAAACTTATAAATCAATCGAATTCATTTCACAATATAAAAATAAAAATTTAAGTATTATAGAATATAAATATTCACTTGGTATGCATTACATTAACGATGAAAATAATCTAAAACAATATTTATTATTAAATAAAATTGTTCAATTTTTTATATAAATTTACTCTGCGTTCACATTATACATGTTATTTAATAATTTTTCCTATTCCGAGAATACCTAAAACGCGAATTCGCACAAAACGAAACGCATTAAAGCATTACAGGATATTCTACTTTATATATTATGAAAATTTCGCTTTTGCGCACATTCAGTAAACGCATTACCATTTAAATTTCACTTAAGTACACGGACGATTCTATGAAACATTAAGCGAAAAATTAAACTCATCTCCTAAAACAAATAAACTCATCGAAAATTAAACGATCCGACCCGTCTTCCTTATTAAGACCTCGTACATTTTTCCCATTTATGAAAATGTACATTTTAAACGCGAAAAAGGACCGCCGACAAAACGAGCGAACACAAAAAATATATATACGCAAACATGTATAAAGATTACGAAAGCCCGAACATTCAAAAGTATCAGACTGCCGTCTCGGATGTTCGCTCATAATAACGATGTTCTTGTTCGAGGGGCGGTCGAGCTTTCGCTAATTAAGCTCTCTCCCTTTCGTATTTCTGCTTTTATATACGTTCATCCCTCTTTCCACCGTTATGTCCTTTTCCTAGCATCAGCCTGTCCCTCTCTGGGGTCGTATTTACCCTTTGAAAAAAGCGCCAAGCGAACAATTTAAAGGGCTGTCCAGGCCAGAGATGAAGTTGGCCTGCAGCGAAATTACCGACTGTGTGTAGTTGGAAATTCCCGGTATAATCGGAAATTGAGAAATATTGTAGAATATGAAGGTTAGTTTGAAATTTATTCGTGTATCAGAGAATCGTAAACGTCTGGAATTACACGTGATTCTCATCATGGACGTGTAACAATGTGAAAGTTTTGGAATGTTCGGCAACTTTTACGCGTCGTCATGTTGCTCAGGATAAAACGAGGGTCCTTTTTCGACTACACTGTCAAGCCTCGGGTCAAATTTCGTGTGTCCTGTCAACGAACAACATTTTTTTTTCTACTTTCGTTTTATACTCTATGTGATGTCAAAAATTTTCCACCAAAAATTATATGAATCTAAGTACTGCAAAAAAACCTTTCCGATCCTTTTAATTTTCGGCTCATACACATAAAAGTTTTACATGAAAAACATCATATAATACCAAGACAAATCAATTGTATAAATCACGGAATAAAACAGCGATAAATCCTCGCACACAATTCAGATTGAACACATCCGAGTCATAATAGAAAAGAGCCCGACGAAAAAAATCACATTACGTCTTTGTGTTTCGCAACAGGACCACGTACTCCTCCAGCAATATACGAACGCAATTTTCCTTTACAGCCCGGCAAGAATGTGTCTCATCTTCGACGATTTTATTAACGTATGTCTTGTTATCGTGTGTATGTGTATTATTATATGGAGACTCTTTTTTTAGGGTAGGGTTCAGCGAACGTCGGGCAGACATAGGATGCAACAATGTCTACGTTCCTTGTCCCTGTAGACGCTTCGGGAATTTTTCATAAAATTTCTCTTTCATTTTTCCGAAAGAAAAAATGCGGAGATGAAAAAAAAATAGATCAGGACCTTACGACGACTGCCGAAGTTTCGTTTTTATTAAATTTCATACGAAAGGTATCGGAATTCGTGCGAATATATCGTAAAATATTTTATATATATCGAAATCGATTTAATGAGCGGATTTGAATTAAAATTTATTCAAGCGTTATCTTCATGCGATTTCGTCGGCATTATCCTGACTAATCGACATGTGTACTAACAGTGTGCGCTAAAAGCTTTAGCGACGACACATAATCACTTTCACATAAATCAGGATGTACAAGATAACCGAAAATAAGAGATCGGATTTCGCAATGCCGGAAAAATCATGAACTTAGAAAAAGTCGCATTTCGGAGGAGAATCGTCGAATTTCACACAACAAAAGAAATCGGAGGCAAAGTCATGGCCAATGATCCCTGAACTCGACCAGACAAAAACCCCATTAATCTCAATGCAAAACTACGTATATCTGATATATACTCTGAATATAATGCTGAAACTTTTTCCTCGTACGAATCGTCGGACGACTTATGATAAATTACCGGAGCACGCTTAATTAAATAACACTTGGCTCGTTCGTCTTCTTCCTACTAACGTTTTATGTACAATGCGTACAATGTACGAAGAGAATAGCCTTTTCCTATCTCCGATAAGGGTACGAAGAATCGAAACTCCCAATCTTTGATATTGTCGAAACTTTTCATTAGTAAACAAATTTTTTTATTTGATAAAATAAGGTATATTGATCCTTATTAAGTCTAATGAAAGAGAAAATCTTTCCGATAACGAGAAAATAAAAGTCGTAGAATAAAGATTTTTATTACATTTATCGATTATCTTCATTGATTAAAGAAACTAAAACATTCGATAAAACTAAACTATTGAAAAATATTAATGCTATGACATCTTTGATTACTAATAATCTAAATATACGCATAGTTTTTCTCTTGTAATAGATAGATTAACTAGTTATAAAAAAAAATATAGATTAATTGCGAAGTTTAGCGTAAAATAAATTCATCAATTTTTATCGAGTAATATGTTAATATTATATTAGATTTTCCAATTAAAATCGGCGAAATTACTTATGATTATTTCACATCGGAGTGTCTTCTTGATATGGAATTCCATACAAACACAATACAATTTTCTGAATGGTTACGAGTTGTGATTTTTGATTCTTTCCATCCCACGTGAAAGTGTTTTATAGTGTGCGCGTGTTTATGGGGGAAATTCGGAAAATTCGTACGAAAAGTTCATCGCCCGTTTTTAACGAACGTTTGAATTTTCCGCTCGCATCAAAGAAATATCTGCCGCCGTGAATTATTTTATGCGAACGAAACTTTCGCCGCCCCTTTGTAAGAAAAATGTTCCTTTTTTATTCTTTCCGTTCGGTTGCCTTTTTTATTTTATTTTCGCTTAATGAATGGTTCCGAAGAAGCGCGTCGAATTTCGTTCAACTTTGACGGTCAATTATCCTTTATTTCGCACGGTTTTGCAGTTCGTTTCGATATTATACAATTTCAATTTGTGGCTTTTCAGAAAAAATTGTACTTAGTTTACACTTAAATAAAATTTTGGAGTGATTTCGAAAATTATATCATAGCGAAATTATGCCAAGAATTTTTTATGTATATGATGAAATTAGTTGAAAATTATAGTATAGAGAATAATTGTTAGTAGAAATCATAATTTTTTTTTGCTTCAAATTGCACATACAAATCTCATAAAAAAAAACTACCCATTTCAAACAAAATCCACTCCACAATCGACTTGCAAATGCCCACAATTATCGAACAAGCCTTCATCGCGAATACCCGCTTAATTGGAGATCAACTGCTGAAGCCAGCCAGCAGTAATTATCACACACACACACACACACACACACACTTCATACCTCGACTTGAACCGGCTCCAAATTAAAACGAACCCCATAACGGATTGCGGCGCGAAATAACACATCTCTACAATAGTGCACGTGCCCGCCGCAACGAGGCGCTGCACCTGCCGCGCGCAATTTAAATGTGAAATACGGCTGCATATTATTCCGGTTCGTTTTCGTGAACTTTTTTCATCTTGGGTGTTTTCTGTGGGGCTGTGAGCCGTTTTGCAGATGTGGATTTCACACGGGGTTTAGGTGTGCATCTTTCGCTGCGGTTCGGTTGAGCTACTTTTGCGAATTTATCGATGGCGAATGTTGCTTTCGCGTTCTGTTTTCTTTTGGGGATAAGTTTGTGGAAATGTTTTCTTTGTATTTTGTATAGAAGCTTTTGATCGTGTTAGAAGGTTTGAATTGAATTTTCTGTTGGGTGTTTGTCCGATTTTTTTTTGTGTATTATCGTTTATTCTATAAATAACTGAAACTTATAAGATTCCAGCGTATTTTTTTTTAATGTTATAGTTGGTGGTTGATATACTCATTTTTTTCTTATATCACTGTAATTAACTATTTTATTAAATTTTTCTTCGATTTTCTTCAAACAAGTTTGAAAAAAATATATGAAACATGAATAAATTAGATTTTTTTTTCATTTTCAACTTTGCGAATAATAGTTAGTTCTATTATATTACAATTAGATGTCAAATTGTTAAGTTATAAATTATACGGTCAGTAGATAGCTATGTCTGTGTCCCGTTGGACTATTTATCAAGGGATAGTTTTCAGTACTATGTTCTACTTCTTGAGAGTAACCTTTTCCAGAAAATTCCTGAAATTCCGACGTTACATCAAAAAGTTCTTATCATACAGACTACCGTTTTTTTATGTTGAAATAATGACTATAATTATTAACTGGGTTTGATAAAACATTTTCAATCAATTATAAAATTGTCCAATGTTTAATTAAATCTTTTTTTTTAATATTAACACTATTTTACATTTTCAAAATAAGAAGCCATATAACCGATTGAACCATTAAGATATTCTCAAAACATTATTTTCAAATTGAATCGATTCCGTTTCCTTCGACCCTACAACAAAACCATCATCTCCTCCGCGCAAAAAATCACAAAAATCCTCCACCATAAACCCTTAATAAATTTCAATCCATATTAAAAAACGCCCACTAATCCCTCGCAGCTATTCGAGATATTTAATTTTACGACGAAACCGTCCCACAGTACGAGGCGGGATAATCCTTTGAGGGATACCCGAGCACGTCGGAATACCTCAGGAGCGTACCTGAAGTCCCTAAACCCAAATCCCCTTCGACCACACACACACACAGACCAAACGAGGAGAAACGACGTCGATGGCCATTCACCATCTTTCAATTTGGCGGAAGCCTTCGACCCGCAGCAGAAAGGCGGCTGAGCATTAATCTTCATGGCGGGCACTCCTTGGTCGTGTCCCGACGGTGAGGTAAAGGAGATTTGCAAAGCGGGGTTTTTGTTGTCTCGTCGAGGTCAGGGGGATTTTTCAGCTGAAAGACGTTTTTTTGGGGTTGAGGATGGAATCGGTGCCGATTGTTGGGAGTGTGGGGTTATATGTGAATGCGGAGTTTGAGATTTTGGTTCTATGGGGTTTTTTGAGAATATTTGGTTATACATATTTTTTTTTTTTTAATAAGTCATGTTTTGATGATTTTTTTTAATGGTTTTATGTGTAGAATAATGATTTTTTTCTCGTATGCACCGATTTTTAAATTAAATGATGCGTTTGATTGTAATTACGTACTATGATCGAGACTAAAAAAAAACATATTTTTTCATTTTTTAAATATACAAGTATTTTATCTATACTTTTCCTTAATTTTTTTTTGGTTTGACATTTGGTAGTACCTATATCAAAAAAAGCTTTTCTTTACAATAAAAATGATGTATACTATACAATGATAATAAAAAATTACGTCATAATTTGATTAACAGAAAACATACCATTTTTTTATTAAAATCTTTTCATATAGTTTGTATTTCCTAAATTATATAGCATAAAAATTCACAAAAATTAATATTAGTTTAGAATGGATTTAAAATTTTGCGTAAAGTTCAAAATGAAATCGGTCCGTTAAAATTTTAGAACTTATATAATAGAAAAAAGTTTAAAAAACACATTATAATATTGGAATTTGATAGTTTGAATTAAATTTTAAAATAAAATTCGCAAATTTTACATTCAACCCATTCAAAAACAATTCACTCCAACCCATATTCGCCCACCACAAACTGAGCACACAAAGGACAACACGAAACTAAAAAAATCGTCTAAACATCCCATAATACATCACATCCTCCCAAGCCGTAGAAAAACTATCAGATTTCAATAACGAATCTGCGACCTCGGCGCTAAAAAAAAACGGCAGCATCGCCCGGTTATAGACGCGCGCTTTTCCGGCTTTTCTCGGGACGCGCGCGAAAATCTCAGAGAGTTTTCCATTTTCGCCGAAACCACTATAAAAGCGGGAAAAAGGCCCCGGGCTTAGCCGGAGGAGCTTTCGCAATCTGTCAGGATCAGGACACGCGTCCCGGTCGCGGTCGTAAAGCGTACGGGAAATGCAAATTTCACGGTCTATAAACGGAACGGCCAATCGAACCTTCTTAGACGAAGGCTTGCTTGTTTTCGAAGTTTGACCGTGGTATGTGAGGTGTATAATGAAGGAGGAGGGTAATTAAGCGTTATGGTGGAAGGTAAGGCATTGTGTTGGTTCGGTGTATAAAGGTTTATGGTTGGTTCTTTAGAATTTGTTTTAGTGATGGTTTTGAGTGCTTTTCTTTTTTGTCTTTAGAACTGTGTGTTCAATTTGTTAATTAATAGAATTAATGTTTGTGCTTTGAATATTTTTAAATTTTGTTTTTGTAATATTTGATTTTTTTATAAAAAAAGATTTATTCGATAATGTTAGGACCGTTAATAAGTAAATAATAGAACAATAAAGAGCCTGATATAAAATTGCAAATATATTTTCATTATTTTATGGCAAAAAACAATAAAACTATATATAAAATTAAAGTATAATAATAAACTAATAAAGTACGTTTCTTTTTTTGAGCATGAATTTCGTATTTTTTAAGCAAAAAATTTTTAATAAAAATAATTATCTTTTGAACCTAATACATATATTGTTGTAAAAATTCAATGATTTTTTCTCGCGAATGACTTGATAATTATCGTAAGTATTTAAATTTCCCCACAAACTTTTTAAAAATTATTTTTTCTTTGTCATGTTCAAAAATAATCAATTTTCCGACAGTACCAAAAAATATACAAAGGCCACATAACGACTACGAAAACAATTTCACCACAAAACCTATTCATTTTTTCTCCCTCAAAATCGATTCTACAAACCTAGCCTACACCACACTCAAAGAAAACAAAAACCATACACATCCACATACCGAAAAGCTAGAAAAGCACACACCATCTCCTAATCCGACAATTTATTTAAGCGACTCTGCCGGTTAATAACCGAGTCGTCGGCGAAAATTTCATTAGGCGTAACGGTCGCACTTAAATAATAACGCCGCCCTTTTTTCGCAGCCCCGGTTTTTTTTCGGCTTTTTCTAATGAGAACCAGCCTCCTTTTCTGAGGGTGGGCGGGGTGTCTACGATCCTCGACGTCGCCCATAAATCATAGGAGGAAAAAGGGCGGGAAACGATGTGACTAATTCAATTTCCACTCTTGCGTTTTGTATTCTGCGTTTTTTCCGTAGCGAAAGACATGCGGTTGATGTTAACGGGATGCGTTCCTTTGTGAAATTTGGACTAATCGAATTGAAGTAGAGTTTTGTGGAATTGGATTTTTGGAATGATTTGTTGTTAATACATATATAATTAATGTTGTGTAAAATTTCGACTTTGGAATTTAATATTATTCATAATTTATTTCTAGATTTCACTTTTAGTTTCTATGACTATGAGGATTAATATACATATTGTAATACAATTTATTTATATTAATTGGAAAATAATGTTATTTGAAAATATAATTTGAGATCCAAATATTTAAATGTTGAATAAACAAAAACTTGATGCCAAAAGTCTTGAATTGATTATATAAATAATAAGTTACGACCAAGAATAAATGTTATTTACCAATACTAAAAAATACAAATTAAGTAAAATAGAAAAATAAATGACTTCGAAAAAAAAATCTGCAATTCTAGATTTTAAAATGTTTATCAAAATCGTTTTTATATTATTAAAAAAAATATAAGGAATATATAATAATACGATAATTAATCACATTCACCATTAATAATAAAAAAAATATTTGTATTACATTAAAATATTATTATATATTATTATATAAGTATTATATTATATATACAATTGAGAAATATTGGAACTTAAAATTCAGAATCTCGGGATCTTGAAAATAACTTCAAATTTAAAATTCTTAGATTAATCAAATTTAAAATTTTCAAATATAAAAATATTCAATCTAGAAATATTATAATTCTGACACGACTAATCCATATATTTTATAACCTAATTTTCATCCGAGATCTCAAAACCCAAATCCCGGGACTATACCCCCAAAACACTAAAAACCATCACAAACTGAACCTAAACGTCTCGCGAGACCCGGAAAAACACACCCTCGCCCACGTTTTCCGAAAAGCACCCGCGAAAATGAATTTTCCCATTTTCCGCGCACAAAAGCGACTGCAGCCATAGTCCGGCATTGTACGGCGAATTTCCCACTAGTGGGACGCGCTCTCGATTGAATATTTGATGAGCTTCAGGATGCTGGCTCCAGGATGAGGAACGTCCCGGGAAGTCCCGGAGGACCTGCCGCAGGGGCGGGGGGGGAAGATTTATGCGACGTCTTCCCGGAAAACTGAGAAGAGGTCCTCGAATAAAAAGGGAGGAACGTGTCGTGAGGAATTTCAACGTGGAGGCTTTATTTCGAAGGTTTTGTGTGGAAATGGACGAGTGATGGATTCGATTTTGCGTTCGTCTCAATTCGGTTTTGTGAATGGGGTTTTTCGAATAGGTATAGTTTTTGTGATTGTGGATAAATTTAGTTGTAATTGCGATTGGATTTGGATCTTGGTGAGATTTTTTAAGTAATTGTAATTGGTTAAGTTCCGTAATGAAAATTTATACTTTTATAACTATTTCAATCAAATGTTCAAGAAGTTGAATAAATTTTGTTTCTTTAACAATTTATGTAATTTAAATAATTTAAAACAACTCCTATATAATATTTTTATACATAACACAAAATTCCTAATAAACTTCAACTTAAATATTCTGAAAATTCGTTTCATTTACCTTAACGCTTTCAAAATACCTCACAATTTTCAAGCAGCGCAACACAACCCCAACTATTCATAATAATAAAACTAAAAATATCAAAAATTCAACAACACAATCTAGAACGAGAAACAAACTTTTCAAACAATCAAAATTTCAAGATTCGCGATCCAAAAAAAAACCTATTTCCATTCGAAAATTGAAACGTCTCCCTATCGCAGAATTTGCGTTGATCTTTCGATGAACTTCGGCAATCAAATCGCGAAAATTATTAGCAAAGTTTTGCGACCGGCTCCAATTCCGAAACGCTTTTCGGAAGAAGTTCGAACTTGTCGAGGAAACGATCCGACATTGCACATCCACTGATTAGATAAGCAAAGATAAAGATAGGTGTGCTTCCAAAATCACTGGGACGTTCTCCGGGCGGTATTCGATGTTAATGGAGATGGTTTATGGCACTTACCGGTTTTTTATGGTGGTCTCCGTGTTGTCCGCAACAATCGTCGTTGCCGGATTCTAGTCTTGCTCGTCTCCAGTCTTCTTGGTCTGTGCCTCCTGCACCACCTCCCGGATGCACTTGAGTTTGCTCGTCACTGAAAAAATAATTTTTGAATCGTGATTAGTTTGCGATGTATAAACCATTTATTTCTATATGATTGAATAAGAATTTTGAGAAAATTTTTTAAAATTAATGGGAGGAAAGGAATAATTTTAAGTACAGTTTTTATATTTTAAATTCAGCCTTCAATTAAATGAATCAAATTCGACCTTTTTCAAATCATGTTTAGTCTCTTACAAATCAAGTTCAGCCATCGAAGTTTTTTTTATATAGATTCTGGAATTTAAGTACAGTAGAAATAAGTATTATTATAAATAGGGTATCATGGTTCGAAAAAAATCCTATTCTTGTTGTTTGTGAAAATCACCATCTAAGATTATGTCAAATTGAAGAATGGAATAAATTTCATTGATTACTATGAAAATCGCCTTTATAAAGTTTTCACATATCAAATTCAACCATTTAAACTTCAAATTTAGTATTTTAAATTTCAAATTCAACTGTATTTAATTAAATATTTAATTGATTTCTATAGTTGAATTTGAAATTGAAATAGTTTAATTTTTAGTTCAAAATGTGGAATTTGATGTTTAAAAAGTTGAATTCGAACTTTAAAAGATTGAATTTGTAACAAAAACTGTAATACAATAAATTCTCAATCGTTGAATTTGATTTGTAAGAGGCTAAATTTGAAGTGTGAATGCTGTAATGTGAAAAAAATCAAGAACAAGATCCTTTGACTCTTGATGTTTTTTGTCACCAAAAAGTATTAAACATGTTTTGTAAAATGTTGAATTTAGAGTGTAAAAACTACAATACATATTTAAATTTCATCCAATACCCTTAAAACATAACCCAACATATACAATAATTCAATCAACAACAAAAAAACCTCAATTCGATTTCCGCAAAAAACAAAAAACGCAAATTAAACCTTAATACCGCCCACACACTCTGACTAGCATAAAACGACAAAATTACGAAAGCCAAAAGCGGCGGACGTTTTAAGACGTCAAACTTTTTCGATTTCGACTAAGGCCAGGGTTCAACCTGTCGCCATTTCGCGAAATGCGCGCGAAAAGGTTAAACGTTATTCAAATCTTTGCGCATCGCATTATCGCAGTTTACAATTTCGGTCAGCGGAAAATCGTCACGAGATGTTTATGTGTGTGTGTGTGTGTACAATTTCCGGATACTGTTTTTTTTTTGTGATGCGATATTATTTTCGTCGTTTCTGTGTGTTATTGTTGTCCGAGTGAGCGCATTTTTCAACTAACGAGTCGAGTGTAAACATCGCCCTGTGAAAATATTTGCCGTAATAAAATGTGCTCGGGTGTGTTTTTATTGTAAATATTAATTTTTTTGTGTTATTTATATACGTGGGCTTATACAAAATTGATTCTGTTATGTTTTATACATTTTCAATATGTAATTTATATTGAATTATATATGATACTACTTAGGTGTAATCCGTTGAATATCAACAGAGCGTGTTTCGAAAATTTGTAAAATTTATAATAAGATATAATACATTATTATAACGTAATTTGCTTCCGAAAAATAATAATTTTTTTATCATATCATGCATAACCACAGTAATTAAATTTGGTTTGAGCGTTACTATAGACAGACGAAAATCAGATATTGTATAATATCATATTATATACAATACATACAAAGAGATTTCCTATATTTTTTTTTTAAATCCTATATAACTAATTTTTTTAATGTTATATTTTATGATACTTATTCATATAATAAAAATATGAAAAATATGATTTTATGAATTTCTAACAAATAAATTAAAGGAAATATTTCCAGGCATATAACACTATCATCATGCCCTCTACTGATCAATTCTCAAACTATAATTAATGTTGATTAATTGTGAATGCAATTAAAATCTATTTCAATTTGAAATATTATTTTGGCATCAAAATTCTTTCAATAAAAATTAATTTTATTGAAAAATTTCAATATATTTTTTTGAATATTATGAAAAATTAAATCGGCATATATCCAACGCAAAAGTACATCATGAAAATAGCAATTAATAAATGATCGAAAATGAGCGCGCTTTGCGAAATCCACGACCACAAATCTCGCCACGTTCCCGGAAAATCTGAGCGCCGTTTTCCGGCGCACCTGTCGCGGTTTTCCGCAAATTTTCCGCGAAACGAAACCCGATCCTCGTCGAAATTGAATGTCAATAGAGCCAGCTAATACTGCCTGATGTACCCGGCCATGATATGCGAGAACAAACATGAAACCGAGTCCTAACATATTGTATTATACATGTGTTAGGTGTGTACTACCAAAATCCACTTATATTATAATATACAATCTATAGAATATAGCGAAAAAATATTTGTTTTCATTTTATTTCAAGATATGTATTTAATTATTATTTTTTATCCATTGAATTAATCTAAATGTATGTTTTCTAATGGAAAAAATGGAAGGTTTTCATTTATTTTTAATATATAATATTAAATTTTGAAATAAACATCAGTTGTTTGTATGTTGTCTGTCAGATTTATGTAAAAATATTAATCTGACTCCTTTCCGATGTAGGTTTATTGAAAATTGTGAAGGAAAATATAAATACGAAAAGGATTATCCATACAAAATCTGAAAGATAGAAAAGCAAAGAAAGCTACGTACAAAGAATTTCTTATGTAACTTACTGAATCAGAAAGGATCATTATGAGTTGAAGAAAATCTAGACCACTGATTAAATAAAAAGATAAAATATATAATAAAGAATATATATTATATAATAACTCCTCGATTATAAATTATTTGATTTACTATGTAGATGTTTATTTGAAATGAATTGAAAAATATATATATGAAAATCCGAAATATTTTGTTTTTCCATACTCTAACATTTGAAATTTTTTTGCACATATTATACTTAATTTTGATTAATATGCTTATGATTATATTATATATGTATATTATGATTATATTCTTTTGATTAATATGATGTTTTTAAAATATCATTTATATAGCGAATTTTGTATCTATACTCCACATACATATGTATTATATATTTATTATGCACACCCCGCAAATAACATATTTCTCGACGAGATTCCCGGGAAATGAAAAACTACCTACAGATACATACATACATATACGTACTACAGATAGAAGAGGGCCTTATTGAAAAGCGATATTCGTGCTTATGAAAACAGAAATATTCCGTAGCGACGTAAACAAACGCGCTCGCTTTTTTCCTCCTCTTGCCACTTTTCCATACGAGAGATATGGGGAAAGCTCTACATTTCGTATGTGCTTTATTTTTTTTTTTCGATGTTTCTACGACAAAAAGGACGGTCCTTGTTTGCAAATCGCGTATGTACATGATATGGGTTTCATTGGAATTTTTCCGATGATAATGTCGGAGAGATGCTGCGATGTAAATATAAGGTTGATTATGATCTTATTCGAGGGTTTTTATATAATTCTTCAAATTCGGGATTCAAATACGAAAATTCTATGAATAAAATTAGTATGTACTGAAGTGCTTCAAAGCCTCCTAAAGTGAATACATAATAATATTCAGGACGATATAAAAAGACTCTTCATATCACATACGAATATTTTTTCGTTGAAAATAATAGCAAAATAAAAATTTATATGAATATTTATGCTTTTTTTAAATATTTCGAAACGATATCTTTATTGTGATAAATTTAAATGCAAGTATATAGTTTTTCAATCATGATATTTATATATCAATAGTAAAAATCAATGAAAAAAAATCATCATTTGTGCTTATAAATCAATAGATTCTTATAATATCGATGTTATTAGTAAATGCATTTTTTACTATAAAAAGTTCAGTTGGATTTAGTTAGGTTAAATTTTATTTTTTTCATGAAGTATTAGAAGTTAGATAAAGTGTGTACAAGAGATTATTTATTTCTGTATAGATAAAAATATGCGCACTGATAATATATGTTAATACATATTCACTATAAAATCGATATATTGAAACTCATTCAAATATTTTCACATAAAATAATAATTCCCTACCAGAATTTTTCCCAATTTGGAAACTCGAACACAACTCAAATAACAAGCACAGAAATATAATTTTAATTGTGCCCAAATATTGGTAGAACTCAAGGGTCAATCGTTTCGTACCCAGTACAGATTGTATCGTCAATTTTCCCGAACAATTTTCCGCACCGAGTGTTTCAATATTCCGTTCATTAATTTCGGGGCCCCGAATCAGCCCGACACATAGTGAATGAGAAAAATTGAATGAAAAACTCAAATTAAACGGAACGAAAAATCGAGGAAATTTAGAGGGCCGTGGAAAGCTCGGAAAATCATTAAATAACCGATCCGAGGTTCGTTAACCCGCATCTAATTAATTCATTACTTCCAAACGGAAAGTTCGTGTATTATTTTTTTAAGAAAGAATTCGACTAATTTTGCGATTATTTCGTTTTATTTTTTACTGAAATTAATATGGAAAGATTTATGGATATTTATGTAAAGAGATTTTTCGTTAACTCAATTGTTTATTTTTTTATGAGTGCCGTCAAGTGTTATTATTTGGCATATTAATTCTGAAACGCGTTGTTCAAATATGTACTATTTTTTCGGTATATTTTATTTTATTAAAATGATTCGATTTGATTTTCCGGATTTAATTAAATTCAATCGTTTTTCACGTGATTTATACAGGATCGATTTCTATACGTATCTAATTTATTATGTTGTGTTTTTCAAATTGAATTTTGGCGTTAGGGAGTCAGATTCGTTTTTCCGCGTACAAAATTAAAATGTATAAAATTTCACATGAATCTGTTCAGAAATTCGATATTTTTCATCAAATGTCTTAGAAATCGAATTACATTCGAGTACTTTGAAATTTGTATCTTTATAATGCAGATTACAAATTTTCGTATTGAATATCGAAAAATGTGACTTTTCATTTAATACTTGAAAAAATATATTATAGATAATATTTTTATGGATATTACGTCATTGCGGAATTCCCTTTTTTTCGATAGAAATATTGATTATTGTTAGAAAAATTTAGTTTTCTCAACGATATAACTTATGATGTGGAACTTTCGTAGTTTAATGCGGAGTTTCTCAATATTTTTGGCGACCGGTCAATTTTTTACTAAGAATTTATTGTCAAACCCATCATATAAATATACCGATAGAATGGAAAAGATTTTTATATGAACCATTACACCACTAATAAATACTCGAGTTTTCTAACGGAAAAAAACGGTACACTGAACTCTGAATCACCATACGCAAACACCATCATACGAAAAAGCATAAAAACATTATAAATGAATCAAGCGACACTCACAAAGTGCGATCGACCCATCCAAAAGTTGAACTTTTCACAGAAACGGCCATTATTCAAAACATTTTCGTTCCCGGTATCGAATTAACGTCGTCATTCAGAACGGTGCCGTTCACAGGAAAAATAAATCAGTTTCCGATCGAGTTCGCGACAAAGTTTCCTGTGCAAAATCGAATTCGCAAGTTGGGATTCAGACACGGGCATAATCATTGGGAATTTCCCAGATTTCCGGCAAAAGTCACACTTTCCCGGATAGCTGCGCTTCCATTTCCGACGCGCGCTTATCTCTCGCCAATAACGCAAATGCTGCCATCTCTGGAAGTGACACTTGCATTTTATTATAGATATTGCATTTATTTTGTAATATGAAATAATTTTGAAGAATTTCATTAATTCCGAACTTATGTTTTTATCTCATTTTGAAAATTTCAATAAATTTAATTGCGTCATAAAACTTCCGTAGTAAAAATAACAACGCGATGGTGAAAATTTAATAGGAAAGACTAAAAGCTTTCATAAAAGTATTTATAAAATATTTACGGTGTACTTTCAGTTTACATGTTTTGAATAGTTTTATAATAATTACAAAATATTTATGTTATGGTATCTTACGTGTTTGTTTATTTTGTAATTTTAGTTGGAGCATGTGAAAATCTTTTGATAAAATATTCAAGTACGCGCTTCTGAATATTCATCGATCGATATTGTATAATGTTTCAAAATTTATGGCTTAATTTGGGCGAAATCTGGCCGTGTACAAGAAATATAAAGTTTATAATTAAAAATTATATAAACGTCTAAATAACACAATAAATCACGATGTGTAACATAAATATTAACCTTAACATTTTAAATAGAAACAAGTTGAGTTATAAACGAATTTCAGAGAATATTCCTATCAAAAATTATTTTAATCGTAAGAGAAACGCTAATAATCTTATAGCACACATCGTAAGGTCACAAAGCAGAAGAAAGTAAGAAAAAGGTGAAACTGAACGTGATAAAAACTGATTCGACCCTTTGAATAATTTAGCATCTTTCATTTCTCGTTTTCCACGTGACTCGATTCCATTCTTTAAGGCCGATTTGAGAATTTTCTCAAACGTACTCTTTTTCCGAGACTAGATTGGCGAAATAAACGTTTGTTACGGTGAATGTGATAAAAATTATTATTACTTCAAAAGTATCAAATACATTTATTTCAGAATTAGATTCATCATCATAAAATAATATAACAAAAATTAATCCAAAATAAAATTTCTACAATAGATTTATTGAGGTTTTATATTTTCGAGGATCTACTTCATTTCTTTGAAGATGAAATTGAAAAATTACCGATTCAGCAGAAAAATATATAAAAAGAAACGTCTTCAGACAAACACCGTTTATCGACTTTCTTAAATGAAAATACTTCGAGTAATGTTTTTATATAGAGAAACTTTAATAAAATTTATTCAAAAATATGTGAATTTTACGAATCTAAATGAAATTATAGTTATAATTATTATATAAACAAATATAAGATATTTTAAAGATAATCATAGTATCGAATATTGTGGATCGAGTTAAAAAAAAACTTAATGGCGATTGTTTAATATCAATCGATCGCCATTAAGTTTTTTTTAATACATTTTGTATAAATATTTAAAAAAAAAAACTTACTTACTAAAGACTCACTTGTAAGATTAACTCTATATAATAAGCCAATTTTCGTTTTTCTGTGATAATGCTCAATACCATAAAAATAAACCATTAAAATTTCAGGTTATAATGATCCGATCAAAGCACAACAAATAAACATGAAACAAAACCAAACACCACATTAAAAAAAAATTAAAAAAATCCAGGCATCTACCCCAACTCGAGCACACACCACGTACACCCTCCTTATTTGTTTCCATCAACTTTTTCCCACTCGAAAAGCCCACACAACCTCCCGAGCTTTCTTCCATCGGAACGTATGCGCGAACACGTCCGCCATTTATTAAAACCGGGCCGACTTCGCAGCGGCGTTACGGCCAACGCGCGTGCGACTTTTCCCGCTCATTTTCGAACTGTTCGAATTCCGGGAAACGAAGGAGCGCGGCACGTGCAGAAGCCTTTTGAAGTAGCGGACTGATTGTGGCTTCGTGTGTGTGTCGCGTAATTGTCGGGTTTTGGAATTTGATTGAATTATGCTTGTCTTTTATTGTCGGGGGAGTTGATGGGTTTTGCTGGTATTTTATTTATATATTAGCAGGTAGTGCCCGGCGTTGCTCGGGACTCTGTGAAAATAAGTTATGTACCGATTGAAATTGTTGTCACAATCGATCGCGACGTCGGCACATTTTATTTATATTATAATTTGTATGGCGATCGATATAAAAAAAACTGAAATGCAAAACCATATTAAAAAATTGAATGCTTACTTAATTTCTCCGGATTTCAAAGTACATTCTTGACAAATTTGGTGAAGATTAGTTTATCAGTTTAGGATTTTATTGGATACATACAAACACCATTTAAGTTTTATGCATATATAATAGATAAAATAGAAATATTTTGTAGTGTAAAGTTTCTTTGTCGGTTTGTATTTATACGAACAGTTTTTTATTCATGTTTTCAATTTTATTCAGTTTTATTCTGTCAATAAATTAAAATAATTGTCTGTACGGTCAATGAGTATTATAAACGGTCGATAGCTAAATTTTCAGTAAGTTAAATAAAATGGATGAGTTTCGAATTGAATGGTTATTGATTTGAAGAACTTAGCATTTTATTTTGACAACTAGTAAATATAACATTATATTTCGGATTTTCATACATATTGTATATCATTGTATCGCAATCAATGTTAAATTTAAAAATATTCAAATGTTTTTTGTTAATTGAAAGAATTTATATAATACAATTTTTCAATGACTGTCAATTTTTTTCAACTAACAATTTAGATTTTTAGTAACTGACCAAAATGTTAGTCGCCTTTATCATCATGTATTTTTTTTAAATTTGACTGTATTATAATTCTTATGCATTATTACTCAGCTTTGATGATCAAAACTTTCGATAAAGTGAATATTCCAATCACCGTCGATAATCAAAATTAAACGACATTTATCGCAATCAGTAAATAACTTAATCCATTTAACAAATCATAGAAAAATTGAAAATAAAATTTTGCAATTGATATTATACAATATTATAATATATTGTATAGGTTGCACATAATGGAACGTTTTCCGTCGCAGAGTTCATTTGAATAACAACAAAAGCAGAAACTTTAGAATTGTTTCGTTTTGCATCGGTTACAAAGAAACAACCTGATTTATTTCAAACACAATATTACATACACAATAGAGACGACTTTCCGCCTCCATAATTGATTCGGACGGGGAAACTTTGCTCCAGAGGCTAGAAGTTTCGTCCTTTAGCAAGATGCACGCGCATCCTTAATAAACAGGTAACGGGCAAAAGTTTAGACGAATAATTTAGCCACGACCGTCACGAACTTTCCTCTTTTGCTACACAAGAACACGGTTAAGAAGAGGCCCTTTCCGAGTTCGTACATAATAGGGTGAGCCATAAATACGAAAATCAAATAAAATCCTTCGGAAATAGAACACGTACTAAAATTAAGTTCAAGAACATTTAATCAAGTTCAATACGATATTTACGTATTGAAACCATCTTATTTTTTAAATGGTTTAATATTTTTAACAGAATACAAATTAACAATGAAGAAAGTTGAATACTTTAACTATATATACGATTTTTTTTTTTAAATTATCAATTCAATTTTGCAGCTTTTAATTATTGCTAAACTAAGCTGTTTCATAAATACCCATAACATGTTCTATTATAATTTTTTTTTTGTAGAAGATTTTTTGTGGCCATTTCGAATTATTATAATAATTATTTAACATAAGAATACTGCATAGTTATTTATGTATCACCCTGTAAATATATATAAAGGGATGAGGAAGAACGTGCTTTGGTCCGGATGTACACAGAAGGCCTAGGCACAAAATCCGAATCACGTTTTGCACTTTCGACGCGAAAGTGCGAAAGCCTCAACCGTTTAAAGATTTATCGTTTTCGGATTAAATTCGAGCGGCGTTCGATCTTCGTCTTTTGGTGGCATAGTGTTTGCAAAATTTTATGGTGTTGTCGTGTAAAATGGTTGGTGTCTTGTTTGTTATCGTTTTCGCGAAAGTAGTTGGGGAAAAGTTATATGTTCAAATTTATATGAATATCGTTTCCGGAATATGCATGATAAATATTGTTATTGTGTTTGATAAAACGCACTATCGGAGTTCAATATACTAGACTGCTTTTAATAGTTTAAATAAATCACTGTTTATTGTTGTGTTGCGGATCTCGTAAACGAATTATCGTGCAATATATTATAATAAATGAAAACTTTCATAATGATTTATGTCACGTTCGGGCATTTATCTAACCATAAGAATGTCGCTGTAACTAAAATAGTGGCATATTGCCATATCGGAACTGAAAATTTTATTTGAAAATAATAAAAAGCTTCAAATAGTTTTTGAAAACAGAAATATTTCACTATGAAAAGTTTCGGACGTATCAACACACTATAAAAGCAACACAACAAACAACTTTTAAATTTGTTATATCATAAAAATGTAAAAAAAAAAATATGTACGGTACTCTCGGGTATTTGAAATAAAATTTTATGAAATTCTGATTGCGAAATTATTGTAAAAAATATGTGTGAATGTATGAAATAAATATATTTTAATTTGATTTTTATATCAAATCAAATACAATTATACAAAAATGGTTTAAAAGTTCTTTTCATTCCTTACTTACAGTTAAACCAACAAACGTATACAAGTAATACATTTAATTAACCACTGACCTGGAATTGGACCTCTTCGACGAGTTTCCGCCCTTGCCTCCCTGCAGATTGGGCAGATCCTTCTGCCTTTTCTTGGTCTCCCTCCATATCCTGTAGTAGAGGAAGCACATGACCGAGACGGGCACGTAAAAAGCGGCGATGGCCGTCCCGAAAGTGATGTAATGATTCGTCTCGATGAACTGAATGTAACACTCGTTCGCCGGCACGGTTCTCTGGCCCTCGATGTACGGCCACGCGTAAATCCACGGGGGCCACAAAAGCAGGCTGATGCCCCAAGCACTACCGATCATGACAGCGGCCTTACAAGTCGTCCTTTTCGCTCTGTAAGTCAACGGCCTCGTCACGCTGAAGTACCTGTCGAAGCTGATGATGAGCAGGTTCAAGACGGACGCGTTCGACGCCAAATAGTCCAGAGCCAGCCACGAGTCGCACAAGATGGGGCCGAGGGGCCAATAGCCGACGATGATGTTGACGGTGAAGAGCGGCATGGAGATGAGCCCGATCGCGAAGTCGGCGACGGCCAGCGAGCACAGGAAGTAGTTGCTGATGGTCTGCAGCTGTTTGTCGATCTTGAACGATATCATGACCATGCAGTTGCCGACGACGGTGAACACGGACAACACGGTGGCGATGATGGCGATGACGATCATCTGCGCGATGCTGAACTGCTTGGGCTCTGCGGGGGGAGTGCCGCCGCAAGAGGCCGACGCATTGTTGATGGTGGTGTTCGAGGTGATGGAGGCTGTGGTGAGTGGGATAATGGTGGTTTGTGGGGCGACTGTGGTGGCGTATGCGCCGACGGCCGCCCATGACGCCGCCAAGAGCAGGGCCGAAGCAAGCGTCACCATGCTCCGGACACGGCCGTCGACGACGTTCACCTCACATCACCGAATGCGGATACCTGAAAAATACATACGTGTTAGTTGACTTTTTAGAAATATACGCGATCCACTTTTTACATGGGGTATACGTTTCAGAGACTATGGTGTAAATAAAAACCGTGTAAAATAATGTTTAGTGACCATACAAAAATTGGAGATAGGTTCCATCACTATATTTGGATAGTACTTTGATCCAAATGTATTTTATGAAGAATGTGCAATGTGAAAAATTTTCGTCGTAAAAAATCATCAAAAAACATCAAATTTTTTTATTTAAAAACTATAATTACGTACATGTAAGTATATCAATATACTGGCCTACATCGAATCTTACCATTGTGTACCATTACCTACAGTACATCATTACCATTTTATACCATGTTAAATTGAAAAAAGAGTAAAAAAACAATCAATTATTTTTCTTTGGAGCGTGAAAAAAGTTTTGGGTGTATTATTACTTTTTGTGCGGTTTTTAGCTCTGCTTATTACGTAGAAGATTAATTTATAATGGTATAGTAAAGAGGACTAACTCAAACTCACGTCCTGCACATAATGTGCAATGTGCACTGATTGGCGATGGCTGCTTCTAATTGCTATTACGAACAAACATACATATGTTTTAATTTATAAAGAGGTAGATAGATTCAGAAATCTGAATTATTTCATTAAATGAAAGATTTAACTCTCATTAATGGGTCAAATGGATATCAGAGAATACAATCAATATAAACACAAAAAAATCTGAAAACCTTGTTCATTAGTATTTTCTCGTTCATTAAAAGCAATTCATAAAATCTTGTCACAAATCTCCATTTAATTAATTAAAATTCTTCATAATATTCCTACATTTAATATTCATCAAAAAAACCAACCAACCCTCGTTCCTACAATTTAAAAAACGATGACACTGAAATCAAACGCAAATTGTAGAGAACAGAGAATGTTTTAAATTCACCAGCTTAACGTGTGACGTACCAAAGCTCCTGGTAATTAAAAATTAATCATAATGAGATCACTCTGGCAAAAACGGACCAAATCGGATCTTCGCAACCGAACACATACACGTGGAAAAGCGCAGAATCAAAACTCACAATTTCATTAAATTAATTTCAATTTTCAAAACTTTCAAATCTTTCAATTTGATAAACATCGAGAGACGGCAAGCAATTATATAGCTTTATTGAATGCATAGATTTTTATTATTTTAATAAATATCATCAATTAATGATCGACACTATAATAATTGATTTTTAAGTGAACCTAATAAAAAAAATTATTTATATTGAAATATTTGATTGATTGTAATAAAATAAAGTCTATATTAGATATTTATCATTATGACATATGTATCTACGAGTATATATGAAAACCAATTTCCGTCTGTCTGGTAACGTTCAATAGAAAAAAATCAAATCTATCCGGATTGAATAACAATACAATAAATGTCACGTTTTATTTTCATCGATATGCTAAAAATACGTTTTCTATTATATTTAACAAACTACCCATTTAAAAAACAAATAAAATTTAACCATTTTTGGACCTAAACACCTCACCCGACACCCAGAGACAGAGCAGGCTTTCCGCAATCCAGCAAACGACCAATTAAGATTTATTCCCCGGGGAGAGGGTAAGGCGACCAACTGGACAAACCGAGTAAACTGGGCAAACTAGGCGAACCGGAGACCCGGTAGGAGTGGCCGATTGTCTCCGCAAATTGTGAGCGCGTTCATCTCTTTTCAAAGGATTACCTTTTTTGCCCTTTGACCTGCACGAGAATGTGGGTCGAGTTTGCGTATCGGAACGACGCATTATAAAGCTCTCGATTATATTATATTATGCGAGCGAATTTCGTAGGTATAATATTAAAATGTAAAACAAACAGGACCGGGTCGTTTATTTTCGTGCGCGGGACAATATTTGAGTTGTTCGCGAAGGAGATCGAGGTTTTGATTTCGGATGTTGAATAAATTATGTGTACTACGTTTTAAATACAAACGAGACGTGGAAAGTGTTTCGATTCGTATTTTTTCGGAACCGATTGATTTTTTTTTTTGCAAGTTTGAGTCTGTATAAAATGATTTTTTTATGAAAAATGAAATATTATTTCATCATTCGTATTATATGAATTGGATTCGGTGGAAATCTTAAATTTAAATTAACAAAAATCAACATTTACTTTCTTGGTGTAATTATCAAATTGTAAATTAATGACGAACAACCTTTTTTAAAGTCATAATTAAAAATGTAATTATACTTATAACACTTTCTTACTCTCAATCATCGATAAATAGAGTCTATTATATCAAGACAAAAAACGAATCACTCCACGGATCACATTTAAATGACCCGCTTGTTGCTCATCACTTCAGTAAACGATACATTAATTCCGAAAAAATGTATTTACTTAGAGCCGAAACGAAAAGCGCCACTCTCTCGACTTTTTCATTCAAAAGTAAATTCGGATTAAAATAAAAATCCGATGGGCGACCTTTCGCAAACGACTCTCGCTAATTAAGTAGGCAGAAACTGCAGACACACAAAGAGATCCTTTCGCGAAATAACAGCGGACCGCAAACAATTTTCGAGGTCCGTTTGCGAATTTGCGCCTCGTTTTCGCATTTCTCGAATATCGTATTGTGTTCCCGCTTTATCCGAGGGTTTAATTTTAATTTGTGCATTCTTTAGGAGGGAAAAATGGGGGTGGGGATTATGGGGTTATGGGGTGATCGATTTTTTGTTAACGGAATGGACATGATGGACGTGTTTGATTCGGATGAATTGGGTTTTGATTTGCTTCGTGAGTGTTGAAAGATGTTTGTTGTTTAGTTTATTTATATTCAGTCCTGGGCAAACTGTGGCCCGCGAGCCGCATATGGTCTCTTACGCATTTTCCTGCGGCCCGGGAAACATTTTGTTTGTCGCCCAAAGAAAGTAAATATATTTGTAAAAGTTTGGTTTTTTTGCAGTAATGAAATGTTTATGAAAAAATATCATATATATTGGCGGCCTTTTGCTCATTTTAATTTTCAATGCGGTCCGCCAACTAAAAAGTCTGCCCAGACCTAGTTTATATGGTGCTTTTAGGAAAGAAGTGTTGGTTCGTGTTTTCGAATGTAAAAATAGATTGAAAGAGTATTATTCTGAAATAATGGATTTCACTGAGCTGTCATATAATAAAGATTTGGAGAAAGATAATTGAGTTGCGATTTTCCGAGAAATTTTCGAAACGACAGGATTCAAATGAAAATTTATATATAGGTAGAAACATGAAGCATAACAGATTGAAAATCAAATAAAAAATTCCAAGGAACAATGATCATTTCTATATATTCTAAAAATAAATTTATGAACTATATTATATAATAGTATATTCCAAAACAAGAAGAAATCCATCTCGCATCTAATATTTTTCCACCCGCATAAAATGTGATTTATATATAGTATATATAATATATATATTTTCACAAAAATTTTATAAAAATCAATTCATTATAATGAAATAAAAATTCATAATAACACATAATGAAAGTTGACCACAAAAAAAAATTGAACACATTTCTAAAGGTGGCCATATACGCTACGATAAATCGTTACGATCAGACTGTACAGTTCGAACGGTACCGATAAATCGCTACATGTATGTTATAAAACTGTACAGTTTTGTCCGATTTTTTAAGACTGTGCAGTCGAACGGAACAATACGAAAATTTCAATTGATTAATCGGAATCGAATGAACTGTGCCGACTGATCGTAACGTGTATGCGCTCGTTAACGATTTCTCGTAGCGTATATAGGTAGCTTATATGCCATGTACGATAAACTGTACCGTTCGAACTGTACAGTCTGATCGTAACGATTTCTCGTAGCGTATATGGCCACCATAACATATGAACGTTCAATAAAACCCAAAAAAAATTTAATACTCAAAAAATCCAACCATCGTATTAAAAATACATCCCAAAACTAAACTCCACAACAAACCCCCATTAAAAAAACCCATCCCGTAAACAACCATTACTCCTCCACTCATCACCCAGAATCCCCCAAAAAAAAACCCCCCACACATTATAAATTTCTATCACACTCGAGCATATACGAGAAAACACGAGCCCCATAAACCTCCATTTTTCCGCCCCAATTCGTCGATGCGACCGCGCGAGTGTGCCTACGCGATAAAGCCGCCATCCTGGCCGAGTGATCAATATCGCCAACTGTGCAGTGGCATCAGGTGTGCCAACCTTCGGCGGAGCCGGGAGCAGGCGCGCCAACGGTTTATCGCGCGAAAGTGCGTGCTGGCTTTTGGGGGTGGTGGTACTGTCGTGTTTTATGGGTTTTGGAATGGAAAATATGGGTGTGTGTTTTTTTGTTTATTGCATAGTTGGTAGTGTGTGTTGTGTGGAAATTTAGATGAATGTAAAAGTGGGGTTTGCAAATTTTGCTGTATGTATGTATGTTTCGTATTGTAAGAGTGAAACTGCGTGGTGATTAAGTATAAGTGTGATATTTAATGAACCAAAGAGTGAATCAGAATGCAAAAATGGTAAAATAAATTTCTATTTCATTTTCACTTGTGGTAACTTACGTTTACGCTCACGCTTATACTTACACTGACGCTCATCATGGAGTTACATCCATATAATATTCTTATTTAAATTTTAAAATCATATATTGTTTTTGATACAGAAATTTATTAAAATATTAAAATAAGATTTTATGTAAAACACATATATGAAATTGCTTGTATTATCTTTTAAAATATATGTAATTTCGAAACCCTGAGGTTGTTTATCTCAGATTGAAAATACCCGTTAAGGAGATTATTAATAATTGATATCATTATCACCACCATCGTATTCACTCTATATAACGTACGAGAATTTTTAAATACATTAATTAAAATAAAGCAACTCTCAAAAAGTTATAATTTAGGTATACTAAAATAATAATTAATATAATATATTCATCTGCTTTTCTACGAAAACAGTTAATTAACTTTAATAATCAATATCTTCATCGAATCTGAAATATTGTAAATATTTTTAACTAAACTATATTATAACTTCATTTAAAATAATTTACAAAAAAAAATACGATTATATCGATGGGTTCAAGTCTTAAGAAATTGTTTATCGTTTCAAAAGTCTATATAATAAAAAAGTTTCCAACAAACTTAAAACAACTTTATCTTATTAAAACCCTCCCGATCACGATATTATAATCTCCCAAGCATTAATTTATAATATATTATACAAAACTCAAATACAACAATTAATAATAACTATTTTACCTCACATTAACTATACGACTCAAAAACACTTAAACAGTCCGAAAATGGCAATAATCCGACACGGCACCTCGTTCATATAAATTCATAAAATATTTTCGAGAAATTCGATGAGGACAGTCATTAAGGGTCGTCCGCGCTCCGAATTCAAATTTATGCAAATCGCATTTTCGCGCCGACGTACGCGCACGCGAATTTCCCGATTTTCTTCCCGCGGGAAAATTCCTTCTTTCTTCTTCCCGTAGGTATTCTATTTATGCGGGGGACGCAGAATCAAAATTCTCCATCACCGAACCGGTGGCCGAATCGTAAATATAATTAGTCTTCTATTCTTTATTGATATGCAAATTGGAATGAAACTTTAGAAATTTATGTAAAATCGATCTTGAAGGTGATCTATAACTTTGAAAATGTTTTTATGTGAATTTTTCGTATTGGGGATTTTGTTTTTGGATGCCTCGTATTGGTATTTCAAAATATTTTTCCCTCTAACAATTTATGATGGGACACAAACGGCCGGTTGACCGGATCGCTTCGATCGCAATTTTCCGGTAGCTTTTCCATTTTCCGTCGACTAAGCGATTTTTTTTTCGTAGAATTTTCCCGTTGCACCTAGCAATATTGTTAAATAAGGAAATTTTCGAGATGGCGCCTTTTGAGTTTCAAAAGCTTTGATCTGTTATATATAATATAATACGAAATCGTTTCGATTATATTACATTTTTTTGTGAAATATAATAGATCACATTTCATTAAATGTTAATATAATATTTTTTACAAAAGACTTAAAGAGTCATTGATCTCTTTTACTTTTAATTAATATAAAAATTCGCTTTAACGAAATCCCTTGTAATTATGTCCGGTTTTAAATGTAGGTTCCAATTTCAACAAATACTCGAATACGAAAAAAAATCCCTTTGACGAAAATTTATTTAAACACAGGGCTTAAATTACCAATCGGCTCATATGCGAACGAACTTTTAATTACTAAATCATTGCCTAATCTGTCCTTTGAATGTTCTGAAATTCGTGGAAATCTCAACAACAAACGAATTGTTAATTACTTTAAAAGCCTCCTTTATTTTGCGTAATGTACATTTGAATTGTATTAAATGAACGAAATTTATGATAACAAAAAATCTCAAGGATCAAAAGCAACGAATTTTATTCCATATTAGTAATTACTCAAGATAATTATTTAAATGTGAAAATATACCAATTTGATACTAATATATTATATGTATGTAATAACTTATGCCGACTAATTATTTGATCAGTAACTGAATATATAAACGATAATTTAATTAAACCAAAAATGATCAGTAAACATTTTGAATAACTAACTGTTACTATTAATAGTTTAAGATACTTACGACAATTTATTGAATTTACCAAATTAATGACCGAACAAATACAAACTCTAATTCACATAATTGAATTAGACTTTCCACACACAACCCATCGAAATCAACAATTTTCAATGTTCTTGTTTAACAATTCCATGCAAAAACACACGGCCAGGCCCTAATCGAATCGCAGGTCCTCCACGTAGGGCCTGAGGGCTTCGCTAATTTATTCATTGGCCCATTTCAAAGGGCAATCCCGGAAGCGGTCGCAAGAAATAACACGCAAACTAACGCCGCATTATTCCGAACGAGTTGAGAGACGAAAGTTCTTCGGGATAACTTCGCATCCAGACGAGGAATCTATCCGAATTTTGTGTGTTCCGATTGAGTTTTGAATAGTTTTCGGGATTGAAAATTTTCGGATGGTCCGAGGGTGTTTAGTTGGCGCGATTCGGGGATTAGTTATTTTGGATGTGTGTATATGATTAGTTGGGGTTTCTGTTAAAATTTAATATTATATCTGTGTATTCGTGTTTTGTAATATTAAGTTGTTTGTTTGAATTTTGATAATTTTTGTTTTATGATGAATATTTGATGGTTTTGTTTCGTCAATCGCTTAATTTTGTGAAGTTAAGCGACAAATTTCACTATTAGTAAATTAATGTAATAAGATGCTATAATATCAAAATACCAAAAAAATTTATTTTTATTCTAAATTTAAGAAATTTTAAATAAAACTTATGTGCTTACCTTTACCTGTTCTTTTGACAAAGTAAAATATTAATTTTAAATTAAAATAAATATTATACAATAATAATAATATCATAAATTTTATTTTACTTTTCTTAGTAATTTATTTTCAATAAAAGTTTTTCATTTCTTAATAGAAAACTATAAAACATCGCACGTCACATTTTTAAAAATTTTATGGAGATACGTTTCGTTTTATTTCGATCAAAAAAGATGATTATATTATACCTTTTTTGTGATACCATATGATAACATACTGTATCTTAAAAAAATATGATCATTATTATAATATGAATATCATAATTTTTATTAAATATGATTTTTAAATCGAAGAAAATAGTATCAACCCAAAACGAAGGGACTCACTAAATAAATATATTGATTATAATATTCAAATAAGTTTAAACATCCAATATTATTTAGATTCTCACCTAAAAATCTTCATTTCGATTAATTAGGCTATTCAAATCGGAGAAAACATTATCAATCCGAAACGAAGGAACTCCCTAAATACTTTCCAGACGATAATCGACATTTGAAACAGTCACTGACAAAACGAGTGTCCCAAATACAAATGGAACCACTTCCAAAGACAATAAAAACTTTTACGCGAGTAATGATTGAATCATCCTTGAATCGCAAAAAGCTGAAAACACCCATTAAAAATCTTCGAAATTAATCACAAAACCCAGAACAATCAACGAACTTTTTAACGGCGCCAATTAATCGCGGCCAACCCGTTCGAGCCCCGAAACGCCACACTTTCCCGAATTATAATAATACATATAATTTTATTAACGGGACGTGTATCGCCGAAACGTCCTCTCGCAATAAAACGGATATCGGGTGTATGGAATATCCCGGGTTTGGCGGCACGTTCGTTCCTCAACTTTGGGATTTGGGAGCGTTGCGATTAACGGCTATTAACCCGTCGTACGTGACTGGCTGGGTTCGGAGCCCGAAGGATAAAATGGATGAAAAAGGACATAACCTAACCCAATCGTGCTGCGGGCGTTTCGTGCCGATACACAATAAATTGGGCGGTTGCGATATGTGTGGGATGTGGAGGTTTTCGTTTTGTTTTTTCGATGGAGTTTTTGAAATTTTGATTTTTTATTGGATTGAATGTGGATTATAGGATTGTTTGAATTATGGATTTTTAAATATCATGAAAAGATTGCAATTTTACAAAAAACACAAAATAATTTGTTAATGTTTTCAGTAATTTGATTCTTATATTTTGTTTTACTTTGTATTAAAAAAATCACATGAATAATATATGTAGCTAGTTCTTATTTCTTCTTATCGAAAACTATAATATAATATTTATTCAACATAAACGAAATTTTTCTATACCCCAAAAAAACTTATTGCAACCTTTGGTTACAAATCGCTGGTATATAATATTATATCAAATCCATTCAAAATAAAAATATATACATATATATAAATATGGTTCTAAATATATTTTGAACAGACTAAAATTTATACCGCTCTTAAAGCACATAATTATTCTTTTGAAACACTCGACCATTTCAATTATGAGAAGTCATTACGTCTGAATGACATCCTTTTCATGACTATAAATAACATTCATACAATATTAAAAGAAAAATTATAATGAAATTAGACTCGTTTCGTCTATACGACATATTTATTTAACAAATCGGAAAACGAACATATCACATAGAGATCCCCCATTCAAATTTTCTCCGCAAATGGAAAGATCAATCACACGATTACGCATTTGAATCGTTTGTTTTGCGATTTTCGTCGAGAAATGTCTTACCGTAACGAGATTTCCCATTATTCTAATATACGGAACCAATAAATTCGGGCTTATCCAGTCGTCCCTTTGTTTACCCGAAAGAAACCGCAAAGGATTATTCCAGAATTCGGAAACCATGAATAATACATGTGCCGGTCTCTATTAAAATAACCTTCGGACAAATATTGAACGTCGATAGTTAACCGCACGACGGCCACGCACAATATGAATATGTAATAATGTCGCAAAAGAGTTATCCGAAGGTAAAATGGAAATCTCCCGTGAAACTTCGAGGATCACAACTTGTGAGAGTTGGGCCAACATACACGAGAAACCGTAAATTATTTCGCAGTTTATATCCCAAAGTTAAATTTGCACAAAGACTTTGCGCGAAGAGCAGGTAACAGTTTCGACTACATAATTTCGCGTTCTAAAAATCTAGCATTAATATGATAAAACTTAATTTTATCGTTCTCTATAGAACGTAATGATCACTCTCAATAAATTATACAGTTTTTATATTTCAAATTCAACGTTTTACACTACAATTTTAATTAATTAACAAGAATTTATAGTAATGAATTTCATTGATTACTAGAGTAAACGACCTACAGGCTTACGGAATATTTTCTTATAGTTGGATTTGAAGTGTAAAAATCATTGAAACAAAGAAAAGGCAAGAACTTCAGAATATTATCAAATCATCAGCGTCATCAACTTATCAATATATTTTAATTTTAAAAAATCTTTTTTTTTAATAATAAATTAACAATAAGATAAAACTTCCGAAATATTTGAAATTGCTCGGATTTAACACGTCCTTGCGAACGGACGGCCGCACAAAGTCCTCGCATTAGTAGAGGACCCTCTTTCCGAGGAAACTTCTTCACAGCCACAACCACCACCGAGGACTAAGGAACTGTGCTTAAAGAAGAAGTTTGGACTTGTAAGGATCCCTGTTGGTCTCGCCTCGGGGCCGGGATCGCTTTATCTCGGGTACCGTGTCGCTCAAACAACGGGAGTTCGTTGATTAAAAATTGCGGAAAGGAGACGTTATAATTATCTAAATGTGTCGGAACTTTCAGGGAACTAGCGAAATAAAATTGGATGTGTTTTTGCGCGGGATTTTTGAGTGATTTAAAACGGCGCGAGTTTCCGGAATTGATTCCGTTCCAAGTGCGCAATTTATTAATGGGTTAATTAGTAAATGAGGTTAGTTTTATATTACGGTGTATTAATTAATTGGATATTAATTTTTGAATTAAAATTACACCTAATCCTCTTTTTACACGGTTCCGAAATAACAAGGTTCAAGAAAGATGAACTGATTACTTTTTTTACACGGATTTTTAACTTTAACACGTTATAAAAATAACAAACATATGTATTATTATGCCACAATGGTAAGATTCGATTCAGGCCAGTATACTGTTATAATTATATGTATGTAATTATAGTTTTTAAATTAAAAAAATCAATGTTTTTTGATGATTTTTCACATTGCACATTTTTTATAAAGTACATTTGGATGGAAGTTCTATCAAAATATAGTGATGGAACCTATCTCCAATTTTTGTACGGTCACCATAAATTTTTTACACGATTTTTTATTTACACGGTAGTCTCTGGAACGTATCCCCCGTGTAAAAAGAGGATCGGGTATATATTAATTTAATTAAACCTATATAATCATTTATAACCTTCGAATATACCTGAAAATTCCATCCAATTCCCAACACAAACTATCCATCCATAAAATAACAAAGCACCAATTTCACCATCGTCCACATTACACACACATCCAACACCCTATACGGCTGACTAAGCACCACCGATGCCAAGAAACTTCCAGAACACAACGACAAATCTAACATAACCCCGTACATTATACACAAAGTAAGCCCCCATACAAGAGTCCCTCTTTATGTTAATTGCGAACGATGGAAGATAAATAACCTGCGGGATCGCAAATATTTAAACGGCGCGAATTTTCGCATGAAGTTTCCATTTCGGAAATCGGGATGTCGTCTGGCTTCTGTGGTGTCCATCTGCGTGCTTGAGGGTTAATGGAGGCTCTTGTGATTTAGTGCCTCATTAGGATGGGTTGCAACGCGGGTGTGATATTAAATGCAGGTTTGGATGATGTATGAACTGTCGTGTTGGCGTAATTGTGTTGTGGATTAATTGTTTTTCATTAATTTGGGTTGTTCGTCGTTCGTGTGGGTTTGAGGTTGAAAGGTGATGAATTTTTGGGGGATTTAGTTATAAATTTTCTTTTGAAATGGTTTCAAGTTGAACGTCTCACATTAAATATATAATACAAAACTCATAAATATAACGTCTCATAAATATATAATACGAAAATATTTTCATAAAAAAATATAAAATAAATCAATTATCTATTTATTATCCATACTCTGTGTTACTCAACTTCAATAATCGATAAAAACTATTATCAAAACCGCTGGGATTTATTTTGAATAAGTTTATACTCAATAAATTTGTTGATTTGCTTAACGAATAGTTCTGATAATTAAGATAATTTATAATTTGTATATAGTTTATTTTAATTGTATGTACGTGTAATTAATCTTACGTTTACTATCTATGTGATAAATTTCCTTACATATAACATAGGCATATAATATTTCAAATCCCATTATTCAAACAATTTAATTATTATTACAAAGATAATTTTCACAATACCTCACGTACAAAATTTTATCCTATTACAAATATTCAAATTTTCCATTTAATTTATTCATTTAAAAAAATGAACATATAATATCACATCTAAAAACACGAAACTGCACTCACTCATATCGAACATTCGAAAAATCAATAAATCAATCAAAAACACGCTCTTTAAATAAAAATCCAACCAATCTTCGGATCGACAAAACTGCAGCGACCAATCATGACATAACACCGTTTGTCTCGCCATTTTGGCGGCTTTTGAATAATTCAAAAGCGACGACGGGGCGCGAAAAGGGTTGATTTAGTGCGCGCGAAAACGTTCCGTTTTGAAAATGACAGATTCGCGCCGGACATGTCGCGTCGCCAAATTCAAAATGGCCGACGCTGTTGCGAATATTAAAATGTTTCGCGGAAATGGATCGTTTATTCAATAATATTATTTGTTATTAATCATCGATAGATTTGTTTATTAATATGGAATGAGTGAGAATTTGAATCGCCAATTTTTATAAGGAAATGGCGTAAAAAAGAAAATAGGAAATTCGCATATTATTATTAGTTACCAATATAGTGTTTATAATATTTAAAATATTAGAATATGAAATGATTAAAATACATATATAAATTTGTAATCGTCAAAATAGTATTGAAGATTGTTTTGAATGTTTAGTTGATTAAAATGAAAAAAATAATGCCGTGTCGTCAATAAATGTTGAACGTCGTTTGCGAAAATAAATTAAATTGATTGACTCGTTTTTTGTTTTATTTTCTTTTTCGTTTTAGTTTTGTGCCATAGTCGCTTTAGTCTCTATAATCCGGTAAATTTATTTACGGTGTTTATCTTTTCCATCTAAGCTGACAGGAATTGATTGTTGCGTTTGTTTCTATACTACATAATATAATCTGGGACAATGTAAAATAAATCACATACGGTTTTATGTGTGTTGAACATTTAAAATTTACGCCAAATTAATCGCATTTACTTTAAAATTTGTCTTTTAATCCAAGCACATTTCAATATAAAACCTTGACGAAGGTCGAAATTAATTTATAGTTCTATTAAGAATTCATAAGAAAAATCGTTCATTTTACATTTTAAAATAGATTTTTTTACTTCGAAAATTATAATAATTATAAACTTTATGAAAGTTATAAATCTTATTTACATTAATTATGAAAAGTTATAATAAACAAAATTTTAAATCGACTTAAATTCAATGAAAAACTAACACAAAACTCTACCGAAACCGCAATATTTAAAAAATCGAACAAAACCCCAAACAATTATACTAAAAAAACCGAATGAATATTTTTCCGTCTATTAACCGTGCGGCCATTACCGCGAAGCGCATCCAATAAATATGGCCGCCGAAACAAAGAAGGGTTAGCCGCGCGCATATTTATTATGGCCAACGGAGGCGGGAGATTTTCCGGAAAAATTCGGCGGCCCTAAAAGCCTAATTATTTGCATATTTCAGCCGAGCCATGGGCGAAAGTGTGCACGGCCATCGTTAGCCGCAAAATTACGAGACCGTCGGTATTGCGGGTGTGGGTAGTGCTTATTAAATTCCGAAGGTAATACATTTTTCAATTTTTACAATGGTGTGTGTGTTTGATGGAAGGTTATGTTTTTTTTTGGTTGGTTTTGGATTTGGGTTTGTGTGGGTTGTTGGATTGTTTTTTTTTTGTTATGTTTCATATTTATTTTTATTTTTATTGAATAATTGATTGGATTATAAATTGTTTACACTCAATCCTCTTTTTATAAAGGGGACACGTTCCAAAAACTACCGTTTAAATAAAAAAAAACCGTGTAAAAAAATGTATAGTGATCATACAAAAATTTGAGATAGGTTCGATCAATATATTTGGATATAAATTCCATCCAAATTACTTTATAAAAAATGCGTAATGTGAAAAATTTTCGGCATGTAAAATCATCAAAAAACATCGAAAATTTAAATTTAATAACTATAATTACATACAAATAATTATATCAATATACTGGCCTGTACTGAATCTTAATATATTTTTATATCGTTTTAAAGTGAAAAATCCGTGTAAAAAATGTATCTGTTATTCTTCCTAGAATCATGTTATTTCGGAACCGTTTAAAAATAGGATTGGGTATATTTCATATATGATATTTAAATTTTATTTGCATAATAGTGCTTTTTATAACATTCCAAAATTTAAATAGAAATTAATACAATTTTTATCTACTCATTAACAAATCGAAAAATTCGTAACACGTAATTAAAACATAATATTTTGCCTACAATTAATAACGATCTCATGTTTATCATCACACAAACTCGCCCCCGAAATTTGGATCCAATTATAAATTTCAATCAAAATTTTGAATTACCACGGCTAACATAACATTGACAAAACAAACAGACCTCCGTCGAAAATTGCAACCGGCGCGGCGCTCTCACGTTCGCTAAAAATTCAAAAAAACCCGCCAAAACTAAAACCGTAAAACCACGTTTTGACGTCATACCGAAAAATCGTAGCCTCGTTCAGTCGAAGTGGTGTAATTATGTTGTATACTCGCATTCGAAGACTTCGGCGGACATAATTTCGCTGAAGGGCGCGTGGGCGTTCAAAAGGCACAAGACTTCCGTTTTTTTCCACTCCGACGAGAAAATGGAAAAGGGCAAGGAAAGGTAAGACGAGGAGGGGGTATGCTTTAAAGATTTTCCGGATTAGCCGGAAGCACGTTTTCTTTTAAAAGAGGTAATTTTCCGCGAGGGCCGAATATTCTCCGAGCGCGCTGCAGCATTAGCTCGTTCACACACCGTTTTGACGTTTCAAAAGTTCATTTAAATAATTAAATGTGGATAAATTGTTTATTTTTCTTTGTAAATACAAAGCTTTGTTTTTTGAGTGCGGTTGAAAGAGCCATTTAATTAATCCGACGGTTGCGAGGTCGATCTTTTGGAAGTTTCAAATAAAAATTGGATGGAAAGAACAGTCTTTGAAATTCGAATAACAACACACGAGAAACGATACATCTTGCATATTACACACTCATATTTTATATGTGGTGATAAAAACGGAATTTGCTCACTTTTCCGAACGAACGTTCGATGACATATCCTCAAATATTTACACACATCTCTGCTATTTTCGTCCTGAATGCCGTACGTACCTATAAAAATTTTATTGCGAGTCGAAACTACACATACACACGTCCTTTTTATTATGAAACGGACGAACACACAAGCAGTATATATTGAAATAAATTATATTATTGCGGTCCCCGAACGTATAAGAGTACTTTGATTAGACGGCGTTAATTGAGTTCCATAATTGAGTTGCCTTCGCCAAGGGGACGTCACTTAAAAAGCACAGCCGGGCCGAAAGTTATGTATGCTATCACGTATAAAACACATGTATTGAGTTTTGTTACGTACAGACAAATTCACTGATGAGGGACTAAAGGACCTTCAGGAGCAAATATTTGAACGTGCGCGGTGTGCATGAAAGAAGAGTTACGGACAGATATAAATAAGATGATTTTTTTTTGTTTTATGCTCTACAGGTGTTTGATGAATTAATTTCGTTCATATTAACAAGGTTTTAGTGTAACTCGACAGGAAAAAAGGACCATTATGATGTTGAAGTGAGGGTCTTGTGTCATCTCAGTGGTAAGTGGATGACAAGGACGTTTACTGAGGATTAGGTTACATTGTACGTATATTTAAAAAGGACTCATACTTAAATGTACCCTTGACTGATTCAATTGAATTTTTTTTTAAATTATTCACAATGAATATTAAAATATACGAATACCTATAATTTTTAGGTTTGATAATTTTTTTATATATTGAATCAATGTTATATTTATATATTATATCATCAGTGTTGAAATTTTATATGTTAATAATTAGTAAAATAATCAATACCTATAAGTAAAAATTATTATACTACGTTAGACTATCATATTTTTTATAATAGTTATTTAAAAAAAAGATCGTAACTAACTTCAATATTTTATATGGATTACCAAGCAAATTTACTTTTATATTTTTTTTAATAGTGCTAGAATTTTCAAAAATTTTACGCAATATATTACGTGTATACTATTTACTTTTAAATAAAAAATAACAATTAGTTGAAATGCAGCAATAATTTAAAATTAAAATTCGGAAAAGGTTCTAGGATACATTATAACAAAAAGAGCGTATTATACCATTTTAAGATAAATTTTCTATATGTAACATAAAAAAATATAACACATTTCCACAATACAACTTTTCTTATTTCAAAATTAAAACGCGTTTGACACATTCAGATATTTCAATAACACGCATATAAAACAACATCGTTTTTTGGCTATTCAACGTTCACGAACAAAACCATCGTTCACGTCATACGTCAAACGCCGTCATAACGGTGAAACAATAAAAGGAAAAGTGTATGTTTTCCGACCAAATTTTCTACGTCTTGGAAAAAACCACCCCTGGCAAGTATTTCGCGTGGGGGAAAAGCGCCGAAACGTATGGCCGCGGGGCTTTCCCGTGGGAAAACCGCCTTTTTTCACTCTTTAGAATATCGTTTAGATTTTTTTGAGGAAACGAGGAAATTCACAAGGCCTTTCAGATTTCCCACATGATTATCGGCGCGAGTTTCGCGCGCAAAATGAATGATGAATGATGCGAAAAGTTTTTTAGGGCCGCCGCCGTTCGCGGGCCTTATTCGTCAATTAACCGTTTTTTTTCATATGGAAAATGTGTTAGGTTGAAATTTATCGTTATGTTATCACATATTTTTCGTTTTTGAAATATGAAATGTTCATATTCATTATGTACATATATAGGTATATTGCATATAAATTGAATTTATAATTCCTTTTAAATCAATTTAAAAATAAATAAATCTTTACTTTAGAAACGAGTCTTGGTTATACTACAAATTCTAAAAACAACTTTAACTTTGACCGATATCGAATAGATCTAATCAACCCAGCAAATTAAACAGCATCTTGAAAAATTGGCGATAAAGCGATGATCCATTAGTCGACGGAAGCCGAAATCAGATTATCGTGCAAAATGGAGAAAAAAGAGGTTGTTCTCGAGAATTCCGTTTAGCTCCATTAAAACCCTCATCCCGCTCTGATTGATGATGGCTGATTTCAGCAGAGGATGTCCGTTTTCAGCAACAACACCCCGCAGGACAACAAGGGTCTTCCTAAAAGTCGAGTCGGATAAATACGTTTTAATTGAAGCACGCAACGACGCTTCGCAAAGAAGATGAAAGATAAACGCCTGAAAAAATACGAGCGATGTTCTGAAAGTGACTGATTATATAAATATTACGCTGAATAAACTGAATTTTAAGAGAACAACTCGTTTGCGTTGATTATTCGCTTAATTTTATGAGACGTCTAATTATGTTATATGCCAAGGATTTTTTTGATTAAATAATAGAATTGGTGAATGACTTTTTTTTTAATTACTTGGAAATTTAATTTGTAATATTAATATTGTGTGTCAATTCGTTTAAAACTATAAAGAAAATTTTCAAGGTTTATAAAATATTTAAAAAAAAAATTAATTAATATCTTATTTATCTAAACGTTCTATAATACTTCGAAGTTGTTTTCGAAGAGCTTTCGGAAAAAAAATTATTCTACGCTAAATGAAAACGCAAAACAAGCTTAAGGGGCGGTTGTCAGAGTTGAAATTGTGTTTCGTTTCTTCTTATATCTTTTTTTTTCCTTTTAATCGAGAATTTAATATCAAAGTTGGGATCGCTCGTTCGCATTTTCGCGATGACCCGCTTCCGCGGCTTAGCAGTAATTATTATTGCGACTTTCGAAACTTTTTCCATGGAAGTATGAAAAAGAAATGCGATAAGATAATGCCGTTTTATCTACGTATATCGATTGTTTAAACCTTCCAGAATGAAAGTTTAATTGGAGCCGTCCATTATGAAAGAGATTCATGATTTATGATTTGATACCATTTGTCCGATAATGAAAATTTTTAAAATGTTCATATTTCTAATATTAAAATCAATCTCGATTCAATATCCAATGCATTCTGCCCATCAATTACCGACAAATTAAAATTTAATCTCAAGTAATTAACAAAACAATCGACGGTCGCCATTTTCATCGAACTCAAATCAATTACCGTTTACATTGCACGAACACATTGCACAAATACGAAACAGCCATTTTAGCATTTTCGCTAATTTATAGCCGCTGGTTCTATTGTGATCGCGACGTGGAAACTGTGCAGTTTGCAGTTTGCGAAATGCCGCCATTATTCGCCATATTGGAATGGCGGCGCAACTTTGACCGTTAATTACATCGCCGTGAATGCGAGTCGGGCGTTTAAAAATTCAAAAGAAGTGCTGTTTATTTTTTGTTAATATTGCTTTTGTTTGTGAGTTAATTGTTCGTTTAATTGAGATTTATGTTTGGGTGATATTTTTCTGGAAGTAATTTTGAAAGAAATGTCCATTAGAAATTATTGTTTCAAAGTAAATTATTTATGCAATAATATACTTATAAGATGAAGAAAATATTTTTTTATATAATATTTAAATTAAAAATATCGAAATGAATCATTTATATTAAAAAAAAATTAAAGTGATAACAATTTGGTAAGGTCTTTTAATAAAATTCTTGGGACTTTCAATGCGGGATCAAATCCGAAAGTTGTGATCATTCGATTTTCGCATACTGCCATACATTTTCGACGTTTTATTGCAAAGTCGAGATACAAACAAACATTGTAAAACTCGAAGGCGTGCTTTATGCGGGCACATTCGCGGAAAATGTATGGCCAACGCAGATAAGGGCTTTTCCGAATTTTACGTTTTCGCATATAAAATTCGCGTACGTATTATTGCTATATGTCGTCCAATTTCACATTATGTTTCAGCATTCGCGAAAGGAAAAACTCACTATCGAGCTTCGATAATCCTCCGCTTTTCCGATAATGCGCCGGGGAAAATTCATACGATGATGGATATTTGCCCGCGCAAAAGCAATCACTTAACTGTTTCGGCGAATATATCCCGGTGGAAAATTCGGATTTTCGAAGAGGTATGCGTGGGTGGTGAGTGCATATTTTAACAATTGAAATGCAATTGAATTTGGAAACGTTTAGTGGTATTTGCGGAAATGGTTTATATAGGAGTGTTGCAGGGTCGTTTTACAACGGGAAAATTGCGCATTTCCTTTCGCGGTCCGTAAAATTTTATCGTCGCTTCATAAATGTGCTTTTAACTTTGGTATCGTAATAATAATTTTTAAAGACAGCATTAGCATTCAAGGATTTTCGTATACGAAGTGAATATGGGTAATTTTAAAATATACCATCTCTAGTGGAGATATTTTATAAAATTCTAAAAAACTAATATTAATTTATGTGTTTCGGATTGAAACAATTCTTTATAGCTTTAGTTAAGTATTAAAATTTAATGTTTCACTTTTTTTCAACAATTGAAATATATTTAGAAATTAAACGAATTTAACGATATTTGATTTTACAATACATTTTTCTTAAGGGCCAAACTCTGTGATTTTTAATACTAATAACAAAACATACAAATCATTTTTTAGAATAAATCAATTAAGTTGAATTCCATAATATTTGATTTAAAAAAATCTGTGATGATAAGTTTAACCACTAGAAACTAAACGGTACCCGTTAGAAATCCATGATTGATGACAAATCTGTCATTTTACACTGTAAAAATTAAATTTTGTACATTTTTTCTAACATTACTTGAAAAATACACGACTCGTATATTTTTTGTGGTTTTAAATAATCTAACCCTTCGGAATGCGTCATTTTTGATTGTTCAACAATTTCCATCACGATTTTAAATATACATATGACAACTCACTCTAAAATTACCATATTTTTTATTAAATTCAAAAACCATTTTTTAAACATAAAACGAATATTGACACAAAAATTCATTTCAAAACGTAAATCCCGTTATGAAGCAAATTCCAAAAATATACAATAGAGACGTCGCGCTCTGAAAACCAGGCCAAATAAAGCCTCTTCATCATTCGCCCCACCTTCAAAAAAGACGAAATGAATAAAGAAAAAGGTCGAAACAGATTTATCCACAGCCAATATCAATTTGCGTCGATACAAACGTTTTGATTTCTCCGCATTATGCGCGATACGCGTCGATTTTTCAGCGTCCCCTTACGCCCCGACGGCAACGCTTTTCCATACATTTTCCGGGGTTTTTCCGTGGATTTTTCCAGCGGACCACCGACGTTTCCCACCCAACCACCCCTCCAGTCTCGCCGTGGAAGAAAATGGATGAAAACGACGCGAAAGGTGAATAATTTGACGCGAAAACCGATGATAAATGGCGCTCGCGTCCTCCGTTTTTGTTCGCCGATTCGATGAGGGACGATACTGTTATGTTATGGTGTTTTTTTTTTGTGTGTATATTTTTTGTATTTTTCGTATGTGGGTGAATAGAGGTGTTTCTGTTGCTTTGGCCGGTTTTACTATCGGAAGATCGTTAGCTTGGGTTGACGAATTGAGATTGATTCGTTCGTTATGGTTTCGGTGTTTTTGTACGAAAAATATCGTTATTATAATAATATTATATGATTTTTTTTTTATGAAATTCGATTTCATTGTTTAATTTTCTTGGTAATATTCTTCTCTTTTGTATATAGGACCGATTGAATTTCATGAATTCTCGATTGTGCTGTAATTTATTCAAATCTTCTAGAAGCTTTGATACTCAAAAGATTCAGTAAACCGTCCATGAAAATATAAAAATTCCAGCGATTTTCGAATCAAAAATTCCATTTTACAAATATCCAATAAAAAAAATTTACTTGAAACTTTCATTTAAACACAAAACCATCATATCATCAAATAATTTAAAATAATTAATTTTAAGCTTTTTTTACAGAATATATTTAAATTCAGTGTATTCAATAATCGTGTAATCTCTTATCGGGTATTAATTTGTCATATGTAGAACTAAATTAAAAATCCCAACTCGACTTAACCTGCAATTACTGCCAACATCAATATTCGGTCGCACCCTCGAGTCACGCTCAACCCTCAATTGCCGAAACCGAAAATAGTATTTATAGGCAGACTTCGATTATTTATTCGTCTTTACATAATTGCGTTTCCCGGCGAACGTGCTAAGAGGGTAGATGGCTGAGGTTGATTAATTAGAAATGTGGCCGCGTCCATTTAATGGTGAACATGGGAGCGAGGCAGGTTATGAAATGTATGTTATACATATGTATATATGTAAATAAAATATCTGAAGGCTTCGTGGGTGTGCGCGTTTATTACGGGAGGAAAATTCTGGGGAGGTATCAGTTCCCGGAAGATTGTTTATTGATGGCGTTTGTAAGTTGGATTTCAATTGGTGGAGGTTGATTGGTTTTAATATTAGTGAAGAGGTAATTAATGTGTTTATTTTTGTGATGGGTTCGTGGAATTTTGTTGATCTGTTTGAGTAAATTTAGTTTAATTTTTAGATGTCAAGGTTTTTGATGTATTTTTAATCGAATGGGATGTTTGTCGAAAGGATTTTTTCAAAATAAAAATAAAAATTGTTTAATTTATCACTGTTGAATGAAAGTTATACATGTCATAATTATCAAGTATAAATCATAAAAGGAGAATATTCTTTAAAACTCAATTAATCATTTAAAAATATTTATTATCTTTATCTTTAAGATAACTATAAAAACTATTTCATGTATCATCGTTAAATTTTTCTTATTTCAACGAAACAACCAAAAAATGTATTTCAATATCAAATGAGATTTTTTTTATTTTATCAAAATAATGAAACATATCTTTATATAACCATTCTTATGTAATATTCACATAAAAACAAAAATTTCTGATTAGCGAAAAAAATTAACGTCTTTTATTATGTATATTTTTTCAAACTTATATTCACTTACCTTTTTATTAACATCTAAAACAGATACATTAAAAAAAACCGTCGACCAATTCAAACGAAAAATTTATTCATGACTAAACAAATAAAAAACGAACGACAAACATACACCTATATATAATGTAAAAAAAAGTTACAAGAAAACCATCTAAATATCACAAAAGCAACCCGCGATAATATCCCATTTAATGACTCCAACACAATTAAGAGTTACGCAAAAGTATATACACTCAACTCCCTGATGGGGGCAAAAGCGAAGTTATGCAAAAGGCATTCTAAAAATTCCCGACATTGTAATGCTCGACTTCTGGGCTGTTTGAAATTGACGTTTGACGTCTCGTTCCGATGGCAACTTTTGTAATGGAAACTTTAACGACGATATTTATGAATCGCTGAATGTCTTGACGCGGCATTATAATGTCGGATCGTTTGACAGTTGTCAAAGTTAACGTTTAGCGTACACAACGGTTTGTATACGGTGTTTGACGGTTCAAAGACGGCGGTTTTAGAAAGTTGAGATTAGTTCGGTGGGCGGTATGTAGATGGCGCTGATGGTGTGTGTGATATGCGATCAGTTTTCCCTTTTATTTTTAGTTTTATGGCAATTTATTTTTTAACAATTCCTCGAACGATAATTGTTACCTGAAATTTGGTTTCCTTTCTTTTCGGATCCCTCCTTTTCACCTCCCTTCCTTTTCACATCCTTAAAATATATCTGAATAAGTATTTTTTGTTTTAAAAGCAATGATTTTTGAACATTTAATTTAGTTCTGTAATTGACTTATAGATGGCACTAGTCATTTGAGCGATACGCGATAATTCTTTCCTTTTATGTACGTTAACGTTTATTTTGCAGTTACATATAGATATTCAACTATTTTTCAATACAAAAATTATTGTTTCCAAAAATTATAGTTTAATACTATGATTAGTTCATTAGACCATTTCCTCCCGCGTTTTTAACATATTTGAATTGTTGTTTCTTAAAAATATATACACAGCGTGTGTTAAAAATGATCAATTATTTCGCGCGAAGCCATCCGTTTTTCCGTCGTCCGTTATCTTCCCTTTATGCAAACGAGGCTGAAATTTTCTCCGGCATAAATAATGCAAATAAATAAATTTATTTCCACCAACGAAATTATTATCGGACGCTGCGAGCGCAATATTTTATTTGCTAAAATCTACTCTCGCTCATTCTGAAATATTTCCTAGTTTATATTCAAACTCCGCGAGGAATCCGAACAATTCGCGATGCGAAACTTACGGCCGAGTTTCGCCGAAACTCACGAAATTAATTAATATTTTAAAATATTTATTTTTTTTTTATTTCTATGAGAAATCCGGCATGATTGCGGCCTTAAAAGGATATTTATTGCGGCGTCCGGTTAAGGTCGTATTTCGATCGCTTTCGATACGAGAGCGTTTCACGGTTGAAATAGCGCGCTTTTCGGACGGACGCCGTTAATTAAGTGAACTCGGCCGTTAACGTCTAAGAATTTACCGTGAAATTACATCGTCTTTTCGCAAACATTTTTCTTGTCGTTTAAAAAAATACACCAAATAACTCAGTGCTTATAACCAAATGAGCTCATAATATATATTATATGTTACTGTTTAAAAATTGGTAAATATATATGATCGGTAAATAACATATACATATATTAGTATATATGATCGGAAGGTTTGTGTATAAAACATTTAATAGAAAGTAAATTTTAAGATTGGTAAATTTTATGTTATGGCAATGAATTTTATCAATTCGGAGTTTACGATCTGTTCCAATATTTACTTTACTAACATTCGTCAATCTCCGAAAATTCAAAAAAAAATATAAACATGATTTATATAAATTGATTCCCCATACTGTATTTCACATAAAACCCGATACCCGCACTTCGATACATCATAGTTAAATATCAAGCAAATATAGAGCAATGCAATCTCAATTTATATCAAGCAAAAGTGTCACGATCCGAAACTGAACGTATTTTTCCAGTTTTCCAACAAACCCCATAGAGACCCATAGAGTATATACGCGAATCCCGTTCCCTGGAAGACGTGCTCCCGAAGGATTACTTCACCTGTTACTCGCTCGTGTTTCACTACACTAACCAGAACGAGGAGATGTCCTGCGATCAATCTATAGTCGACAAACTAGATTCTGGTCTATCAAAATAGATACAGGCTGCTTGCTGGATAGTAAAACGACCGTTCGAAAGCAGAAGGAATCCCGCAGGACTTAATTTAACCTTTTCTTGCCGATCGTATTTGTTCGGAAGTGTAAATAATTTATTAAATTTAGATGGGTTCCGTTTCGATGGCGTTTTTAAATATTTATATTGACTGAATGTATAAAAATTTTATATATTTTTTTTTAATATTGTGTTAAGAAAATGAAAATCAATTACAATAATTTCTAAATGACCAAAGTAAAAGGTACATGATCAAATCATGTGTATTGAGCACACTAAATATTGCTTAAGAATCAGTGCATTTGATAAAATCGAAAATATTGATCGATTTATTTATATGAAATATTGATTCATACAAAATTCCACTAATTGATTTTCATATATAAATAGTACTAACAAGCCTTAACATACCGAACACTTTTTCCTTTTATAAAAAACATAAATAACATAAAACAAATAAAAACTCCTCAATATTCGAATACGCAAACATTAAACAACGAAAGGACGCGACCTCTTTTGACTTTCGCATCCGAAAACACCCAACATTCTACAAAACACAATGCCGATACGTCCAAGTAGGAAAATTCAAGTATTTTCCCATATACATATGTCCCTTCATGTGTGTATGCACGGGAAGAATTATGGTCAATTTGGTTAGGGGCGCCGCACGGCCAACGCTTTCCCATAAATCACGCTTTTCCGATACGACGACGCGTATATGTGTTTGTTTTTCCGACGTTTTTCCGAAGTTTTCTTTTTTTTATTATTTTCGAGCAGGACGTTCGGTTCTCATATTCACGTCGCGTTTGACTGAAGCGCTATCAGTTATGTTCCCTGTTTTTGACCTTGTCCATATTATTAAGCGATCGTTTTTCTTTCGCACTGTCTGACCTGTATTTTTTCATATGGTGTTGTGTATAATATGGGGTTCATATATTGTTGAATATTGGAGTTTTTCTTTCGTTTTTATATAAGAAATATAATAAACGTACAATTTTTTTAATATAATTGTCCAATAGCTTGTTTTATAAACACTTAAAAACAAATAACAAGATTCATCTTTGAAAAATTCCATAAAGTTCTAGAAATAATTATGTAAACTTTTAAATGTTGATCAATTATTTAAAGATGTTATATTTATAATATGAATTTTATGATATGATAAACTCTTCTTCACCAAAAATTTTTCTAACATGAATTACTAATTAGAATACAAACACAAATATTCAAATCAATATAATACTTCATACTATTATATTTTCAGATTCAACATCAAAAATCGAACATCGCATCTACAAACAAAAATTTCGATCCATCAAAAATTTACGACTCCCAATATTAACGCGAATTAAAAAAAAATAAAAAACGCTATCAAATCTCCAAAAATCGCATATAAAACACACTTTAAGCGTTAAAATATTAAAATGCGATTCGATTCTCGATTTGCGAAAATATCGCCGCATTTATCTGGGCCGTAAAAAAAAACGGGGTCACATTCAGGGCCCGTTCGGGAATCGTTCGATTCGAATTTAATAAAAACACAAAAGTGTATATCGAGTGTCATACAATGGCGCCATTATATGGCGCACTTTGCCCGATGAAGCATCTGAAAAGGAAAATCGGCGAAAAGTCGCGAGAAAAACTCGATTTCGCGAAAAGCGAAAAACAACGGATAACGTGAGATTGGAATTCGCGTAAACGTGTTCGTTTTATTTTTGAATTATTATAATATTTTATGGTAAACGTTTTCTTTGTATATTATAATATTTCTTTATTGTTGAATGATTATTTTGGATTATTTTTTGGATTTAGGGTGTTAATATAATTTAAATTTATTTTTTTATTGGATTGATTAAAAATTCAAATTATCGTCATCATCGATAGTAACTTGATGACATTTACTGCAGAAAAAACCTTCCAAATATTTTCAAAAGTTCTATCAATATTTTTGAGAATAAATTAACGTTCAAAGAATTCGATTTTGTGCTAAATGTTTTCAGATTGAATTAAAATAATAAAAATTCATCTATTGACCAGATTTCTTATTACTTAACTTTATTATTCGTTCGAAATTGTTACATAAGACAAAGAAAAGACATTCGACACAAAACAATAAAATAAAATCTGCAATGAATGAATCGTAAAATTTCATTGCTTTCACAGATGTTTCTCATAAAAATTCAAAAGAAAAAAGTCTTTTAATGCTTTTTTCAATTACCCTACATAACATTCACTTACTATATTTATATTAATCGATTCCTAACATAACTTTTAAATTACTCTATATATAGAAAATCGCTCATTTCCACCGGATTCGATTTAGATTAGCTCCGATGCAATATTGCACCATCACATTATCTTTATACGTATTATGACGACATAATCTGCAAACGATATTACGCTGTCAGGAGTTAGTTAGAACTGCAAAATCCCAATATGTGACCTCTATATGAGCTTTTACAATCGGAAATTGGAGCAGGTATTTGAACATGGAAGCTGCATTTGACCGGAAATTGAGAATTTTGCACGAAAGCTCGATTCGTTTAATAGGAATATGTGATGGGTTTAATTCGATGGTGTTGTCAGGGAATATTAGTGGGTGAGTGTTGTTTGTTGTTTTAGTAATGGGTGAAGTTGTTCTAATTAATAGTTTAATATAATATATGAGTTATGATAAGCTTGAATATGAAATACGTAGTTTATTTTTTTAAAGTTGTAAGAGTTGATTTTTGAAATAATCTTAAAACTTACTACCGGAACTTTTATGTAATATAAATCAAATTTTTTGGATAGGTTGATTAAATAACTTTGTGACGTGCTATTTTATTTTATGAAAAAATGACTGAAGTTTAATATGTATACGAGTGTTATTCAGGAAAAAATCACTTGAACCAAATTAAATGTATTATTAATTCAAAGTTATGCGAAAAGTGATATGGTCTATAGATAAAATTGATATCAGTATTAAAATAATGAATAAAAAATTTAAAAAAAGTGCTAAAAAAAGCTTTAATATTGTATTCAATTTCAAATATAACAACATGAAGATTCAAATATACAAAATAAAATTTCTTTAAAAAGTATTACTCCTAGACAATTTTAATATAATATTACGAGTATATTTATTCAAACAACGTTCCTTTAATTGGTCTACAATAAAACAAATTAGCCCTCCTTTCGTAATTAACATTAAAATTCAAATTCAAACTCAATTATAAAATTAAAAAAAAAAACACAAAACCATTTACGTGTAGAAAACCGTACATAAAAAATGATATATAAAAAACGAAAACGAGCCGCGCGGCGAACGCTGAAAACCGCCATTTTAATTAAACAACCGAGCTCCTCCAACTTTCTTCGTGGTTCTTATATACAGTTTTATACAAAACGTATAATGACCCGCAAATGTATAATAATATATATTTTTTCGTCGTTCGTCGTCGAGGTTCCGTTTCCGCCTTTACGGATTGCTCGGCGCTGGTAGGAAAAAAAAGGTCCTTTCGCTCCATTAGTTTTTCCCGCGATAATTCTGATTTGAGACCGCCCGCCATTTTCCCGCCCTATTTCCAGCATTTTCCGAGTGTATTTTGGAGCTTTCTGTCTCCTAGCTCGTTTGTTCGTGGCGAGGATAAATGTTGAGGTTCGATGTCTGGTACTCGTCTTTATACGCTTGTTTCGCTTTTATCTTTTCAGTGTGTGGAATCAAAAATTCGATCGTATAAAAATATGAATGGGATAAAACTTATATGATAAATAAAATATAAATGCTGAGTGTGCAATATGAGAATAACTGGTTTGTTATTCGATGCATTCTTTGGAAGAAAAAACATAATTGGATTCGCTGAAAGTTTTCATTAATTTTAGCGAGAGTCAGCGAATCTGTGATATGCAGCTTTTGCTGTAATTGACCCAGATTTTGACGATAATTTACAATTGGGTCAATGAATATTTACGAGAAGAGTGACGAAAAAATCGTTACGAAGCACTTCACATTATTTTCGTTGTAAATCTGCCTCAGGTACTTCAACAAATGTGGAAAACCCTGTCTGCAGCTGTCAGCTTGTTAGCTCGACACGAAACCCTTTCTTTCTCGCACAAAGCATATGATAATATAAGTATATATTATATATACATACAAGTATAAGATTTACAAAATGTTCTTTTCTGTAAAGCACACTCGAATTCGACGGTTATTATTCTCGTTTATTACTCGCGTTGTATCAAAGTTCGACCGCTCAGATGCTTTGTTATCCTTCCAGTTTCAGCTTGGGATTCGCTGCTTTTCGTATAATAAAATAAAGGGAAAGCCACACACGTGAACGCTCACAAAAGTTATATTTAGTTAAGAAAAGCAGTGCTCGTAAGTGGCGAAAGTTAGCGGAAATTTCTTTTCGCCTCCGAAACCGTCTTTGCTTCCCAAATTATGGGTTAGTGAAGTTTGTCAACTTGCGTTTGACTATATAGAAAGTCGGAAAGTGTTTAACAAATGTATTAAATAAATATGATATAAATAAGTGTGCTTAATTTTATTGGCAATTGTGAGATTATTGTAGATCGATATGACGAAGTATTGATATCATTGGATATTATTATTAACGTCACCATAATAAACAATTTAATAATATAAGAATACAAATTTTTATATATATATAAATATTAAAATATATATTATATTATATAGATTTTAAACTCACACATAACCGTCACATCTCAAGAACAAATCGGCGATACAATCCGACATCTCCGACCGCCAACATTTTTCGCAACGACCATATGGTCGAAAAAGATAAGAGAACCCATCCACATTTTCGATAGTAAATTACCCTGAAGCAAGTGAACCAATTAATTGAAGAGATAGCGTTCGCCTAATGTTTTTACGTCACGAAGAAAATCCGACATACAACGCTTTATTTAGTTTAGCGCACAAACAACGTCCAATATATTCCGACATTACAATATTTAGACACAGCCAGATGAATATGAAACGTTTCGAATTGTCGGCATAATTCGCATTCGTCTGTCTAATATGCGGGTTCGTATTATCGACTGATTTGCAAAGCATCCCCCATATTAATTTCGGAGGCTTTGATGTAGTCTCGGGCGAATTGGCGGTTTCTTAGCCGACCCTCAAAGCCTTAACCCTGCGCCGCATACGATGTCGTATTTGGATGGTTGTTTCGGTCTTGGATCAGTGACTTAATACGGATTAATTAATAAAGAAAATTAGTATTTGTCAATCTATCTACAGCAGCAGAAGTGCTCGAAAACCAAATATTATGAATCGCTGCGACTGAATAAAGTTTTCGCAAACTATCGCCAAATACCGTTTACCGAGTTATATTATATTATACAATACTTTATGCATTGTATATGCATATTTTTTCACTTTTCTTTTAGAAAAACTGGACGTAGTGGGTTTAGAAAATTTCGCAGAAACTCTAAACGTATTTATTTAATACTAAATGTCTCAGTCAAAAGTCTGAACATATTTATTACTGAACGTTTGGTTATGTTTTTTATGTAACATTTACTGAATGTATTTTATTAATTCAAGCATTCGGATAAAGGTGATACCCATTAGATTTACCTAATCATTTGGTTGATAAGGATATTTACTAATATATGATTCAAATATCATCTAATGAGAGTTGTTGGTTTTCGAGCATTTTTGCTGCTATAGGCAAATTAACAAGTACCGAAAAATTTATGGTGTGAATAATGGCTTTTTATTTACAAAAAATCATTGTAAAATGTATATGTTGATGAGTTGTCGCTTATTTCAATAACGATTTCAGTGACAAGCATTAAATTTAACTGTCACAATAATTATTAATCCAAAATATCTATATACTACGAAGGGTTAACGTTTACCCAATCGCGTTCCTTTACCCCTCAGACTCCGTTCACCGAAAGGGATGATGTCTGCTCGTAATTTAATACACGATTGCGGATTTCGGAAATCTCGCAAACCCTCCATATTTCGAAGCGAGTAATCCTTCCCAACGAAATTGTGCATGTCATCGAGGATGTACAAATTGGGTAGACGACGCATTCCTGCCGCCTTAACGTCCCAGGTATGCGTCGTTCGACATTTATTAGGGATATCGCAAAATTTCGCTAAACACTCCGACAGTATACGATATTTTATCGAATGTAAATTGCGGCAATGGATGTTTTCGGCGAATGTATTGATCCTCTTGTTGTGGACGCGGTATTACTGCCAGTGATGTCCACAACAAGCACATCTGAGGACACAACAAGCGCAGGCTGTGCTTATTGACGGTTGTTTGTGTGTGAATCGATATCGGGCATAATAGGTTCCTCTTCGGTTATGGGTGTGTATGTGAAAGTTTTCATGGTGGTGTGTGAATAGGAAAATCATAGTTGAGCCTTTAATATGTGCATTGTGCCGTATCCGGATTGTTGCAATAATTTGGTAATATATCATGAAGAGGATAAACTTTGAACTCGTTTATTGAACATGTATTTAACAATAGACTTTATATAATCAGTGTATTTGTTATAGTGAATCTATTCCTAAATTGAATTATACTTTCTCTACTAAAAGTATACTTTCTCCAACCCATTCGGTTAAATAATTTTATATTACTTTTAGTACTTCATCGACAAAAACCTAACCCGACCCAACCTATTTTATGAATATCAAAAATTAGGCTCATTGATGGGATACTTTTACTATAACACATCTACCGATAAAAGCGTATTCAGATTATAAAATCCCTAAAACATCAGTAAAAGTATACTTTCACTGTGGCATTTTTACTCATTTGCATACAAATCTCTAGATATTTATGTATTAAATAAGCTTTCAGTGATAATATACAACAACTGTAAAGATGTTTCAGATTCGTAATAAATATTATATTTATTAACTAATTTATTCAATAAAAATTAACGGCACGATTTAAAAAAAACTATGTATTTAGTCCATTTTATTGTACGGACCCACAAAATTCAAAAATATCTAAACGCGAACATTCAAAACGACCAATCCCAAAAACGAAATTCGAAAAACGCACGTACGAATGCAAATGACGCGTCGAAACGTCAACACGACGCGGGAAAACGCAAACGCGCGGCTACCGCGTTTTCGACTTTCCGCCAGTGTATGCCAACGTGACGGCGTTCATTCGCAAACACACACGTGTGGGTGTATATAAAAGTGTGTGTGTGTGTGTGCGTGTGTTTTGCGGCGCACATGTCTCTAGAAATTCGTATGCAAAACGGCCGCAAATGTGGTCGCTCCGCAAACATAAACAGAGTTTATCGCTGTTTTTCCACCTTTCTTGTATTTTTTCAACGGAGCTCAATCGCCGCTATGACGCCTCGATTGTTTTATTTGTGCTTTGTTTAATGGTGTTTTTTATGTGGAATATTTTCAGACGTTTTCATATGAAAATGTTTTTGAATAAAAATAAAATTATGACTTTAGAAACGTAAATATTATGCGATTAGATTTGGTCATTTAGATATAATAATTTTCAAGGAAGTCGTAATAAAATCGTTTGAATGATTAAGAACAATTCGCCTATTGAAAATCTTAGATGCCATTTGACTTTGAAAATGGACGAGAAAAAGATTAAGAAGGCTTAACCATTGACTGATTAATGGTAAATTTGTGCAATCAATGGTGCATGCGAATTAGTGCAAAATCGATTTGAAGTTTTAATAATTTATTTGATGTGAAGAATCCAATCGTTTTATAAATTTAATGCTTCATTGATTTAAAATTTGTGTATACAAGTTTTTTTTTAATTAAAATACTATTAATTTTTTTGGCAAAAAAATATCGTTTAAATTTAAGTCACAAAACAATTCAAATCAAAATTTAACATTCTTCAGGTCAACAATTTTATCATATTATGTTTTTTATTTAGATTACAATCAGATATATATATAAAAAAATCATATTCTTGCGAAAATTAATACTACTTTACCTCGAGAAAATCTTAATTCAAAATTATTTATTTGTTTTTCTTTATGTACGATAATGCGGACTAAAAAAACTAATTTTTCGCCATGTGCAAAAACCGTTACGACCTAAACCGAGGAAAAAAATATCGCGGCAAATACACACGTTGCTGTAAAATCCCTAAATTTACGATATAACTACAAATCCAGAATTCACCATATGAACAAAACGATAAAATAAAAAATTGTAATTATACTAATTTTAAATTTTCATTTTTTCAAGACCTATCATTATTTGATTTGAGTCTAACATATTTCGTTTAATTATTAAAAAATATTTCACTTTTTTTTTAATAAACTTGATTTTTATAAGATATTTGTTATACTATAATATTATAATTCAAATTTTTTATTATAATTATTATTTAAAAATTTTCAAAATGTTTATATGAATAATTTTTTTTCAGACATTCACCATTTCAATCCAAGAAATATTTAAATTCCCCTCGAAAAACCTAAGATTCTCAAACCTCTTTACATTCACAATAACACACATACACATACACAACCGCACTTTATTCGGCCATTGTGCAAATTTCCTTTTCTGCCGCCGCGTTTGATGAATACCGACCGTAATGGCGCGCGCGCAGAAAACCGCCTTTATTGAAACGCGAATTTCGCGCGATAAATCTTTACGACTTTTGATTTACGACCGACGAACTGGCCACGCGGTTTTTACGGCCATCGCCGAAATAAGGCCCCAATTCAAAAGTGTCCCGCGGGAATTATTACGGATTGTAATTTTGATTCTGCAAAGAATCCCCTTTATAGTTCCGAGCGCATATAATAACGCGGGATTGCTTCTTTCGATAAAAATTTTAATGTGCACTTTCCCGCCGTTTTTACGCTGTCCATTATCGCCGTTTTCTTCTTGTTTGAGTGCGTTTTTTTTTCGCTCTTTTTGGTTTCTCTCTGCGAAGTTTTCGTCGGTTTAATGCCGATTTTAGCGGTCGAGATAACTCTGCGAATTGATCGTATCGCTTTCGATTCAAATCTGCCGCCTTTATTATTTCTTTATTTCCATTATAAAGCTCTCCTTTATAAACACTAGGAAGGCTTTTCAGTCGTTTCTGAGAATAATTTGAATAAACCGATCAGTGTTTCAATTATTTTCGGGTAAGATTATGGAGCGATGAAAAATAATGTTAAACAAAGGTAAGAAATTGGAATCTTTGATACTTTTCGTTTATGGAAATTTTGATCATTTTTACTTATTTTAAGCGTATTAAATTGTATTGGTAATTAAGAAAATATTCGGTTTTTTAATGTGAAAATGTATGAAAAGAAAATTTTCCTGATTGCCGTTCAGTTTTGTAAAATGGGTATTTAAGTACCAAGTACATTAGAGGAAAAATATTACCGAATAAACAAGATAGCACTTATGAACTTTGAATACATTTCTCTTGCATTTTTTTATCTTCAAACTCATCGTTTCGTTTTTCAAATAAGAAAACAGTTAAAAGACAACCACTATTATCAAAAATTCACATGATTTTTAGCACAAAAACGAAAATAATTCAAAATAAAAACCATCATGTTTTTAATTGCATATGAAAGAATACATGAATTTACACTGTATTTGCAAATGAAAACGTTACATAACCGAAAAAAACTATATACAGGTTTTTCACCCCGAATTTTTTTCACTCCAAACCAAATATTTTCCATTTAAAATAAAATATTCTCTATTTACAATAATTTTTTTTGTATACATTACTAAAAACTTATAACAACCATTAATCTATTTTAATTTAAAATATGCCTAACCTTTGAAAAAAGTAATATTATACATAGTAAACTTTTGCAAACGCTTAATATATCTAGACAAATAACGTATCTAACTGAGCTAAAGATATATCTAATTTTGTTAAAACGTGACTAACCTAGCTAAAAACGTTCCTAACCTAGCTAAAAACGTTCCTAACCTAGCTAAAGAAATACTTAACCTAGAAAAACGTCCTTAACCTAGAAAAACGACCCTAACCGAGAAAAAACATTCCTAACCTAAGAAAAAACAAACAAACACAACCTTATATTGGATTACGCTCACGATAAACATTAAGAGCCTTAAATCCACGATCGATAATTTGCGACCTCGTCCCGTTTAGCTTCAAAGTTGTCGCAGATAAATCCTTTCGGGGCGCAAACTAAGCGTTCAGAAGTAAACTCATTATAAATACTCTGTTTGCATACAGATCGCGCTTAACGTTTAAACTTTAACTTTAATCCGAACGTCTCTATGTGTAATGTTGCGATCGTGAATGTGAAAATTTACGCCCATATCCGAGAGGGCTGCCTCCCCCCCGCCTCGTACCCTCCCCGCATCCCCGTATAATGACTGTCTGCGAATTAATTTCGGAAGTTCGACCGGTTCGGTTGTGCAAGATTTTAATTTGCATAAAAGTGTTTAATGGTCGAATGAATTTCCTTTACGGGCGAAAATCGCTGATTAAATTCGATATAATTTAATTTAGATATTGTTTCTTGTTTTCGATAGATGAAAAATGAAAGGGAGGATATAGAATTATTTTGTTGTTCGAAAATTATTATTATATGGAAAAAAATAATGATTTCCCTTTTCATTATGCTGTGCGATATTATTCTTTTCAAGTTGATGCTTTTTAAATTTTATTGCTATTTTTGTTTATTTTTAGGCTTATTATTCATTGGCGTAGTTTTATAGTTATTTTTAACCTATTGTTTTTTTTTCCTTCAGCTTTTTTCGATGTAGATTTGTACCCATCGCTTATTTTATGGGGAGTGATGAAAATACAAAACAGCGGGAAATTTTCCGCATATTTTAAAATTATTAGCATTTCCTATATATTATTCAAAACACCAATTTTCCCAAGTTATATTTATTTAATTTTTCAATACAAAAGTCACATTTTCCTAACAAAAACGCAATGACATACATATTTTTCATCATTATTACTTCATATACCCCATCCCCCGTATTTCTCAGTACTTTTTGCACGTTTTCACTTTAACGCAGTCATGCAAGATTTTATTTTTAATAACTTAATCAATTACTTTTTTAAATCATATTATGTGCCTATCTTCATATGTATATGCCAATTATAATTAATAATTAATTAATTCTTATATTAATATTTTTCTATCATTTAAAAAATATATTTTAGACCTTTTTTACGCGAATTTTCGTTAACCAATCTTCTTATTTAGTATGGATTTAATGTCTCTATTTACACGGTTTTTACAGAGTCCCAAGCACACCGGGTACTAACAGCTAATTCTAAATTAAAAAAATAATTTATCAACAAAAAAAATCCAAAACAAGACCACAAGCACACAACTATCAGAATCATAAGACGCGAGGGTTGGGGGAGGGGTGTTCTAATTTCAAGGATGAAAACGTACGAAATAGACGTCACGTTTGATTGTGACAATAATTACACACGGCACCAAATTTATTTTCAGTCTTAAGCATAGGGCACTACCAGCTAGTTCTAAATTAAAAAAAATAATTTATCAACAAAAAAATCCAAAACAAGACCACATGCACACAACTATCAGAATCATAAGACGCGAGGGTTGGGGGGGGTGTTCCAATTTCAAGGGCGAAAACGTACGAAACGGGCGTCACGATTGATTGTGACAATAATTACACACGGCACCCAATTTATTTTCAGCCTTAAGCATAGGGCACTACCAGCTAGTTCTAAATAAAAAAAATAATTTATCAACAAAAAAATCCAAAACAAGACCACATGCACACAACTATCAGAATCATAAGACGCAAGGGTTGGGGGGGGGGGTGTTTCAATTTCAAGGGAGAAAACGTACGAAACACGGCGTCACGATTGATTGTGACAATAATTACACACGGCACCCAATTTATTTTCAGCCTTAAGCATAGGGCACTACCAGCTAGTTCTAAATAAAAAAAATAATTTATCAACAAAAAAATCCAAAAAACAAGACACACAACTATCAGAATCATAAGACGCGAGGGGGGGGGGTGTTCCAATTTCAAAGACGAAAACTTACGAAACGGGCGTCACGATTGATTGTGACAATAATTACACACGGCACCCAATTTATTTTCAGCCTTAAGCATAGGGCACTACCAGCTAGTTCTAAATAAAAAAAATAATTTATCAACAAAAAATCCAAAAAACGACCACATGCACACAACTATCAGAATCATAAGACGCGAGGGTTGGGGTGTTCCAATTTCAAGGGCGAAAACGTACGAAATGGGCGTCACGATTGATTGTGACAATAATTACATACGGCACCCAACTTATTTTCACAGTCTTAAGCATAGAGTAACCAGCTAGTTCTAAATAAAAAAAATAATTTATCAACAAAAAAATCCAAAACAAGACCACAACTATCAGAATCATAAGACGCGAGGGTTGTTGGGGGGTGTTCCAATTTCAAGGGCGAAAACGTACGAAATGGGGGCCGCGAGCACGTGGCGCTGAGGGCGGGGCGCCGCGCCGCGGGATCGATCCAGCGGGCGGGCGGGCGGCGCCCCCGGGGCCCCGACACCGGCGCCCCCGTCGCCCCCGCGGGTCAATCATTGCATAACGCGGAGCGCGATGCGCCCCCCGCGACTGATTTTGGCCGGCTGTCAAAAGGACGATGACGCCGCGTGAGGTGGGCGCCAGGGCTGCCACACGGGATTGGGTTTTGGGTGGGTTTTTTGGTATTTTTTTTTTTGTTGAAGTGTATTGAATGGTAATGTTTTGGTTTGGGTGAGGAAATTTTTTGTTGATAAATTTGTGTTTTATGCAGGGGTTTGGAGTGGAGTAGGAGTTGGAGGATGGAGCAGGTGGAGCAACGGTTTTTTTAAAAGGAGCAGGAGAGGAGCTGGAGCACATGAACTTTTGAATAATACTCCGATGTTCCGACTTTAAATTTAAAATTGAAAAAATGATTTGAAATTTTGAAAAAAAATTAAATTTTGTCTAAAAATTTCACATTTATCTAATTTTTAATTATAATATAATTAGATTTTGTTGATATTATTATCATTCTTTCCCACTTCATAGTAATACAGTTATATTATTTGTTTATTTTTATATTTTATATTAAGTATTTTAATAATTTATTTAATTTAATTGGAGTGTGGATCGAAGCACGGAGCAGAGCCGGAGCCGAGCCAGAACAAGTACTCGTATTTGATGCTGGAAGCGGAGTAACTCAAAAACGTGGTTGCTTCAAAACCTTGATTTTAACGGATTAAAAATGCATTACAGATAAGCAAATAAAATTTCTTATTGTAATTTATGCATTACAAAATTTTCAAATTAAGTTTCTTAATGAATTTTGTAGGGAGGTTATATTTAACAGTTTTTATAAATCAATTTAAGCACTTACAATGCATTTTTATTTATTCAAAATTCAAATTTGTCAATACATAGTGTACACACCTAAATTATTGTATAAATATGTATTTTTTTGTTAGTAGATCCGTTTTGAACATAAATACAGATAACTTCATACTCGTATAATTTGATCATAAAATTATTAAACTTCAAACACTTAACATTATACACCACATACAATGTCGTTGATTATTACAATGAATGTATTGATTATTACATTTTCACCCATCCATAAACATCCCCGACAATACACAACTCAAATAAACATTTACAATGAACCAAACGTCGAAACGTTGCTGCATCCGTGTAACGAAGCATTTCAATGCAATTTCAGCAAATAAGCTTCAATTGCAACACACGTTCAAACCATACTGAAACTTTGCGATATGCACATAACAAACAGATGGCACAAAGCTAGTTTGAACCCATCACATATACGATAATTCACAACGATATTTGTCATATGGATGATTTTCATACATATTAATATATATTATAACGTTTAATCGCTTCTATAAATTTCGTACGCGAAATTGTTAGTAGTTTGTATTAAAAAAATATTGGTAATAAACATGCCCTCATCCGAAAATGAAGTCGGGATATAAGAGCCTTCATTTTCGACAATATGGGTTAAGTGTCGCCCCCGAAGGTAATCGTTATTTTATCGGAACGATTTCTGAATAATGTCGCGTAAAATATTAAGATACGCTTTATTGCACGTGTATTAAACGCTATCGATTTCATATTAAATTCAATATCCTATCACTGAAGTATATAAATCATATGTTGCATGACATTCTTGCGCATTGAAATAAAAATGTTCGTATAATCGATATTTAATTAAAATTTAAATAGCAATACTATTCGATTCACATTACAATAGCTATAGAAGTTCCACACCAATATCGGATACATAATTTAAAATCTCATTGTCGTTCCGCTTCTATAAAAAGATCGTATCGATTTAACAACTCACAATTGCTTATTATACGTCTGAAGATAGCCAAAATTATTCCATTCTTGTATTTACCCATTTTTTTCCCCACAAGAAATAAAACAGTACAAATATACGATTATAAGATTGGCGATCGTCCTAAAAGCACCGAATCGCCCACTCATTTCGTGCCATGAGAATAAAATCTCAATCGGGCATGCATCAAGTTAATACGCGATATAAAATAAATAAGTACACATTCTGCGTCAGGGTGAGGCTCCACGGTGAGCATGAGAAAACGCGTGGGCGTAAATACAATATAATTATATATACTTTTGCGATCACTATGGGACCCCATCCTTACTTTTTGCGTCGTCTCGATTTTCATTCTCGCGTTTCGTGTATTGCTTTTGGCGCAAACGAAGTCTCTTTTTTCGCGCGAAGGCGAACAATTTAAAAACGTTGCGCGGGAAAAGCTCCTGCGTTCAAATAATCCGTTCGGTTCTTTTGCCGTTTCGCTCGTTTTCGATTTTGAAATATAAAATAAAAAGAGTAATAGGGGAAATGATGGGGAGGCAGAGACAATTTGTGTATTTTGGGTTTCGGTATTTTAATATGAAAATAATTATCGAGAACTTTAGATACATATTTACCTTTTTTATAATACAAGAAAATTATATAATATTAATATTATTAATCTTTTTAATTGATGCTAATTATTTTGTATCGAAACAAATAATTGATATTATACTATTGCATTTCATAAATATAATGAAGCTTATAGTTCAATCGATAACCGTGATCAGTATCGATTACGGTTGTTCTACTAATTGGTACATTCTGTAAAAACTGCAACGTTCTGAATGAGGTCAGTTGTATATACATCATGAAGCAGAGAATAAATTGATTGGATCAATACAATTACCATTCCAAAAATATATCATTACTATCATATGGATCAACTAGAGAAAAAAAACCTTTTAAATATTATATGATGACATCAGAAGTATAAATTTTCATTATCAAATGAATTTTATACAACTTTCCAGTTCAATGAAAATTGAACACATGACAAGGAAACACATGATAGTTGAACATAGCTATATTGCACACGGTAACGAGTGAATTCATAGACTATTGAACATACAGATAATTAAACACAATTCAAAAAGAAGTTTGAAATGTTATGACTAAAAAATTTCATACACCATTATTCCATGTATTGATTACTTTATATGTCGCTTAAATAATAAGTAGAAACTAGAAAATTCAATAAATCTAAACCTTTTTCAATATTTCCTTTTTTGAATATGATCATTAAAAATTAACACAACCTTCTTTAAATGATATAAGGAGAACACAACTTTCTCATATTATATTATAAAATCACTAACAATACCTTCACATCACATCATTTATATAAATATCCTTCACATCGTTTATAAATATAATATAAAAATCCTTTATTAAAAAAAAATCTTATTACCCGCGCACTTTTTACTCAATCCATCACATCGCCCCGGACAATCCGAAATCCGCCTCTGTGCAAAATATAACGTCAAAATATTACATCTTCCCGCCCATTTTCCACCCTCTACCTCCCTGGGCCGCCGTCGTTTCGTTTTTTGTCCGTATTGACTCATCAGAATCGTATTCGGCCGTATATCTCTTATTATAAACCGCGGCGGCATAGGGATTTGCTCGAAAGCGATTTCGGGAGAGTTTTCCGACGATGAAATAAATAATCCCGTCCGAAGAAATATCCCGATCGTTCGGATCCGATGCTTGTTTACAGGTTTTTTGCCCGTTTTCGCTATGAAATCAATTATTTTTTGGGGATTTTCCGTTGGGCGTATGGTATAGTTTCTTAGGGCGCGTCCGATATAATGTTGTTCGGTTTTATTGGGTTTTTTTATCTGTTTTGGAACAAAATGGTCATTTTCGTCATCATATATAGCGTTTGTGTTGTAGTGAAAATTTATTAACAGAAAAGTTTATTTTAGCTAGTGTTTTTGAAAATTTGTATAGAGATAAAGTTTCCCTTGTTGAAATATGTTATATGTTATGTTACATTATCTAATTTCTGACATTTTATCAAAAAAAAATCTTACTTATAATAACCAAATCTAATCTTTTTTATAATCATTAGAAGTATACTTTCACTGATAATAAATTTTCACTATAATATATATCATATAATTTCGACCAAAATGTCTTTTTTTTTTTTTGAAAATTTATAAAAATTTCTTTAAAGAAAGGAAAATTACTCATTGTCAGAGTTTAAATAATCATATCCATCGTTTAACAATCTTAAATCAATAAAATATGATCACATCCATCTAATATCAATCTTACTTGTTGCTTAATTTAAAGTAATCTTTAATATTAAAAACTAAAATATCAAAACATTAAATTTCACAAAGGTGCGGCACAACAATCTTCTGAGAATCGATAATATTATATAATTTTTTTTCTACTATTCAATATTTCTATGAATGTAATTATCGATTTCATTTTTTGCTGAAAATGCATTGCATAATTTCCTAGATGCATTTCACTTTTTTTCATCCGAAGAATTTTTCTCATTACCATTCGATATTACTGTTTGAAATATTCATGAAGTAAAAGAAAAATATTTCCGATAAAAATTTTCCTCTAATTTAAATTTTCATATCAGATAGAAATAATTTTTTTATAATAAATATATATAGGACCTAATTTATTATTTATTCTATTATATGAATTTTTAACTTTTTAAACAAATACGAAGTGAAGTTTCATAGTCAACATTACCCTTGATAGAAATTTCAAAAAACTCAGAAAACGGAGCTTTAAGACTTACTCATTTCCCTCCGCTATAAACAGTTTAATAATTAATTTCGTATTAACGAAAAAAAAAACACAAACCGCTTCAAACATCCAACAAAAATACAAACAGCACGAGTTTAAAACGAAACGATCAACAAACGGAAATGAACCCACGGAGAAAAGAGATCATCAATATTTAATTAAACCGCGAACGCTCGCTAGATTATATTAGCAGTTTCAGAAAACAATTTCCTGGACTCTCTTCACGCATCACAAACAAGACATTCCCGTTTTATCCTCCATCATCCGCAATATGGGAATCTCTTCCTCGGGATGACGGATGAGGCTCGGAATCCGGGGCGGCGTGCATTTTTAACGAGGCCTTAATTGAGATTGAAAAAGATGAAAAAAATGTCCATGATTAAGGGGAATAAATCGTGTATTCGTTTATTTTTATTTTTTGGGTGGATTTATAGAAATTGACGGATTTTCGATTGTGAGACTCGAAGATGTCGGGGTACCATTGTGCGCGAAAATTGAACGTCTTCTGGGTCAGTTAAGAAATAGGCGAATTTGATTCGAATGCTTGATGTATTGTTGAATTTTTTATACATTATATGTATATATTTTGTGTATACATCTCAATAAATAACTTTAGAATTTTATGTACATGTGTACACAATGTATAATATGTATATTGTCAAGTTATCAATGGCACCCTTAGTGCTGAATTTTTGACGTCAATTTAGTCACTTCTGGTTTTGTATAATAGTTAGTCATCTTAAGACGAATACTAACGTCTAAATCTTGGATAGTTAATCTAATTCTGTTCTTGCTTAAAATCAATTTCGTATGTGAAAATATCCATTTGTTTATATTTAAATGTAAAGACGAATGCAAACAAAATGGCAAAAACAATTTTTTTTTTTAAGATGAAAACTTCGTATGAAGTAAATTAGCCCAACACGTTGATATTATGAAAAGATGATTATCTTCCGTTTTTTTCTAAATCTTTCCACAACGTCTTGAATGTATCTTGTCCACAACCTTTATTTGCGGAACTGAAGTGGATAACTTGAAATTATCAAATGAGTCACTTGGTGAACCATGGGTCATAAGTTGCCGATTTCTGTACTATAATATTTTTTTGTATTAATCATTTGATGCAATGTGGTTTTTTGAAAGGAAATTTTCAAATTTAATGCAAAATCTTCGAATTCGCTCTTTATATTAAATTACATAAATGTAAATGTTCATTGAAACCTGAACAAAATCAGGATATCATTTTGATTGATTGAAATTCCAAATATTAAACAAATCATACAATAACTTCTAAATTTCATAATATGACACAAAAAACGATCTTCAATACCTTCGATATAATTAACTAATTCATTTACAATACTTTCACACACACACTCAATAATCAGACCATACATTAAAAAGACACAATCCCACACAAAAACCCAATTCTTCCATTATTAACAACTGATTACAATTAATTCACAATTTAACCCAAACCTAAATCCACACGAATCCGCGCGGCACAAGAGAGGCAACCGAACGAAATCAATTGTATTAATGTTTCCCAAACGACCCGGAATCATCGATAATACGCCATCGAACACACTAAATTGCCTGGCTTTTCTCTCCACACAAATATCATATCCATAACACGCGCCATGTTATATATAGGCCCCAGAAACACTCCATTGACGGCCGTCTCTCGCATTGACGGCCAGATATACGCACAGTCGTAGATTCTTCCCATTCATTTAACAGGAGACATCGTGGATTTGACCCCACAATTTAATCCGGGGCTATTAACTCGGGTCGAGTATGATTTGATATGATCAATATGTCGTTTGTCTGTTGGTAAGTGTGATTTAATTTGGCGCGGACGGGGTGGGTACTTGGTTTTGTTTGGTGAAGGTTTTATGGGGAGTGTGTTTTTTTTGTTTGAATGAGTTTTATATGTAATATGGTTTGATTTTTATTGATTTATGACTGTCTGTGGTGGCTTAAATGTTTTTTTTAATGGGAATGAAGATAATTTAAGGTTTAAGATGTCACTGTCATTTATATCGATTTTTAATTAGAAAAAAAGAGGATGTATTGAATTTTTTGTGAAACATTTTTTTTATATTCAGGTGACTTAATTGATTAATAATAAATGTATTTTTTAAATTCAATTTATCAATAATGAGAATTGAATTAGAATGAACTCGATTTAAGCATAATGAGTATGAAAAATTGTATAAATTCAATATCTATACAAAATAAAACTATTAAGTATATGAATATTGAAAAGAAAATTCAAATTTCTGGATTTTTTCAATTCAATGATTAATGAAAATCAAATAATTGTATAGAACTAAATCAATAAAAATATTTAGGAAAGAATATTTATGAACTCAACAAACATAAAAATTATGATTATTACAAACACATTAGGAAAACGTACTTTTTATACAAAAAAAAACGAATTTGAACGATAGTAAAAAATAATTATTAAACAAAATTGATATGAATTAAAATTATTGCCGATTTCCGTCTGCGGCAACGCTCATAATAATGCTAAATTCGATAAAAACTAACAGCCAATATTCCAGGCTCTATTTAACGATTCAAATCAAACATTACAACCCAATAAATTCCACATTTCATTTCAAAAACCATTCCAAAACACCCATCCACCCCCAACGACCTACCCACCAACAAAACGTCACCCGAACCCCATCACGCATACAACAACTCAAATCTCAACAATCCATCAACACGATTCGAACCCTCAAAAGCCACCTCGAAAATCATAAATCTTCTCCTTCGCTTTCTTCCGAAAAACCGCCATCGTCCAGCTCGGCCCGTGACCGCGCGCATAATGGCGCCATTGTTGTTCGCGGCGGCCATAAAAATGGCGGCTCGCAATCGGCACAATGGCGCGGCCTCACGTTTTTCGATGGACCGTTCGAACCTTTGCCACCTGTGCGGTGAGAAGTTAGCCTTATTGTTTTCACGCAAATGGCGAAAGGGCGTGAAAGATGGCCGGCCGCTTTGGGGGTGTGTATGTGGAAAAGTTCGCTTTTTCAAAATGGCGGTTTTTGGTTTTTTTTTTTTTTTTTTGACATTTTTGTTTGTTGTTTATGAGTAACCTTATACGCTAATACGATTTTAAAGATTGTATTAATTCATCAAACGTGTCATTTAAATTCAATAATTAATGAGAATTAGAGCTTTCAACGAAACATTGACACAATTTCACAATAATCTTATTATAAAAAATACTTAAAAATCTAAAGCAAAATTCGTTTAAGGAGTTACACCACCTTCCCGCTCGAAAAAATAAGTGTAAAACTAAAAAAAAAATTGACGCATCTATTAAGTATATAAAATAATTTTTATTTTATAAAAATAAATAAATAAATGACGGAGATATGAACCATTAAGTAAGATTCTCTTTTGAATATCTGGTGTACAAAATATCTCAAGATAAAATTTACACCACACATTTTTTATAATATTATCTAAGATAAAATCGAGAGATTTTTTCGACTGGGTGCCATGTTCAAAAGTTATAAATTTTTTAAACTCAAAATTTTGATAAAAATTAGAATTTTTTTCAAAAATTGGAGTTTTTTTAAAATATTATATTAAAAAATTTATAACTTCTAAACATAACACCCAATCAAAAAAAAATTTCGATTGTACTTTAGATAATACTATAAAGAATATGTGTTGTGAATTTTAATAAAATCGGTTAAGTAAATCTTGAGATATCTTGTACACCAGATTTTCAAAAGAAAGTCCTACTTAATGCTCATATCTCCGTCATTTTTTAATTTTTTTTAATCGTTATTATTTCAAATTATTCATAAAACTGCTATGTATATGCATAAATAAAAATTATTTTATATACTCAATAGCTGCATCAAAAAAAATGTTTACTTTTAAAACTTTTTTTCCCGAGCGGGAAGGTGGTGTAACCCCTTAAACGAATTTTGCTTTAGATTATTGTAAAATTGTGTCAAAGTTTCCTTAGAAGTTCAAATTCTCATTAATTATTGAATTTAAATGATATGGTTGACGAATTAATAAGACCTTTGAAATTGTATAATATTAGCGTCTTTTGAACGCACTAATTCCCATCGATTGCCAAAGCTAAATGGAAAACGATACGGTCAGTAAATAGATGTAATCATGTGATGATAATTTGAAATTATCAAGCAAAGGATGGTTTTCAATATTTTGTTCCTTGAGAGATAAACGTAATACTTTTTTCTGATCATTATACGAAAAATGCTTAAAATATTTTATGGTATCGGAAAAGTCCTGTGTTTTTATAATAATAATAATAATAATAATAAATTTAATGACGATGATGATGATGATGAGAACAGTCAAGATAGCTTATTGTTAAATAGGTATTCTCTAATTAAATTAGTGGGAATATATATTTTATAATATAAAATATACTTTTACTTTTAATATAAATTTACTGTAAAATATACAAAAAACTCATAAATTTTCTCTTCGATAAAATATTTTCATCCAGATTAAAATTTACTTCCATTTTTAAAAACACGAAACTTTCACATCACAATCAACAAAAATCTAATACAAATTTCCAACAAAACAAAACACCCATAATAATATAATAATGAACGAAGACCTTCGTCATCAATTCGACAATATATAATAGTTACCATCAAATTTTGACAAATCCCCAAGGCCATTGCCGCAGATTAAGCGACAGGACGGGTCAACCTCCCGCTTGACCCTATCCCGAGGACTCCAACATTTCCCACACAACCTCAATTTCGAACACACACACACATGACAACAGGAGCGACGACCTCTCGTAATTCTTTTACGAGTCCGCGTAAAATATCGCTAATGAAAGGGCACCGCGCGATAAAAGTTCTCAGCTCTTTGGCGAAAGTGGGTGGAATCCTCCCTCCCACCCACCCACCCGATCCTTTATTCTTTTATTTCCTTTCGAGGAGATCCCTCGGACGATGGAGTGGTGGCTTCTCGTGTCCGATTTCGAGAGGCAACTCTTGCTTTCGCTGATGATGAGGACGGTAACCGCGGAGGCGAGGACCCTGCAGATTTATGGGCACTGGCATAATCCCACGACGATATAAATTTTAACTGTGGCAGACAGTGTGGCGCTAAAGGCAACCCTTAGGGTTGAAGGGTTCACACCCCGCAGTATGGCGATGGCGAAAATAATTGTGATGGTCCACTGAAAGGTCGGTGCTGATCGATTAATTTTGTTCGCATTTATACTGAAATATTGGGGATTATATCGAGTTATAAAATCGTATAAATTTTATGCGTATTAAAATATAAAGTTTTTGTAATCATTATTATAATACTTTTTTCAAAGATACTAATTTATATAAAAAATATTGAAAATAATGAACGTTACTTTTTGAATAATCCAATATTTTAGCATAAAATGAAAATTGAATTTCTTTGTATGATATTTATAAAATAAAAATCTTAGAAAATACGAAGATATTTTTCGCATATTTTTCTGTCTTGTATTCGATGGAAATCGCATTCAGATAACTGAATAGGAAATTGAAAAATAAATCCAATCGTTATATTACCTGTAAGATGAGAGAACATGAAAAATTCCGTTCGATGTAATGTTATTCCAACTATATTTATTAAAAAAAAACATATTTTTATATAATATATTATTTTTCCATATCAGTTCATATGAAATTCTTTATTTTTATCTCAAAATACTTTATTATTACATTTTTACTTTATGAATTACAAGCTTTTACTCAAACTCATGGAAAGCGTTTTCATTAAATAACAATTTATCTCCTCAAAATTAATTTTTAATATACATATCATATAATATCAAACACTTTGAAAGACGAAACATTTAATTCGCTAAAAAGTCTTGCGATTTTTAATTGAAATTTTATGTAAGATTTTTTTTCCATTTCCGATTGTATATTCAAAGGCGTTTAATGGGGTCGGAACACAAGCGTTACGAATTTCCATGTGAAAAGCGACGAAGCCTTAAATATGTAGATTATTTAAATGTTGCAATTTCTAAAGAAATTTGTATAACGAATTTAACGTATTTAACAATCAAAGGCACCGCTCGTTCGCTTATGGTTGAATTTGTTTCACATCAAAACTAAATGATTATTATATTATATAATATGACCATAATTATATAATATTTCAGAATGATTAACGATCGAAAAAATCATATAAATTTTAATTAAACGCTTTTTTCAATAACAGATAATGATGAAAAATTGAATAACCACAGACTGAACGTTCAAAGCAACCTGTTGCTTTTCCGTTCCGTTTAATTAAATTTCCATCAAATTTTCCCGCGGAATATACAATTCAAAAATATTCAAACAAAAAAAACACACCGCCATCACAACCCATCAGAACCATCATAGAAGAACTACGCGTAAAATATTCAAAAGGGTCTCAAAAATGGCGCCGTTTGACTGACCTGAAGATTTGTCACATTCGAAAAATCACACTGGAGGCCACGCAGGGTTACCATTTAATAATTCATAGTCAAGACCTGCAAGATTGGACGAATTCGCGACCGGATGAATTCAACATGAGGCGCTTCTTCGTCCGCTTTATGGCGTTGACGTTCAACCCTTCGGGGAGCGTAAAATTTTTGTAAAGGTTGGCTTTATTGAGAAATTGAAAGTGTCTCCGTGTTGGCAATAGTGGAATTTATGTGGCGCGATGAAATTTTTATGCTCGCCGAAGAGTGGACGCTTTTCGATTAAGCGATGGTCTCGAATTGGAAATAAATTTTTATATGATGGGTTATATTATATTGAATTTTTTATGGGGATTTTATTATATTAATTTTTGGATGGTTTGTTTTTTAGGAAATTGTGTTTTTTTTATTTTAGATGATTTGTTTTGAAAGTACATAGGTGTTTGATTGTATGGTAATTATAATATGTAATAGGATATTAATATAATTTTTAATTAAGAAAATTTATGTGGTTTTGTATTATATATTTGAAATTTGATATCTATTCATTCACATAATATAATTACGTTGATAATCTACAATTTTTATTTATTACGATAAAAAATCATATACATATTTTCTAATTTTCCAAAAAATCTCAATATTTTTGTTTTTTTTTTTTTTAAATCACACAAACTTTTTGGTTACTTAATAACATAGTAATTTAATGACAATCCAGTGAAATCATTTAACACAAAACTATGGAAGATCAAAATATTTTTTCGTGATAAAAGAATTTTATGTTATTTATCGCATTTGTTAGAATTATAATATGTAGTATTTTGTCAGAACCCAGTACGATTATGTATTAACCGATTTTTTATGGTAAGTGCTTTCTTTTTAAACGATCAACACTTAAGATACACAAACTGTAATGCTTTCTTTAATAATTAAAGTTTAAGAAACATTTCAACGGCCAACAGACAAAAATCATTAAAAATCAATTGATAAGCAATACTTTCAATATTTAAATTCTCAAAAGTCTACAATTAACAAAAAAATCATACATTTTCAATTTATTAAAAACTAACGGCTTGTACCCGGTGTGCTCAGGACTCTGTGAGAATAAATTGTGTACCGATTGTAATTATTATCAAAATCAATCATATATTAAAATCAAAAATTTATTATAATTTTTATGGCAATCTATAAAAAAAACTGAAATGCGAAACGATATTAAAAAAAACTGAACATTTACTTAGTTTCTCCGGATTTCAAAGCACATTCTTGCCAAATTTAGTGAAGATTCGTCTGTCGGTTTAGGAGTTTATTGGATACATACATACATACATACATATATACATACATACATACATACATACATACACCGTTTGAGTTTTATATAATAATCTTCTCATAAAATCAAACCATAAAAATTTAAAACGACCATATTCCAAAAAATCGCAATAATCCAATCAAAATAAATCACACATCCCCCGCATTATTTACGCTTTTCGCCCACGCGGTACCGCGGCGCCGACGCCCACGTCTCTCCCGCGTCCTCGAAAGGGTTAACACACCAACAACCCGTTCACGTCGGCCAATTAAGCTCGCGGTCTCTTTTTCGGCGTGAAACATTCATCGCCCGGCGATTAACGCACAATCAAAGCCGGCGCTCGTTTGAATCGCGCGCGCTTTTGAATCATTTAAGGGCGGCCAGGGGCGCCACACGTACCGTTTAAATATTTACGTTTTTCCTTTTCGCATACTAAACGCGGCGCGGCCATGTACCGTTTTGATTGATGTACTTCATACATATTGTAAACGTTGCCCGAATACATTATTATGACCCTTTCGTGTTACATATGCGAAGAGTGTATGGATGATAGTTTTTGGGTCTGTGCAATATTTTGGGGTGTAGTGTGATCCCGGTTTGGCGGGATGGAGTTTTTAAAATGGTGTTGAATTTAATAGAGTTGTAAATCTTTGGAATGCAGTTTTATTTAAATTTGTCATGCAAGAACATTTTCGGAAAAAAATCTGTGGCTCTTTTGAAAAGTTATTACTTGTCTTTATTAATTGATATTATTAAAAATATCTATTTTTATGATAATGATAAATGTTGTCAAAAAAACTAATAATAAAATATGTTTTGTAAGTATATGATCGTATGTGATTAATATCGGGTTTTTTATGATTTTGTACACAGGATTTGAGTATAGTAAAGTTTTAAGAACAAAATGTTTATTAACCATAAAAAAATTATGGTACGAAAGTTTTGCTTTTAATGCGCGAAGGTACCACATGATATGTATTTTTTAAATATGAATGATGAATTTCTGATATCGTTAAAAGTACCGATATTTTTCTGTCGAAAAATTAAATATTTAAGTCATATTTTATTAATTTATTACGAATCCATCCGTCTATTGACTATTATATATGTATTTCTTAATTGTGATTACCTATGCTTTCAGAACATAAAATAAAAATATAATTTTTATACAAAAATTTAAAAAAAACCTTGATCATATCAAATCTCATTGATTACCAAAATTAAGCGACAAGTTACGCAAAAAATAAAATATTGGGACGTAATCATTTATCTAAATTTTTAAAATGATCTTTCTTTTATCATTGCAAAAAAATTCTGAAACTTTTTCAATATAATATTAGACAAATTTTTCCTAAATATTCTGCAACATGTATTACAATACAATTACAATATTTAAGAGTTATCTTTTCCTGATTATCATAAAAAAATATTGAATGCACCAATAACAAAAGTTAAGCGACAATAAATTCGGTCAATAAATAACATATATTGTACATAAATGATTCAACTACATATAATTGCATTAAAATCATTCAAAAAATTATATTTTCAGTACTACATAATACATATTCTAAAAAAAAATGCACCAACTTAAAGTTAAACAAAATTAATATAAATAACGTATAATCCACATAAAAACACTCTGCAAAATATACTTTTCAGTACAACATACAATTACCACAATTATTGACACAATCAACACTCCGACACAATAAAAAAAAAACCAAAATCCCATCGACTACATTTCTTACTAAACCCCAACCACGTCAATCAAAAATCTCGAACTACACTTAATCCGAGATTAAACCTCGCACAAGTGTCCCACCCACGACATCCTCCTCGGCCGATCAATCAGCCCTCCGTCCCAAAATAACCCCCAAATCGCCATTTAACACATTCACCACCCCATCGATATTAATAGACCCGCGAGTGGATCGGAATGCGCGAAAAGCCCACGCGTATTGCGTGCGCCATATCTCAAGTTACGCCCCCCTCGAAGCCTACACAAACGCTATTACCGAACACACTTTCGACAAAAATCTCGACAGATTGACTCCATTCCGTATCTAAATTGAGACGTGACTCGTCTCTTTTATTGTGCGATAAAAAAGGGTGTGAAGAATCCGCTTTGGACGTGTGCGCCATGGGCGGCTGCATCGCCCCCCGGCGCACATGAGCGATCATATATATTTTTTATATAATCTAATTATAATATATATTGTTTATATACATTTAATTTTTTTTTAAATAAAATCGATTGGTTTATTAAAAAAATAATTTTATTAAAAATAATTTTTATTTGATATAAAATAATAATTTTTTTAAAATATAAAAATTTTATATTATAAAGGATATGTTTTTTAAAAATTTTGTATTTTTTTTTTATAAAAAAAGTATAAATGTATATAAAAAAAAAATTAAAAACTTACGAGAGATTTGTCGCAGACGCGCTCCACGAAATCTCCGTTCATCTTCAAACCCGTATATCTTCAGCACATTCAACCGCCATCAGTCAGTGTAACAAAAATTCGCAATCCACCAAACAAATAGAAAAATAATAAAAGACCGCGTCTCAACAACGTCCGCCGTTGGAGCGGCGAACTCTCACTTCACAAGCCATGTTCGTGCACGCGCGCGTTACATCTCATCGGACGGGGGCTGTGGGGCCCCCGGGGGCGCAGGCTCTCGCGGCAGGGGGCGTCGTCGCGTCGCGGCGCGCTGCGGGGCACGGGGCGCTGTGTCGGCGCCAGGGGCTGCCATTCACTGGGGCCGGGGCGCGCCCTCGCCCCATTCACGGTTGGCGCGCCTGCGCCCGGGGCGCGGCTGGCGGCGCCTGCGCCCCTCGCATGCCCCGGACCGACCCGATGGCCTGTGCCGTGCGAGCCTGTGCAGATGAGATGTGGAATGTTCTTGGGTGGTCGGATGGCGTGTGGTCGTTTGAGGGTTGGGTGATGAGCGCTTTGGCGTTGGATCGAGTGGATTGATTTTAGATGGTTTTTTTAAACTACACATAAGTTGGTGGTTTATTTTGAAAGTTATCAGGCAAATTTATGAACTGATTTTGGCGTTTTCGGGAAATTACTGCACTGTGGGCCGATCTTTCAATTGTCGGTTAAGAGTTATTCTCGAATAAGTTTTAGGGCCGATTCAATTGTCGGGTTATTTTTGAATAAGCCTTTTAGTTTTTATGGTTATTCACGGCCGGTCACGGATAAAGTCGTTTAGAAAGTCACGGACAACTATAAATAGTTGTCCGTGACTTTATCCGTGACTTTATACGTGACTTTATACGTGACTTTATACGTGACTTTATCCGTGACCGGCCGCGAATAACCATAAAAACTAAAAGGCTTATTCCGAGAATAACTCTTAACCGATGATTGAAAATCGGCCTGTAAAATGCACTATTTTGCGGTGTTCCTCTCAAATTAATCTTAAATTAACATTTGAACCATACAGGTTATTATGCTGTCTAAAACGTAGATGATTTTAAACGATCTCTAACTGACTAACATTATAAGTCTAGGGTTTCTGGACTCGACCCGACCTGGACCCGAACTCGTCGGGTAATAGACCTAAAACCCGGACCCGAGATCCGGGACTAAAAACCATCGGGTCCGGGTAAAGAGAAATATTTTTTTTTTAATTAAAAATATTTTTTTTAAATCAAAATGCGTTTTAAAATTTATTTTTTTAACAAAATATAGGCGAAAAACAAAAATGGAATAAGCAATTCGAAATATTTGAAGTTTAAATTTTCTTGCCTTTTAGTACATACATATGTAAAACGTTATTTTCGTACGCAAATAATTTCTTCTCAGAATACCGCTAAGGATAATAAAATTCAATGGGGCATATATGGATGCACGTCCGTCTTCCGAAATACGATGCATTTTCGAATGCGTCATGTATTTCAATTTGAGAAATACCTGCCTAAGTGCTTTCGTTTCACGGAAGGTTCACAGTTGGGATCTTCCATCTGTAGTATGTATTTTGATTTTTCAAAATAATCGTCAAAATACTCGTCGGGTATCTAAAATATTGGACCCGGACCCGACGGGTTTTGAAAACCCGGGTTTTCAGAAACCCTAATTATAACGTATTCAGCATCAGTATTCTGGGATACTCATGGTATTGTATAATATTCATTGACTATCTTAAAAAGGGAAAAACCATAAACAGCGACTATTACGTAGCGTAATTGGAGCGTTTAATAGACGAAATCGCGAAAAAGTGGCCTCATTTGAAGAAGAAGAAAGTGCTGTTTCATCAAGACAATGCACCGTGTCACAAATCAATGAAATCGATGGCGAAATTGCAAGAATTGGGCTTCGAATTGCTTCCGCATCCACTGTACTCTCCAGATCTAGCCCCTAGCGACTTTTTTCTGTTCTCAGACCTCAAGAGGATGCTTGCTGGACGGAAATTTTGCTCCGATGAAGAGGTAATCGCCGAACAAAAGTTCTTTCACTAAAAATGCTATAACTCAGATACTAATAGTGCAACAGCTGTCAAATTTATTCACGCGTCTTTTGAAGGTTAGGGCTAACTAAAAATTGTATGGATTTGATACTAGTAGTATCATCTATGTGTCAGCCTATGAACTTTTCAGCCCACCTGTTATGTTATATTTTTTTTAATAGCATGCAGAGTCATTTAGGGGGATGGATGTTTGGGTAAAATTTAAAAAACCTGAAAGCATGATAATTTATTTTAACTTCAAAATACTTTGGTAATGGTGAAGACCAATGACGTATGTTTTAGCGAGGTTTAAGCCAAATAGGGCCAACGGTCTCGCCTGGTGGTCAATGCGATCGCAAAGTAATCAGCGAGGGCGCAGTCTGCTTAGTCTTTAGATCATTGCGATCTACTTAGAAGACAGCGACCACAAAGTCTACCACATAGACACGGGTACCGTTGGTCTGATAGCCTTCTCCGTTGGCATGGGCGGTTTGGCTCTTATGGTACATGTCCCTTACCGAAATAAGACTTGGACTAGCGCGGTAAGGTATAGCCTAGACTGCCGCATTTGTCTGGCAAGGCCTTGTCCTGCAGTGGATCACTAATAGGCTGCTAATGATAACGATGATGACTGTACTGTAAATATCGTTAGTGGAGCAATTTTTTCAGAGTACTTTTAAAATCCTTAAAAAATTTGAGGTCGATAGAATAATTTTTCAGTTAGGTATATCAGATGAAAAATATGAAACTTTTAATAAAACTTTTTTTGAATTTAGGATGTTTCAAAATATACAATATAAATTATATTGAAATAGCAACATTTTAAAAATCAACAAACTAGACATTGGAGATAAGACTCTATGGTGAACGCATTGCATACAAATTATTAACCTTACGTATGTAAATTACATGGAAATGCAAGTGAAAATGCACTCCATGGAGTCTTAACCTTAAATATATTTATAACATAGTAGTAATACTTATAATTTAGTCATACTTTTTCAAAGGTATTAATCTTCGAAAAAAGTATCATAATAACATCCATTGTTTCGTAGTAAATAACTGCAAAATTTGCTGTTCCAATTGTATTATTATAATAAACTGAAATAACCAAAAAAAAGGACATGTTGTTTTTGACCATCATGGTTCTTCGGAGTGACCTGTTATATGTTGATAAAATTTAAAACGTGTAGTTTAACCCTTTATAGGTCAGTGGTAAATATACATACCACCGTCAACAAAAGTCAATATCTCTACTAATTTCCATCTAAAATGATCTCTATGGATTTGTTTAGTTAGGAAAACAGACGGTGGTCAATATAGATACCACTTTAGGTCTGATTGGAACGGATAGTGGGAGTTATCACATTAACAAAAAAAAGTGGTAGCTATATTTACCATTGACCATTCTCGCGCGCGCTTTTACGTGATATGAACTTTTCTCGACTTATATCTCTAATTTTTTCGATTGAAAACCGTCTTTGAAGTGAAAACAGGTTATATTTATATTTTTTAATGTTCCTAGATTAGTATTAAATACTAAAAAAATATTTTATGTTCGTAGTTTTGACTATTTTGTTAAAAGTGTATACCCATGTGTCAAATTTAACAGATTAGATGTTTTCTAATTTTTTATTTTGGAATGGTTTTATCACGTATTTTACTGTAAAATTATATTTTTGCTAAAGCTATGGATGTATATATTATTTTAAAACTAAAATTGAGCCTTGGTAACACAGGGCTGACATGTTATTGGATGATAAAATCAGAAAATAACCTAAAAATTTTTGGACATTTTTCTTGTTGGTTTATGGGAAGACGTATTATATTTTATTTACATTTTTATTGTATTTATTTGAGTTCAAATGATGTATAAAACATCTTTTATTATTTTCAACGCCCTTTCAGAACATGTCAGACGATTTCAGGAGACCGTTGACTGTCCTAATGTTCGATGTCCTAAAGCTATTGCAGATTATAATCGGTTTATGGGAGGCGTGGATCGTTTCGACCAATTGACATATGCCTATAATACTCGTATATCACGGAAATCGAGACAATGTGGTTAAAATTTTTATATTACTTCATCGAAGCCACTACTGTTAATAGTTACATTTTATATCGAGAAACGATGAAAGCAAATAAAGAAAAGCCTTTGACTCATCTAAATTTTAGAAGCCTGCTTTCCAACGAATTAATTGAGGGATTCGGTGGAAAATAGCTATCCAAAGTCCCAAAAATGCAAGGTGTAATGAGAAAATCCACAGGGCGAAAAATAAAAAAAAACCCATTAAACATTTAAATCTTGGAAATCATTTACCAATTACTGGTACGTGGCGAAGATGTACGTATTGCAGCACAAAAAAGAATCAAAAACGTAGCAATCTTACATGCAATTTGTGCGAAATAGCACTTTGTAAAAAAAATTTTGCGCCATATCATTCCAATTAAATTTTATTTAGTATATATTTCTTCTCTTTTTTTTAAATAATTTTCAATAATAAACTATATTTCATAATATTTCGTTTGTTTATTCAGTAAAAATCTTGTAAAACAATTGAATTTTACAAAAAAAAATAAGTGGTCGATATGTTTACCACCGTGCATTCACATTTAACTGTTTTCCTAAACGTTAGGTGGTATAATAATTTACCTCCCCCTGGAGCTAATTACAAAGGATTACGATTTTTTTAAATAATTTATCCTAGCTCCATAGACGAATATTAATCGACTTTAGTCAATTTTTCATTAAAAATGCAAAAAAATAGCCCCGTCCTATAAAGGGTTAATATTTATTCGTATATACATATAATATATCGTATATATTATTTTTTATCATACATAGAGTTCAGTATTACAGATCACGTACGAAAATAATTTTTATCGATGAAAAAACATCCACTCGATGTCGTAAATCTATCATCTGTATTTAACAAGGCCATGAAGAGGTAACGTGAACAATTATATAACAATTAATTAAATCTTCCTACATTCTGTAAGAAAATTCTATAGATGATATCAGAATACTTGTAAACAAATATATGTTATAAGTAGACAGATTTATATAAAACTCATAAAATTCAAAAAGCCCTTTGAACGATGCATATTTGCTTATCGAATATTCACATAACCGAACAAATAAAGCCTGTTTCGTCAAACAAAATGCAAGCATATCATATAGAGTTTTCCTATAAAACTAAAAACTTCCTAGGAAATATAGAAAATGAAATGTTTTCCCATATCGACACACTTAACACTGGTCTTACTTTTTGAAAATACTTATGACGGAATCCATGTTTTTCTTTTCAACCCACCGAGTGATGAAGTTATTAAATTCTTCTCGTAACGGCACTTTTCAATATCGACGCAATGCACATCTGACATATGGATTTTTCCATTTATAACCCTTTACTATACCCATATATAACATATTCCCAGTAGATATTCGATTAATTTTACTTATACGGTGTGCAAAGATTACATAAAGTTTGCATTTCACGTCTACTAATGGATTCACCGTGTGAAATCTCATTCGGAATAAAACGTGCTTTTCGATATCGACACGTTGCACATTTGCTATTGGTTTAATCTACCTATACATATTTTGTCTGTAATTTATTAAATCTTATTTGATTTAATTTTTTATAAATATAATGTTTGGTACCAATCATTGAAGTTAACAATAAATTGCGCAATCAGTACTTCTGTTCAAATTCCTTGTTAATCTATCATTTTTCTTATATTGTGTAAATTAAAAAAAAATCTATTACTCATATGGGCGTAAATATGCAAAAATTTTATATTATATAATGATCTTTAATAACTATAGATAACTTTGATATGTTTAAAATATCTAATTACTAAAGTTAAATGAGTTATAATTTACCAACTGCACATTTTCACAGTTTTCCTTTGAGCTCGACTAATTAAACTTCAGTCAGTTCCGTGAATATTTTCGAATTCTAAAGTGTATTGACTTTAATATAACAAATCAGTTTTTTTTCAATTACATAAAATTCATCCTTGAGATTCACCTCATTTTTTTATTTGAGTATTCATCGTTATTGATATGAATTTATTCGCGTGGAAAATTAGGTTATTTTATGATTTATTTATGATCGCATATGAACAACTTTTGACATGATAAATATTTATGACACCATAAAGTCTTCATCGAGTCAGCGAGGATATCAGAGAAAAATCACGATCCAAAATGATACTAATACGTTTAGTACTTGACCCAAATTCATTACACAATCAGGTCACCGAACAAAGAAACAAAACACGATTAACGTACAAACAACCGATCGAATTAACATATCTCAATCAAATCTGCATATATTCCAGACAAATGCATAATCAATCGTGTCAAATATACTGCAATTTACCTGATATATGTATACAAAAATCATCTATAACCGCATCATAGATCTTTTAATTACGTATAAGTGATTTTTCAATAGATATTCTACCGCATCTATGGACTGTATACCATTGATATGTAAGTCAAATTACCATGTAATATCCAAAGGGATATATATTTTTTAATTTAAAAAGTCTTCAATTTTTATGTTATTTCTGTTCAATACGATTTCTTCTTTTTCTATCAAAATGAACCAATTTATTTTCTTTCCATGATTTTATATCGAATATCTCATAAATATAACTCAATCATTTCTCATGTATAACTCGATGCATCTTCGCGACGTTCCCCCGACACTAAAACTAATAAAAACAACCCCATTTTCAAAAAGAACAACCAAGTTTATCCAACGAACATTTTCGAGTCCCTTTCGCGCAGTTAGATTAAAAATTCCACAACTCTTCGGGGACGTGGAAGTTGCAGCCGAGCACTATCTCGTGGAAGTGGATATTAATTATGGGGCGAAACCACGCACTATAAATAAAACGGTGAATTTATTATGTTTTAATTCATGAAGTGAACGTGTTGTGAGCTTTCAGAAATATTCAGCGAAAGGCTTCCAAAACGTGGGACGTCCTCCCGCGAGGATATGTGAAGTGGAGTGATATTAAAAAATTTATAGGAATGAATGTGTTTGTATAAAATTTTAGATCGTGTATTTTTTTTAATGAAATGTGATTTAGGGTTAGTTGCAATAAATAAAATACTTTAAAAATATTAAGTAAAGAATTATTTCTATTATTAAATATAAAAGTTAAGTGACATTAGAACCAGTCAGTGAATAGATAAGTGACTTGAATGCTTGTCATTAGTTTGAGATCATTTGGCAAAAAAATATTTTCAATATTCAGTTCTTTTAGAGTTACTTTTTCCCTTATCATCATAAAAAAATTGTTGAATGTGCCGAATGCCGAAGTTAAGTGACATTAGGTTCGGTCAGTAAATAGATAAGTGACCTGACAGCGTGTCGTCGACCTGTGAACGTTTGACAAAGGAAATTTTTAATATTCAGTTCCTTGAGAATTTACTTTATTATTATAAAATAAATTTTGAATTTACCAAAAATCAAAATTAAGTGATATTCCATACGGAAAACTTATTTGACAATAAATATTTTAAATATTCTCCTCTTCATCAAAAAAAAAAAAAATCCCAAATTGAAAATAACTAATTTTTTCTTTCAAAATGAATAATAATAATCAATATATTATTACAAATAATTAATATCAAAGTTTGACAACCGCTACATTACATACACGTGGAGATAAAACGTTTGCGATACATCGCAATTTCCACGTACTTGTTCATTCCGATACATATTATTTTCACATATACATATATAGTGCACCTAACGAAGTCATTTTGTGTTTTCTTTTTCCGGAAAAGCTTTAAAATGCGGTCGGAAAATTCAAAAACGTTCGCAAACTCGGTTCCATTGCGAAATGGAAGAACTAAATGGAAATTTCGTGGAAAAGTAAACATCAACTGAGAGGTTTTATCAAAATGAAATACGACGAAAGACTTAATTATCACGTGTAAACATTGCCGAAGTTGATAAGTTATTTATTGGATGTACTGCTTATTTTGTTCATGGAAAATTTTCTGAAGTTAGTCGATTAATATTTTAGAAAATTGCACAATTCGTTTGTGCATTTTTTTCTATACATTTCATAAAATAATAAAATAATTGTAATAAAATTGATAATGTGTATTTCTATTAAAATTAAAACATTTATTAAAAATTTTGTATTGCGACATCTATTGTACAAAACAAAAATTTATTTATTCATCTGAAATCCAAATCAGTCGATAAAGATAATTACTGTTTTATTCCTAATTATTTGAAATGAAAACTATCAGTATTCATTCACTTTTATTCACAATATTTTCATACAAAAATCTTATTGCACATACGTCTATTTAAAAAAATAACAAATAATATCGTATATAATTGTAAGTCATAAACTCTGCCATAGTAAAAACATCACATATTAAAATTTATTCGTATCAGTCATTTCATAGAAATCATATTATAAAAATATGGCATTTTAATATTAATATCTCGCTACGCTTCAGCTCTCTCTATTTTGTAAAAAATTTGAAATCGTAAATTTTGGTTTACAAAATATTACGTATAAAATTTTGTACATCAGTTCTGTAAAAATATTCTAGCTACTATCAATACAAACATAAGTGAAATGTTAACATTAAAGTCTTTTAATTAGTTAAAATATCTATATTATTTTTTCATACGCATCGCTCCACCCTTTTCACCGTTACACACATACTCTTGCATTTCGACCTCCAACAATTTCTGAGGTGACCCTAAATCCGGTGGTATAAATCTATGATTAAACACATGTAACCCTATAATTGTGAAAACCATTAAAATTAAAGTTATAGTAAATGTCCAAATCGGTCCTTTCCAACTATAAATAAAACTGACAAACACTGGTCCCATAACCCTTGATAAACAACCGCTTCCTGTCAAAAAACCCATCCAAACGCCCTAAAAAATTAAAACGATTAATATATGTATTTCATATTTATATCATGTGTGTGCATTCAAAATGACTTACTTGTGGTCTCGGTCCAAGTAATTTTGAAAAAATTGTCTGTATGAGTGCAACGCCCAATGGATATCCGACGGAAGCAAAAAGATAAGCTAACACCAATTGTGTGACTACAAGAGCATTTGTGTATTCACACCAATCTTGTGATATTGGACATCCAAGCAATTGCTCTCCATCTTCAGTCAAATTAGCAATTGTTTGTTCAATCGTCATATTGAACTGAGAACTTAATTCTCTTATATCTTGTAAAGTATAATTCTTTGGCAAGGCAAGTTTAGGAGGTTCCGATCCCCATGGTAAAAGAAGAGCAGTCGCTATTCCAGTTATGAGGAAACCTCCCCAAACCATAAGTTTCCGCTCTAGGAAAATTTGAGTTAATTTTTTAGTAAATAGAAACACTACGATTGCTATTATGGCACTGAATCCCATAAGGATGCCCATATTGCGCAAAGATTGAGTTTTGGACCAGGCAAATTGATCCATCGTCAAAGATGTGGCTAATGTTTCAACGAGAACAAAATTAAAAACGATGACGAAGAATGCAAATATAAGTGTCCAGCATGCCACTTTGTCCGGTTTAATCGATTTCCATGTTTCTTTTTCTGCAATAAAAATTAATGTTCATATAAAATTACCAAAACAAGAAGAACAAAAATAGAATAAATTACCGTCAGTTTTTCCTTGTTTTAACATGACTTCTCTTACAGCTATTTTGTGTTCTTTGAAGAAAAATGGCAAGAACAAGATGAGATTCACTATTCCAACAATTCCGTTCAGCCAGCCAGTGGCAGTGAACATATTGAATCTTAATTTTCCAGAAATCTCCACACCTTCTTCACCCAGAACGGTAAAACAAGCTTGTATTATTGGTCCAAATATAAATCCCAAAACTTGAGTCAACGACACTATTGAAATAGCCCACGTTCTTTCATCAATTCGTGTCGCAGCTGATAAATAGGAACGTGCTGCAGCAATATTTGCTGAAATGAATAATAAAATAAATGAACAACATCTAACTGAATTAATCATCCATGTATTCACATTGGACTTTGAACTGTGAATAACATTTATCACAGACAATCTAAAATTCTCATATGTTCACGCATTTTATAAATGTTCATGTTATTTAATCACCTGAGCTTACACCGACTAGAAATCTACTGCCTAGCATCCAATATTTTGAATTAGTTTCGAAAACTTCTAAAGTAGCATAAGCCGCACTAGATAAAATAAAAAGAAACAATGTTGTCACCATAGGCCATCTGATTGAGCCCGCTTTATTCGCCCACAATCCAACCAAAGGTGAAAATAACATTTGAGCAAATGGATTTGAAGCTACTACTAGTCCCATAAATTCTTTTCCTGCTGTTGGATCGAGCTAAAACCATAAAAATTAATTTAAGGAGAATACACACTATTTGAATCATAAATTCAGTTAGAATTTCTCAATTGATTTCAATTGAAAAATATAATTATAGCAGAGACATTTGTGGTCAAGGGGAGATAGTCGTATAAAAATTAATGGTAATAAAGTCGATTGAAGTGATCAATGCACACTTGATACAATTAAAGTTTAAATTCATGATTTTATAAAGTGAACAATGGACAATGAGTGAAGTGTAAAAAATTGCATACAAATTGAAATAAATCTGTCTGTAATACAATATGAATATGGTTATTTGTTTGTTTTTGTTTGCTTTTGTTCAATCAACCAATCTTTGTTTTTCCGTAATTCGTGTTGATTATATGCGGGGATTTAAAAAAAAAAAAGGTACCTAAACTCACTTCATGCCAAGCTTAGAATTTAGAGCTTACAATTTAAAAAAAATTACATATATTCAAATGTTTTTTTAGACTGATCAAATCTAAAGTTAAACAGACAAATATACAACTGAAAACTAAATAAAAAAATAATATTGCAAAAACATCATATTTATTGCTACACGAGAGTACCAATTTTGAATCTATCCATATTTCATCTGGTTCATAATAACACCATATTTTATCATTTTGACTAATTACATAAATATGGAATGTAATTATGGACGCGCAAACATTATTATGTCTAATTGCATTTTAAACAATAAAAATACCATTAAAAAGGTGCCAGAACACCATTCCACTGGTACATGACAAAAAAAAGTACTGTTTATATGTATGATATTCTCATTAATTCCTTATTATATCAACTTTTCCAATGACTAACAATAAGATCAATTTAATAACAACTGTATGGTTATCCAGGTACAAAAGGTCAAAATAAACATACAGATAAATAACATTATAAAATTATGTTTGATGGTTTATATTTAATCACAAAACTAAAATGAAAATACACTCAATAAAACAAAATGATTTAGAATTACTAAAATTTGATAAAATTTTATCAGCAATAAACTTTACAAACATAACTATCATAAATTTTAGCAATCATTACTAATATTTACTCAACAATCATGTAAAAATATAATATGTCTGGCAATGAGTGCTATAATGGGATTTTTTAATTTCTCTATTTTTTTCAAATTCGCTCTAGAATTCTGATGAAACATTTTATAAAATGAAAACATTACTAGTTGGAAAAGAAACCTTTTTCATTGACATACATTGTAAATGCGCATAATTAAAAATATTCAATATTCGTTTTAATATAAAATGAGTATTCAATTGGAACGATGGCTTTAATATTCAAGCCGCCAATTAACGACTACTTTATTGCATATCAATGTTACTTTAAATGTAAACAAGTTTCATAGCCAAGATTGGGTCCACTTACTTATCTTTGAATAATTCATCAAAAAATAAACACTATTTTATATTTTTTATTTCTTTGCTATTTTCCATATATTTTAATAAAAAAGTTTCTTTCACATTAGAAAACAACAAATAAAAAAAACAATAAAATGAGGCCATTTTTACTAAAATAAAGATATTTCAAAATAATTTCATAAAATAGGTTATTATTACAATAAATGATGAATAAATTATAAATAAGTAATATCAAAATTATTCAAACTTTTTAGAATTATTCATCCACTTTCGATAAAAATATGCACATCGTTTCTCAAATATGAAAATCTTCAAAATAGTATTAAACAAAAAATAAAACTGAAAAGGGAGAACATTTTTAAGGTCAAAGGAAAACGTTTTATATAAATCGAAAAAGGAGGACATGTCCTCCTTATGAGTACCATATGGTAACCCTATCAGACATGTATGATTGCATGTTCGCGAGTTTGAAAAAAAATGTAATTAGTCTAAACATTAGTCAATAATGATATTGAAAAATCTAATATATTTTTAAAATTTTAATTAAATATAAGTAAAATGAGGGGATGGGAATGCGAGGTGACCATGAAACGACGATTCCATACAAAACCGGATCTACCAGCCTATTCAAACAAATTTAAAACTAATACCTTCATATTGTACAAATGAAAAACAATCACCTTATCCAAAAACGGCCACACTCCAGTCAATATAATGCTGAACCCCAACGACATCATGAACATGGTAAAATATATGACCTTGATGCTCTTCCATCTCTCCTTCCTCTCCTCGACAGTTTCCAACTCATCATCACACTCCTCCGCCTTCTTGAAAATGCTCATCAGCTTCTCCTTCAAGCTCGCCATCTTCGAAAAAACTTTCTAATCCACGCAATATCCGGAGACGGAATTCAAATCGTCATCTTTGGCGCGAAAACCCCGACATGTCCGTTTGATTCCCGCCTTTCGATTTGGGTCTGGAAACGAGAAAGAGCGTCCAATGAAGCCGCGAGACAATAATAGATTCGACGCGCGACGAAAACGATCTAACTTTTAAATGATTTTTTTTAGAACGTTTTAGAAAGTGAACCGATGGACATTATAATATGTAATATCGGTTACGTCAATTCGAATCTGATGAGGAAGTATGAATATGGTCGTTTTTTCGCTTTCATTGTATTCAAATCGAGTCCGATGTTTTAAATTGATAATAAATAATTATCTGATACAGATAAACACATTTTAACTACTGTAACAATCATAGTTTCGAAGTATCACATGATTGAAAATAAACGGTGTTAAACACATGCATTAAGAATCAGAGCAAGCTAATAAAAAGCTTGAAAAAAGCAATCGATTCCATATCAAAGTTTCACTATCCCGCCAAAACTGAACATCTACATATTGCGACCATAAACTCGATTTTTTTTTTAAATAATAAAAAATTTAAAAACGACACGAAAACTAGTCACGCGAACAAAGAATTGCACAACGTTATCGAATCAATGCGACAAATTCGCTCCAATTAAAACAGTGAATGGGCTGACATTGAAACATGGGGCGGATGTTTTTCGGCAAGTGGCAAATTTCCAAAATGAATTAATCGCGATTAAAGTTTGAGAAGTACTGACGTGATGAACGGGGCGACAGCACCTCCTCCACCAGCAGCGCGTTTCGAACTGACGAGGCATTTCTTTGTTTTGATACAGTCAGCTGTTGAGACCTGTTTTGGCTTCGGAATGTTGTGTTGTCCGCTTCGGTGATAATTACAATGTATTGTGTATGAGTTTAACGCTCTTATGCGCTCGTGTAGTAAGATTTATGTTTGTGTGTACGAGGGACACGCCTTTTTTAAAATGTTGTATGCGAATTTATTCTTTGTTATACAATGTCATAAGGAAAATTATTTTGTTTTTGTGTGTTTATTTTGAGCATTCGAGTGGTTTAATAAAGTGCAGATATAATAAACATTTTTTTAAATAATTATGAAAAAAATAAAATGTGGTTATTTTGAATATCGTTATTTATTTTGGTAATTAGACAAATGACCACGTGAAATTTGAACACATTGACAATCAAGCACAATGCCAAAAAAAGTAATAAAAAAGTAATAAACTTTTGGAACTCAGAAAAAATATTGATTTATTTTGGTTAACTTTATTTACGAACAAGTTAATGGACCACTTGAAATCCAACGGTTGCGAGAAAAGAATAGTTCAGCTGGCGCTGGCCAGATGTTGTTAATTTATTAAAAGATAAAATTTAGAAAATTTAAAATTTAGAAAACTGAACGTAAGAGGTTAGGCAAAAGCCGTATTTCTCAGTCAGTAAAACTAAACCCATTTATTTAAAAATAGTAATCCGCATGTCTCAATCAGTCAAAATTCTGAACATATTTAGTACTGAACGCATGGATAGGTGAAGCTGAACGTATCTTATTCGATCAGGTATTCAGATCAAGTGTAAAACATGTTGTCGTCATGTTCAGCCCACCACACGGCAGAAGTGATGAGGATAAAAACTGATACATTCGAAAACCTTAGTGACACCTAGCCATTGGCGTGTCCTAGCTAAAGAGAGTCACTTTTTTGTGGATTATGTTCAAATTTCGTTGTATCCAACTGTCGAATGTTCAACTATCATGTGTTCATATGTCATGGAAACCTATAAATATTTGTATTTGGTTTGAATTCAGATCATTTCCAGTTCATTGAACTGTAAATATTATTCGAATGTTTTCAATTGTGTGTGCTGTTCAAATTGTACGTTTGCGACCCCTACATGTTTGATTCGTACAAAATGAGCGAAACAAACAAAAATTGTGTTTGTTCTTTTCAGTAAGTATTTTTCTTATTTTCTGTACTCTTTTAACAAGGTCACATCTGTCACTATCTCTCATTCGCTCGTTATATATTACACAACAAATGTACTCATAAAAAAACTACAATATTGACTTGTTTTGATATAGGGTGACCATAGTATAAAATTAAATTTAAAAAATGTGCACATAGTCATTAAAAATGCAATTATTCTCTGTATTTTCTGGATAAAGATGACCTAGACCTTTTTTACCAAACTAATAACTTATTTCTAGAATAAAATATATTTCAAAAATTTGATTTGACTTTTAGTAAATTGAATCAAAATTATATAAAAAATATTATATGAAGTGATTGTAAATCTGATTTTTTTATTTGATGTATGTATTTTTAAATGTTATCTTGATGTGTTTAAAATAAAATCAGATATGTAATTTATTTAAAATGCGAATATAATAATCCGATGATTCAAAATTTAATAATAGCATGACCGGCACAAAACTAATGATAATTATTTGGAAAAAAATTCAGTCTTGTATTGAAAAAAATGTATTATATTATTTACATTGTTTAATAATTATAGCCACTACATAAAAAATAAATTGAAACATACAAAATATACACAATATATGGTTTTCAATAATTAGTCAATGTAGCTATACAATTGAATGTAATTTAAATATTATCGCATACAGACGATTATTATAATTAATTTAATTTACGAAAGTCTTCCCCTTTCGTTATAATGTTGTTCCTAATACATATTAATTAGATAAAATTAAATATAAATGAAAAATATTTCACAAATAATACAAATAAAAATTATTAACGAGATTCTAAATGTGTTTCAAAACACAATCAAAAATTCTAACATACAATTAAAAAAAAAATGAAAACGTAATTTAACAACACGAAAAACACACCCAACGAATACAATTTAATAAAAAATAAACAAAGTCTTATCAAAATGCATGCTAACGTATAGTTTGTATTACAATATCAAAATAAATAACTCCAATCATTCGCCGAGTTCGTTGACTCCATTCCATAAGTTCAATGAACACAGTTTTATTTGTGAATAATGTGCAAATAGTATACAAATCGTCATAGGCACTATATAGTAAAATTTCTAATATCACTAATCTAAATTCAATATCTTTGTTGGAACGTGTTCTGCTGGTTATTATTGTTTTGCTGCTGCGATGAATTGTACATCATCTGTTGCTGCTGTTGATGCTGTTGCTGTTGCTGGTGTTGATGAAAATCTTGCTGCTGCTGCTGTTGTTGTTGCTGTTGCTGCTGCTGCTGCTGCTGCGATGACTGACCACTAGCCTGACTACTGCCCACTCTTGACCGCTTGGCTGAACCGCCTCCGGAGTGATGATCATGCTGCGAACTAGCCTGTTGTTGTGCCTTAAAGTTAATACCATTGTCAACGTCTTAAAACTTATACAAAATATGCTAGAAATAATGATTTAACATCAAAATGTAAATAATTTCAAATTTTTTTATACGTTCTGCTGTTGTTGCTGCTGATTTTGTCTCGCTTTTGATTCAGACTTATCCTCTTGGTCGTCGTCTGTTAAAAACTCTCTTTTAGGATAAGGAATGGGACAACCGGCGAATACGTCCTGAAATATGAGATTGTTCGTAAGCTTCAGCTTCAAATTATGTTGAAGTTTTATGAAAATTATGATACTTGAGTCGGCAGCGGATCTTCGCCGAAATACGCATCATGCATGGCTTGTTCTGATGTGATTCTGCGATTAGGATCCATCAATAGCAATCTTTGTAAGAGATGGAAAGCTCTACTGTCTGGTTTTATTTTGTGCCTATCCATATATTTACTTAACGAACAACTTTGATAGCTGAAATGAAAACGTAAAAATTTCAATGATATATGTATAAACGAATACAATACAATAATTTTATAAAATCAAAGTACTAACTTTGATCTCTTAAAATCTTTCATCAACGTAGGATGCTCTGGCATTTTCCTAATGTCTTCCCAATCTTTGTCAAGAGGGAATCCCATAACGTTGAATATTCTATCTAATTGATCATGATGGTATGGATTACTAGTTTTGATGTCTTCTTGACGACAATGAAATATTGGCTCAGATGTTAACAATTCTGCAAATATACAACCAATCGCCCATATATCTGAAATTTTTTGAAAATCGTAAATAAATATTCAGACCATTTCCTAGAAAAAAAAATACTTAATCATTAAAATAGAACATTTCAATTTTAAAACGTTTTTAGATTCGTATATGTAAAATGAAATCTCTACACATTCAAATTCTTCTTAATTCATATTTGCACAATTATTTGAATTATCTAAATGTTGCAATTATATCAACTGTGTGACAATATAATAAATATAACAATATTGATGAATTTAGAAGAAAAATAACACGTTGAAACAGATTTTATATTTAAAATATACCTATGGCTTTGGTATAATGTCTAGCTCCTAAAAGCAATTCTGGTGCTCTATACCAAAAAGTAACAACAACAGGATCCAGATCAGCTAAAGGTTTCAACGGAGCATTGAAAAGTCGAGCGAAGCCCATATCAGCAATTTTAACACGTCCCCTCTCATTACCTTCACCCATCACTAGAATGTTAGCAGGTTTCTATGGAAAGAAATAAAAAATATATTCATTCATAAAGAATATTGAAAATGAAAATGAAATATTTAGAACTCACCAAATCCCTATGCAGTACCCAATTTGAGTGCAGATAATGAATTCCATCCAAGATTTGATATAGCAAACTTTTAACCATTCCTTTAGGAACCATCACTGGTTTTTTATTCGCTTTTGCAGCTCGGTGAAATTTTATTATGTGCCACAAATCGTGTTCGGCATAGTCAAATAACAACCACACTTTACGATCATTGTGAGATAAAAACACATGGATCAGATTAATAACATTGGGGTGTTTCAGTTCTCTCAGCAACTACAAAAAGCATACACACATTAATATAGCCGAATAAACTGATCGAGTCAAATCTGGGGGCCACTTTGCTATCACCCTGCACCATATCAATATAAAGACACCTATAATATATTCTCAATCCGAATACCTGATTGAATAAAATACATTCAGCTTAACCCATCAATGCATTCAGTAATAAATATGTTTAGACCTGGCTTGTCCAAAACTTCAGCATGCGGGGCCCACTTACAAATTTCAAATCTCGAAATTTCAATTATTATAAATTCAAAACGTAATAAGTATTAAAATATTGATAAAGTTATTTATTTCATTATAAAACTATTTCGATGAGTCCATTTCGGAATAAATGCTGTTTGTTACGTTTATTTTTGTGTGAAAAGTGGGGGACCCTTTGGACAAGCCTGGTTTAGACTTTTGACTAATTGACAATGAGACATGCGGCATTAAATAAATGCGTTGTTTTATTAACTAAGAAATTCGGCTTTGCCCAACCAACCCCACGTTCAGTTTTTCTAAAAGGAAAGTGGAAGTAAACACATCTAGATGTCGCTAATATAAAATTCGGTACAGGGTGGCGCTAAAGATTAGCCCAAATCTGTAAAATAAGAACTAACAGCTATTTCTCGACAGGCCGACATGGAAAGTCCAGTGCCCTCGATCTGTTTGAGGGCGTAATCCCTTTGATCCCCGTCTTTACGTCGGGCTTTGTAAACGTGGCCGTAGGTTCCTCGGCCCACTTTGCAGCCTTCGAATTCGAAGAGTTGTTCCACTTTGCATCGCTCGCTCTGCGTACGGACCTTGAACTCGTAGTCCATCATGACAGAAATTTGATTTAGTTGAAGCCGGCGTCTCACGCTCAGTTAACGCCGTACGTCAACTGGAGCGTATGCTCGAATGTGGGCTCGTCTTAGGGCCATACTTGTCAAATTTGAATTTTTGTACAATTCTGAAACTTTTTTGATTATTTATATTGTACAATGCATTTTTGAAAGCGATATTTGTTTAAAATATAAGTGTTAAATTTTTTTCAAGTCAATATTGAACCGATTTACAGTAAACAGACAGTTGAACACATTCACAGATGGACCCAGGGACTATAGTTTGCAATTTACTGTCAAATTTCGATTACCGGTAAATGGTAAATAATTGGTCTCGTTACCGGTTTACCGGTAATTTACCGGTAAATAAAAAAAAAATTTATGTAGATTACAAGACTTCATCCTGCATTGGATGTTCATGTTGATAATGATGATGATGATGATGAAATGATTAAAGTATGACTGTATGTGGCTACTTTTACTAAAAAAACAGTATCCTTGATTGAAACCTAAAAATTATATGAAATAATAATACCTATGTCTATATCTACCCTTAATTCGCAATAAAATCGTTTCCGGTAACCATTACCGGTAATTTTTTCAATTTACCGGTAATTACCGGTAACACATTTTGGCACACCGCAATTGCAAGCCCTACCAGTGACAATCGGTGACAGTGTTTATCTGCCACGGTACCTGAATTTGATTTGAATGTATTCATTCAAAGACACTTAAGTATTTTTTTACATATAAGTATATTTTTATTTATTTTAACTTACATTATACGCCACATACTCAAACAAACAATTTTACACATTCTCAATATGATTACAACAATGGACATATTTCGATATTTTATAATGTGACAATCGTTTGGCGGCAACTTGTCATAACCATTGAAAATCCCTCAAACGTCAAAATGAGTTTGTGGGTAGACAAACATCGTCCTCGCGAACTGACGAAGCTGGACTTCCATCAATCTCAAGCTCAACAATTACAACAGCTCGTAAAAGCCGGAGACTTCCCTCACCTCCTAGTCCACGGTCCGAGCGGAGCCGGCAAGAAAACCCGCATCATGTGCCTCCTCAGAGAGCTGTACGGAGCCGGAGTGGAGCGCCTTCGCCAAGAACACGTCTCCTTCACCACCCCTTCGAACAAGAAACTGGACATAATCACGGTCAGTTCGAACTACCACATCGAAGTGAACCCGTCTGACGTCGGTATATATGACCGAGTCGTAGTCATGGACCTGATCAAGAATGTCGCACAAACCCATCAGTTAGACTCTTCAGGGCAACGAGAATTCAAAGTAGTCGTCCTCAACGAAGTGGATGAACTAACCAAAGATGCACAACACGCATTAAGAAGAACTATGGAGAAGTACGTTTCTACTTGTAGACTAATTCTTTGTTCGTCTTCAACTTCTAGAGTTTTGCCGGCTATCCGTTCGAGATGTTTAAGCATAAGAATGCCGGCTCCTACTGAACAACAAGTCGTACAAGTTTTACAAAGCACTTGCAAAAAAGAAGGCCTCGTTATACCTTCGGAATTGGCTCAAAGAATAGCCGTGGCTTCGAATAGGAATTTGAGAAGGGCACTTCTTATGTGCGAAGCGTGCAAAGTTCAACAGTACCCGTTCACTCCCAATCAATCCATTTCGGAACCCGACTGGCAAATATTCATCAGGGACATGGCCAAAAGTATCTTGTTGGAACAGTCGCCCAAAAGCATCGAAGGTATTCGTGGGAAATTGTACGAACTGCTCGTACACGGGATACCCGCTGATTTGATATTTACCGGTCTGTTGGACGAACTGGTCAAAAACTGTGATATGCAAATGAAAAGTGAAGTGGTCAAACTGGCTGCGTTTTACGAACACCGTATGAAACTGGGTGCCAAATTAGTGTTTCATTTAGAAGCGTTTGTTGCTAAATTCATGTCGATTTATAAACAATTCATAGAAGAAAGTCTAGGCAGTATGGATTGAATGTTTATTTACATTATTATCGTACAACTAATATATATATTTATAATACTAAGGTTTTTTGTTCATTGCCTTTTCGTCTTGTAATTTCGATTGTTCTTGGATAAAAGCTGAAATTTTTCCTCTAGTTAATGGATCTTCTTTATGTAATAATCTGCTTTCTGTTTGTGTATCCCCGATCAGTGTTCGTCTGAAAAATCATACAATTATGAAATAAGTAATTTATATTTTTTTATTCTATCAAATTGAAATAAACAAAACTTTTCCATCAAATAGACGTTGTATTTATTCATCTCATTTATTCAAGGTAACCAAAAATAAACAGTTACCAAACCTGTCTGATTTTATGGTAAAAAAATTACCTGAAGACGAAGGCGGTCGCCATTGATACAAAAACGGTGCCGAAAATAATGGGGAATCGCAAACGAGCGAATAATGTCAATTCTTTTGGTTTGTACTCCATTTTTTCAGAATCTATTGTGGCGCGCCGGTCACCTACTCTATTTGACAGTCTTGGCTTCAACGTCTGTAAATACTAGCATTATTTTTTTACATATTCGTTTAGAAAAAAATTCAATTTACACATAAATTATTAATTTAAAATAAAGTTATAAAAATTAATTTTGGGTAATTTTTTAGTTTAACGTGAGATTTTTCATGTTTTGAAATTGTTCAATATACGGTATTATGAGTTTTTTAATCGTTTTATGAAATCGAAATGGGAACAATTTAAACGTACATTAAACATGAGCGTTACATAAAATAATGTGTGCATTAAAAAAACAAATATGTAATGTGTGCATTTTGCACGAGCATTAAAACGTGTACATTAGAAAAAATATCTATATCTTAAAATGAATAAACGTGCATTAGAACAGGGCTAAATACCAACTGCACGACCGTTTTTCACAAATTTCATAATATAATCGAATCGCAATAAACCAAATTCAAACAAAATCAACATTGAAAAAAATGAACCAATGTAGTAGAGATTGATTTTACTTTGGCGACGCTGCCACCTATCTGTCATTTTAATGCACAAATTACATATTCATTCTATTGCACATTTCATATTTTTTAATACTCACTTTTTACTGTACAACATTTTTTTTATTGCACCCTATGAATAAAATAATGCTCGATACGAGATACTTTAATGCACCAGAAATGATGCACAATATATTTTTTTAATGCACAAGTTACACAAGTAATTCGTGTTAAGGCACAATCTATATACTTTTAATGCATAGATAAATCGCACCCAATCGAAATATAAACAAAGTAATGCTGGCCATACACGCCACGATATATCGTTCCGAAAAAACTGAGGTACGATTTTTCGCTACGTGTATGTACAAAACCGTTCAGTTTCGTCCGGTTTCGTCCGGTTTTTTATACATACACGTAGCGAAAAATCGTACCTCAGTTTTTTCGGAACGATATATCGTGGCGTGTATGGCCAGCATTAGATATGAAATCAACTTTTATTCGTGTTGTTACATATTTGATAGGAATATGTGTATTTTTCAAAATTTATGTTATACATATTTGAACATTGCTAAAGCAAAAGATCTCATGTCAGTGTCTTGATAATTTATATATATTCTTTTAATGTGGCTCTCGAGTGCAAAGCTTAACATAAATATTTATTTTATACGACGTAGTATTGCTCAATTTTATTTAAACTGATAAAACATAGAAATTCGTAAAGATTTATCTAGTCGAAAAATAAAAAAAAATAAAATTCATACACTAAAACATATTGTTGTCAACAAACTTATGATTTTATTTCGCAAATTTCATTACACGCGAACTGTGACATCTGCAATTAAAAAAACATGCAATGATAACAATTATAATGGGAACATTTGTATTCGGAACTCATTTGTATTATATAATATCTTGCCATTGAACGATGTAATTATTTATCGACTGTTTGTTACATAAGCGACTAACGAAAAAAGTTTGATCAATATATTTGCAGAATAAAACGCAAAATATTTGCACATTTCGTGACCGACCATTAGCATGCCGTCGAGAATTGATTTGAATTTCAAATCGCGCTTTTTCTTGAAACTGTTGAAAAATAGTCTAGTAATTGCTTCCAATTATTCGATCGAAGATCGTTTTATTGTCATGGAAAAGTTTCAAAAAAAGCGGTCGCCGTATATCGCGTTTTTAGCGTTCACCTTGATAATGACCGCTGCTTTTTTATCATTTTATTTGCATCGTGATGATTTATTACACCTTTGCGAAGATTAAAGGTTTGAAAAATGAAAATTGTTTCGAAGGGAATATACTTATTTTTGAGATATTCGAAAATAACTCGTGTTTATGAACGTCCATTTTGTTTTATAGGTCAACGTCTTCTGTTAGGAAATAGTTCGATTGCACAATTTTAAATGACGATATAAGTAATTAAATTGATTAATTTTTATGTACATACTAGATTCCAAAAATGATTTTTTGTAATTGATTATTTATTCTGTCGTAAATATAGCTTAAAATGTTTATCCACGTCAGCTGTCATATTTGAAATATTTTTTTAACACAAAAAATCGTTTCAGTATCAAAATTTGTTTTCGCAACCAAAATATATTCAAATTAAAAGAATTATATATTCATAATTTTATCAAAATGTCATGTAAAATGAATCTTATAACAAATCGATTTCTTTAATTTTACACGTCAATTTCAATGCAAACTACAAAAAAAGCGATAATGTTCAATGCCATTCTAATAATAATATTATTATAAACAATTTCTGTACGTTTGTTTCGAATCGTTATGTTCGAAACCAGACATTCTCGTGACGTATCGTTTTATTTTCTTAACATTTCATCATGATGGGAACAAAAAGTACAATAAATATACATATATTTTAATGCCAACAAAATATAGTTTTACACCCAAAACACCGATTCAATAAATTAATTTAAATCACAAATTTGTATATTATAAACTATTTATATACGTTTGTTTCGATAAAATCGTTAACGTTCGAAGCCAGACATTCTCGTGACGTATCATCTTATTTTCTTAACATTTCGTTATGGCGGGAATAACAACGACCAAAAGCCACAACATGCATTTTAATTTAAAAAAAATACAGTTTTACACTCGAAACACCGATTCAATAAATTAATTCAAATAACAAATGTATATATTACACTATTTCTATATGTTTTTTTCGATAAAATCGTTAATGTTCGAAATCATACATGCTCGTGACGTATTATTTTATTTTCTCATTTCGTCACGGCGGGAGCGAAAACGACCAAAAGACATAATAAAAAATTTTATGCTGATAAAATATACGATTTTATACTAAAATCAACTTAATACTATAGATATTTAAAGTACAAATTCGTATACTAAAATTTTTACATTTTAAAAACTTGTAAAACTCAAATATGAGCTTTATTAACTTTTATTTTGAGACTAAAATTAAATACTATTATTTTGACAAACAGCATCGTAAGGGCAATAGAAAGTGGAGGGGATAAGTCGCGCCTCCGTTTCGACCAATCAGAATCCGTTTCAGGTTTTGGCGCGACACTCAAAGTGTAGTCTTTCGGCGCATGGCAGTCGCGCCCCGACACTCGCGGGGGATGGACACTGCAGATGGAGACGTTCGCGTCCGGCTCCGCATCGACGAAGGGACACCGCTCGAGGGGGCGCGCCGCCTCCTCGCGCAGATCAGGCCCCACTGGAGGGCCGAGGGCGTAGCCTTCAAGGTGGGCCTCCGCCCCCCGCGGAACGCCATGTGCGAATTTTTGACGTGCGCCGGCCGGTCGATATTCGGACGCAATGGCCGCGAATCGAAACCTGCTTTTTTGAGTTTGTCTCGAGGTTTTTTTTCGAACTTTTGCGAAAATCGCGATCTTTTTTTGAATTTTTTTTTTTGCCGCGTCGTTCGATTTCGCCGTGCGGATTTTGGCGCGCCATTAAGCCTCTTATGGCGCTGTGTATTATCATATGAATTAGTGTGCGATGTACGATTTCTAATCTGTAACGTGGATCGTGTGCCTGAAAAATTTTGATGATTCGTTTCGTGAATTTTTTCGGTTGAATTTATTGTATGTTTTTTTTCAGTTTCGCAACCCGTACTGAAATTAATCGTGTTACCGATTATTTTTTCAGCTCACAGACGTTTGTCCAAACGACACTAGAACATATTCCAAAAAAAAAAAACGCAAAAAAATTCGAAATACATACATAGTATGATCAAAATTAAAATTAAAATAAATTATAAAACATTAATTGGCCCATTTAACCATCATATAGTTCCCTCCAATTGTCCTAAAATGCATCATGTGATATAATATTGTGTGTTCTATCTAGTATCGTTTGTGCAAACTTTTGAATCACCTTTTTTTCAGTTTATAAATATTGATATTTTTTCAATGAACTCAAGGTGATAAATCGTGTTTTTTTAAACGCCGAGATTTCAAAATGTAGAGTGAAAATTTATCTTATCACAATTCACACGAATGCCATTCAGTTCTCGACGTTTCCTGTATTCAAATTATTGCTTAAATGATTCTTTGAATATTTTGCATAATTATTCGCATTTCGTTGTTATTGTAATGTTTGCAAATTTTAAATTATTAATTTTTTTATTCAAACGACTTTCCAGACGTTCACGGACGGCATCACGAATAAGTTAGTCGGCTGTTTTTATAAGGAAGACGGCGAGACCGAGGCCAACGATGTAGTCTTGGTGAGGATATACGGAAACAAAACTGATTTGCTCATAGATAGGAAAGCCGAATTGAGGTAATATATAAAATAACGAATCCTATGAAATATGAGAAAAAAATATATAAATTTTTATATTAAAATTATGCTTCTTGTGATATCACCATTCATATGTATCTGAAAAAAGATGAATATAATTTTCATATTCCGAAATATGTAAGATTATTTTCATGACGTGAAAAAACGTATCAGTAAACTAATGTTTTCTATATCTCGTTACTTTATAAACACCCAAGTTGTAATTCACATCAACACGTAGTTTAACGCTGAAAAATTTGTAATTATCTCAACTCTTTGTATATTACATAAACGACTTCTTTATGCTACTTTTATTTAACTTTACACTTCTATTTTCATAATCGTTTTATCTCCACAGTTATAAATAATTCAATTTTTGAGTACTTTATTTACTAAAAAATCTTTCATATCTTTTCAAACACTTCAGAAATGACGCATAAAAATTAGCCAAATTCACAAAAATAATAAACTTATCTCAACTATTTACGATACATCATTTTTTATAATGAACACATTTTTGATAGAAATATGAAGCTGCTTCATAGAGTCGGCTTAGCACCATGTCTTTATGCCGTATTTGATAATGGCCTCGCATACAAATATGTATCGGGAGTAACGTTGACAGTCCACAGCGTAATTCAACCTAAAGTGTGGAAACTGGTCGCTCGACAAATGGCAAAAATGCATCAGGTCCAACAAGATCCCGAGGTGAGTCCTTGCTTTAAATAAGCCACAATCAGTCAATTGTGACACTCTTATCTAAAATAGATTCATTTTCAAATAACCCTGATTCGATATAACAATTAACTTTTATTGATTTTAAGTGGCGACGATTTGCAATAACAAATCTCGGTTATTCAATTTGAATTTTGTCGAATTGATCAATAATTGTTTGCCAATATGCTTTTGATTCATATGGCCATGACTCGGTTTTCATTGTTTTTTTCTTTTAACAACATCAAATTGATTCCGTTATGTTTCAGATACCGTTCACGCCTATGCTTTGGACGAAAAGTGACAAATTTTTAAGCCTAGTTCCCGTACCGTATAGCAATGAATTGAAACAAGAAAGGTTCTATATAATTAATTTGATTTTAATATATAATATTTATTTTTATGTAAATGACGATTTTAATTTTTCAGATTCGAAGAAATTATAAAACCAGTTAAAGAACTACGACAAGAATTGAACAATTTGAAAAATTTCCTTAGCAATCTTGATAGTCCGATTGTTTTTTCTCATAACGATTTATTACTCGGCAATGTGATATACAATGAAAATAAAAATAAAGTCACTTTCATCGATTATGAATACGCCGATTATAATTATCAAGCTTTCGATATCGGAAATCATTTTGCAGAGTTCGTCGGTGAGTTTAAAAATAAATCAATCTTTGGAAAACTTTATACAGAATGACACAGAAAACAGAAACTTTTGAAATGCCTAGTAAAAAAATATAAGGAACCCAATAAAAAACTTATTGACCTAAAATTGGACTACTTCATCTTATCATTCAAGAGACAAATCCAAACTGATAATTTTTGAAAATTACGTCCTGTAGATGGTATTTTCTTTGATAAATATAATATATTCTTCCAGTCTTCTGTTGCATTTCAAAAGTTCCTGTTTTTTATGAAACATTTACGATTTGATACGATAATATTCAATTATTGAATCGTAGGAATATCGGAAATTGATTATTCGAGATATCCGTCGAAAGAATTCCAAGACGCCTGGCTCAACGAATATTTGGAAACTTATTTGAATCGTTCCGTAAACCAAGACGAGGTGAACAAATTGTATAAACAAGTTAATCAATTTGTATTAGCATCGCACTTCTTTTGGGGATTGTGGGCGCTTATACAAGCCGAGTACTCTAATATAGATTTTGATTTCCTCGAGTGAGTTAATTATATCGAAACATATTCGTAAACATCGCTATGTGAATTTATAAATGTTTATTTTGTTCACAGATATGCTTCGATACGGTTCAAAGAGTATTATAAGAGAAAGGATTCTTTATCTCTGACGAACAATTGTAGTTGATGTTCTCCGAAAAAGTTTGTAATATATCATTATATTTTGTGATATGACCGAGTAACGTTTCAAAAAGTTGAAGTGCAATTCATTCCTGTAATGTGTTCAAAAAGTATGAATGCAAAAAATACTTTTTTTATGACCAATGAAATTCGATTTGAATAATGCAGGATTTGTTGTTTTGGAATATTGGATAAAATAATATACATTAAACTATATTAATTGTTGAATAAATCATTATACATACATTCCTTATATGAGCTGTTCACTGCACACATTGATTAACTCCATAAAACAAAAAGTTGAGGAATGCGATGAAACAATGTATATTGTTTTTTTTTTAATTTGTTTTGTAATATAAATTCAAATAAATATTTTAGAGTGCATAAATACAGATGTAGTGCATTTAAGTTGCATTATTGTAATGATTTACATTAGAGTATGGAATTAATCAAAATGGCCCTGAAATAAATAATTTATTATTCAATGGCCAAAAAAATTTTGTTGTTTAATGATGTTAATCTTTATTATTCAGAAAAGTTATGACTATACCAAGTGCTTTGACACTTAAATTTAAGATTTTTCAAAAAGTGGAGTTAATCAATGTGTGAAGTGAAAGGCTCGTATTATATATTAAACAAAATTTCAATGTATTTTTGAAATTGCTGTAGTATATTTATTTTAATGAATTTTAATATCCAGTGAGTATCATAATAATTTTTCACTTGTGCTAAATGTTGTTTACCATTTATGTATATTTTTTGTTTTATTTTCACATGTGCTAAGTATTAAATGTAAAATATATACAAAAACATGTATAGTCTCTAAATTTTTAATCATATTAGTGAATAAGGTTTAATAATACAAAATTATAGTCAATTTTTGCAATATATCGATTGACCAATATATACAATAATAAAATTTTGCAATTGTCAATAATTATGGTTTAGTGATTGTATTTCCAATACTTAAGTATAAATTACCTTTTTTATATAAATGAATTTGTTGTCCAAGTTTTAATGGTTTTACCAAAGTCTTTATGTTGTAAAATTGTTTCGTAATTAATGAATTAATTCCAGTTTTTATATAAAAATTTAAATGCATTTATTGAATGAATTTTTGTTGTTACAATTTTTTTTCATTCCATTTTTATTTATTTGTAATTTTTTTTATGTTTCCAAAATGTTGCATTTTCAATTTTGATTCCAATAAGAAAATCTAAGCTCACTGTATAAAAATAATTAGTGTATTCTTTTTGTTAAATTCAGCAAGTGAGATTCAAAAATGAAATTAATGTGCATATCTTGTAAATTTGTGTACTAAATTTTATATTTTTAATACAAATAATTTTAAGGAGTGTCTTTCAAAGACGAAAAACTTCATGTGACCTTGATTTTTCATTAATTTAATTATTTTCATACATTGATGATATTGTGATCTATCTCGTAATTTATGACAAATAAAAATGCTTACAAAATATCAAAAGCACTTTGATCCCCATTATAATGTTTATAACATTTAATCAATAAGTTATCTTTTATTAAAACAAAAAAAAACTATTTCATTTCTCGTTTCTGAAGTTAAGCAAAAAGTGGTTTGACCCATGGCTATGATTCATACTTCTTAACTTACCTTCACAAATGCTAGGTATGATAAGAATTGTGACGAAAAAAGTATGAAATTCTAATAGTAATTATATCTAAAATTAAAAAGAGTCAAAAACTTAAGAATCTCTTCAAGTTCGAGTGAGTAGTTTCAATACTTTGTTTTCTATTAAATTTAGGAGATAAACTACATATAATCAAATGATTTATCTTTTTTATGTATTAGGTGAACGGGATAAAGGAATTAATAGAGAAATTTGGATGGAAAACAGTAAAAAAGGGTAAAAGACAAGTAATTAAATTAAACACAGAAATATTTTCAAAAACCTTTATTACTTGTCCATTCTTAACATAACTCGTCGATAACATTTAATGTAATAAAAATCATCCAATGAAAATAAACTACATCAAGGGGAGCAACATAGAAAAAATAGGCAGATCAATGAGAAGTTATTGTCTCACCACATAATAAAAAAAATATATGTATGTACAACATAATGATCGATTAATAATCAATAATGATCATACTACTCTAAACATTAAGTCTAAGTTTACATATGGCTCGATACAATTGTCAATAACGAAGAAACTCGGAAATATCCTCAAATCAATAATTCAAAATATCAACGATTAGCGACAAGTAACTAAAATTCGAATCATTTTTAAAAATAATTCCCGTACTGATTATGGCCGACGAATGGTGAAAAATACACAACGTTCAAATGACTGCTAAAGAAAGACATGTTCGAAAAGCATCGCGGTTAAATCCTTTCAAATGCGGAACAATTCAATATATTCTTCGACAAAAAAAACTTAACTGATAACACAATACGTGTGGGAAGAACAAATTCTGTCTCTTGTATGCGACCGATATCAATCATTGTAAATTTTCCAAGTATAAATTTATCAAAAATCTGGTTATTTCAAAAATATTATTGAGCCTCCAACGCGCCATCCGACTACGGAAAAACGCCATCGGTAAACCCGAGGACCTATAAATACATTTTTTTGTTATACCTTATACTTTTTTCATATGTTAACTTTCTTTTTTTATATTATAAATTATCACGTTTCAATATTTTAATGATTACATAGATTCACTTCATATTTTGTAAAAAATATATGTTATTACACATAATCATTATTCAAAATAAAATATAAATGCTTCAATTAGCTGCACACGGGAGATATTCAAAAAAACCGGCAACTTTTACGTGTTGGTCTATAAATCGGAGGTACATATTGTCTTATACAACTAAATTATGAGCGTGTAGTAAATTTTGTCTCTCAAAGTTAAAATAAAACTTAAGTTATGAGCATGTTTGCTATTTAACTTCATCTCTTAACATAAAAATATTAACTGGCACTAACGACTAGATTTGTGTGCTGAAACGAGGACGAGGAAGATCGCCGAATACGTCGCCGTGAACGGAACGAGCCAATTTTTTGATACTGGTCGCTATGTCGTGCGGTTCGTCCAGCTGCAACGAAACATCTAGGTTATAATAAATCGAACAAGAATAAAGCAAATACGAAATAAACAGTCTTACGTTCTGATTGAGTTGTTCTTGGGAGTGCTCGTGGGCGTGAGTGAATACGGGCACATCGACCGGAAGACTTTTCGCAATGGACATTTTCCACTGCTGGCTGGGATTGGGAATGTGCGCGCGATGGAATCCTTCGTCACGACTTCCAGAGTCTAAATAGATAGATATTCCTTTAGAATTTATTACGAGAAGTCTTCTTTATCAATTTTAAATGGATCGTTTACTCACCGTCGGATTCGGAATCATAAGCGTCGGAATTGTGATCGTTATGCGGTGGAGTTGTCGAATCCATTCCTTCGATATCGAATATTCCCTCGGAATCGAGAGAATCTTCTTTAAAACTTCCTATATTGACCAGATTCTGAACACAAACAAATCACATTAAATAAGATATATTCAAACGTAACGTAAGACAGGAAAATGCACACTATACCTTGACTGTATCATTCTTCACTTTTCCGAACGTGACTGGATTCGTCCTAGTGGAAGAATGCTGCTTTTTATTAATAATAGACTTTTCAGGCAGAACTATGTTGCTAGGCTCAAACACTTGAATATGTTTTTCTTTGTCCATTGCATAATTTGAATTGTCTCGACATATCACACTAAAAAGATTAAACATTGATAACGAGAACTTCTAACGATTCTTAGATTACGAAAACACACTCACTTTGTAAGAATTTTAAAATCACTATGAGCCCTCTCTTTATACTCTTCGAGCTCGTTATATTTTTTCTCTCGGAAAAGTCTGATTTCTTCCTCGATAGATTCTAACTTAGACTGCAGATCCCTCGTTAAGCGTTTACTAAGGTTGCCTATGGCAGGATGAGAAATGGTAGACGGTATCTTTTTCATTGGCGGGTCGTCATTATTATCACATAATAAAATTTTAAACACGGGCGAATACGTGTCGCTATTCCTAAGTGATGCAATTTCTTCGTTGCTAGTCTGAAAATACGTTTGCGCACATTATAATATTAGCCAAGCTATTTATATAACAAATTACAATGTGATACGGCTCAATCAAACTATTTACCGTACAAAGTAATTTGATCAATTGAAAAATTGTTCCGTCGATGACCAAGCAATGTTACACGACTTCGTCGAGTGAACATGGTTCTTTTTTGCAACTAAATATTATATTAAACAACTTTATCTAATGAACGATAATGCAAAAAATAAAAAAAAACTATTTATACTCGATGAATAATCGTGGTGATCCACATATTTTATCTATGAACGACAACTTAATTCATAAATAGAACCGATTGTTTGATTTACAATGGAAAAAGTATGCGCAAATACAAATGTTATCTGCAAACGAGATGTACTCACAATAAGTGACATGTTTAATAAGACTGAATAAGGCGGCTTCATGTACGTTGCATGAGTGATGCTGGAGCAGACGAGGCAGTGGTAAATAGTCCACGAGTCCACTTCTTTCCCTTCGAGAAGGCTAGATTCTTTGCAGCGAACGTTGCAACTGTCGACTAATCCGAATAACTGCGGAAAGAAAGAGAAACGTTGTTATTATTGTATTTATGTCATACGCATAATGTGAAAAAATTGTTTTATAAAAAGAAATTAAAGTTATCTATGCGGGCGAGATAGCAAACTGGTTCTTGCTGGATGAACCATTTTGCAATTGTTTTTATACAAATGTATGGTGTGATTAATAATTTATTGTTTGTTATATTAAGAAAGTTCAAGATATTTTGAAATTTATGCAAATTCATCATAATACGCAGACAATATAAGATATTTCCTATGCATCAGAAATTCAGATACATCCAAAACTCCTTTTACACAGTTCAAGAAAAATAACTAATTATATTTTTACACATTAACATGATGTAAAAATGAAAAAAAAATGTATTATTATACCACAATGGTAAAAACCGGATCAGACCAGTAAACAATTATAGTTGTTAAATGAAAATTTACATTGCTTTTTGATGATTTCACATGGCGAAATTACACATTACACATTATTTATAAAGTAAACTTGGATGGAAGTTCCATCTAAATATACTGATGGAACCTATCTCCAATTTTTATATGATCACCATTTTTTTTTACACAATAATCTCTGAAATGTATCTCCCATCTAAAAAGAGACATAGATTTATTTATTTTTATTCCATTAATCCTAAAACATAAAGAATTCGAAACATCAAAAATATCAATATTTACATTCAGATAAAACTCTATTATTACGAACTAATTTGAACAGTAAAAACTCGAAAACGTATCAAAAAATTTGGAACACAGGTGAAACACACACAATACGATTACAGGACAAATATTTAATTACAAATTCGTAAACACTATAGATAATTAAACATGACACTGTCGCTGCACTATTATATAATCGATATTCGGTACGTAATACGAAGAATGCATTGCTTTTCAGGCGCGACTCCAAAGTTCATCAGAAACGATAATTAAAATACAAATGTGTTTTTTCGCTCTTCTTGCAGCTCACCTCAGCGTGATATGGTCATGCACCACTACAGGAACATTTGCAATTGTGCAAATATTCAGAAATTGTCCAACGAAAGACCACGGCTCAAGATAAATAAAATTTACTAACCCCTCGCCGAATAGAGGCCACATCTGGCATGTCAGTGCGATCTTTAATTATTCAATTTCAGTTGTTTATGATCGAATTTGTTCTTTAAATAAGGTTAAGCGATAAGTTGTATGGTCAGTAAATAGACATAATCGTGTAGCCTTGGATCGAGACGGTTTTTTTTAATATTTTTTAAGTGTTATCTTTTCGTTATCATTGAATAAGTACATATGTATAATAGAAAAAATAATGCATGAACATCCGATGATGGTATCGGAAAGACTGTTTTGTGTCATTCGTTGTTGAGAATTTGATGATTTACATATCAAAAGGTGTTAATGTATTGTATTGACATTTAACATAATCAAAACAAATTAATACATATATTTATCTTGTTTACATTTTTACATCGCGTAAACACGAAGAACACGTGCATTTTTTATTGCATGTTTACAGAAAAAATACGTATATATTATTCTGCAATTAAAAATTAATGAAATTTGCGTCAGTGATGTATCGTAAATATGCACTACGAAAACAAAAATTTGATACAATCAAGCATTTTATCATAAATACACAAAAATCCTTGAGAAGTGGTTTCTGGCATCAATTTTTGTTTTAAATATACATTCGAATGCGTTAAAAATGTGATAAGCTAGCTGTGTTTTTCACAAATACATTGTGAAGTAAATATTTCTTTCAGTTCCTGAATCGTTTGCGTACGAAAAAATAACATTCCAACATTTACTTTCGAACCGAGAGTGCGGCTGAAGTCACTAACCTGCCAATTCAATCAGATATCAAATGCGCATCGTTTAATACAAAATCGGCCAATTATATACATTAGAATTGCATTCATTCATCGAAAATATTACACAGTTTGAGTTTACACTAAATAAACTCATTCCGTTGAGTAAATATTTTCGAATACCATTCTTCGGATGAAAAAAAGTTCATTGCAACATGATTCTGTTTTGTCTGCCGCTGAAATGATCGATGAGTGTACAATAAGTATAAAAAAATGTAATGTAGACGTCAATAATTTGTATAAACAATCGAATTGCATTGTAAACAACCTTATCGATATTTTTATGAAACTGTAAAATATTTGTGCCATACACTGTTTGTTATTTACAATATCATGATGCACCTGATCTATCATTAACTTATTTATCCGATGAAATTTATCTTATAATATGTTTTGTTTTGAATTCCAAGAATTTAGAATATATAGTTGGAAGAAAACTGTTAAGCATCTGTCCTTGAAAGATAATACTTATATCGAAAAACAAGTTTTATTTTACATATTGTACTAGATAAAAAAAATTGCATTCATTATATTCGAAATAGAAATGTATTAATGATTTAATTTTATTGAATAAATAAGACTCTGATGAAGTTAAGCAACAAGTGGTACGATTAATAGATAAATATAAAGAATGATTGTGTTATACAATTTTTTTAAGATTTTCCATTCCTTATCATGTGATGAGAAAAAAATGGTTGCACTTCCGATAATATTCAGAGATCCTTTGTTTAAAAGTAGACCAATGAAAAGTGTATCTTGAAATTGAAGACTCTAATGAAATTAAGCAACAAGTGGTACAATTATGGTACATAATTATTTTAAGATTTACCATTGTTTATCATTATTAAATGAAAAAAAAGATTGAATTTTCGATAAAAAGAAATAAATCAATAATCCTTTGTTTTAAAGTAGACTAATGAAATGTGCATCTTGAATCTAAGATTCTAATAAAGTTAAGCAACAAAAAGTACAATTAATATCATTTATTTACCAATTTTTATCATTACTATGAGAAAAAAAATGATTGAATTTTTGATAGATGGAAAGAAAGAAAAAGAAAGAATCAAGAATCCTTTGTTTTAAAGTATACCGATGAAATGTGTATGTTGAATCTAAGACTCTAATGAATTTAAGCAACAAACAGTAAAATTAATACCATTTCAATGAAAAAAAATCGTTAAATTTTCATAACATTAAAAAATCCTTTGTTCTAAAGAAGACAGATACACATTTGTGCATCTCAAAACCTGTTGTTTTAAATATATTTAACGAAAATTAAACTGTTTATATACATATACATATTGTTTACGTCACAGAAATAAAATTATGGAATGTAAAATCCGTCCTATATCAAGGATGAGACGCGTGTGGCACATTTGGCTAACTTGGCACGGTGAGATGTTTTGTTGGCACTCTTAGAAATATTGATAACGTGTTTTCTCTACAATACAATTTATTTATTTTTCGAACGTATCGAGTCCGTTCATAAGTCGTACAGTTTATGGAAACTCTGTCGTGTGTCTGAAATTGTGTAACAGTTTTTTGTACCGATACTGAAATTTGTGTCAATAAATTGAACGTGTTTTTACATGCAAATTATTGTTAAAATGTCAATAATGATCCGTACGAAGCGACGATCGTATAATGTGAAAAAATTGCAATTCAGCGAGACTAAATTTAAAGAAAGATGCAGCGGGGGGAAGGCAAACTAGACGACGTTGCAAAATCGATTTGAATTTCAAAAAATGGTTGGAAAAAATTGATATCGAGACTAAACAGAATTGTAAAAATAAATTATACGGAGACTTACGACGTCCCCGTACAAGTTTTTTGTACATTGTTTATTCAACGATTTCGTTTGAAGGAAAATCGAATGGGAATAATGAAGGGTGGATTGTTGAAGATTTATCATCTATTTTGTGATCGGAATAGGAAAACTTAAAAGTTTTCTATGTAAAGAAAAATTTGAATCATTTGTGTTATGTATTCGATGATTTCCTTCAAAGAGAAATCTATGGTTGAATGTCAAGAATAATGAACGGTGGGTTGTTGAAAAATTTTAAATTTATGTTGAAATTATATCATCCATTTTGTGATCTGAAAAGAAAAACCTAATGATTTTCCGATTCGAAGGGAAATTTGAAACATTCGTAACTCATATATTAATTATTCAATGATTTCTTTCAAAGGAAAATTTATGATTGAATATGAAGAAAAGTCAATAGTGGATTATTGAAAATTTTTAAAATTTACAATGTAAGTATACCATCCATTTTGTAATCTGAAAAAAAACTTAACGATTTTTTGATTAAAAAAAAAGTTGAATAATTTGTACATTATTTATTCGACGATTTCTTTCGAATGGAAACTTGGTAGAATGTGAATGTGGATTATTTAAAAAAAAAAATAAATAAATTTACAATACAAGCATACCATCCATTTTGTGACCAGAAAGGGAAAACTTAACGATTTTCCGTCTCGACAAAAAAATTAGAACCGTTCCGTATACGTGCAGGGATCGTCGTCCTCGATTTGTTAGTAAACTGATACGAGATCAGCTGTGAAAAGTGTTGATAAATAAAGTTCCGCAAACGCGGCTATGGTCGCCCCCGTTCTGACTCCGACCGGCAAAATCGCAATTCAAAAGTTTATCGGCGCGAAACGAAAACGAGAGTGAAAACTTTTCGCAACACGAAAAATCCCGACCCGAGGATACGCGTACGCGACATTGTGCAAACTGCGAATGGCCGCAGACTCGTTTCGTCGCGTTTACATAATTGGGACACCCGGCGGACGGGTGAAACCGAACTAAAACGGGGGCGGATTCCCCGAATAGGGCTCCCGATCACGGGGGCGCCGGTTTACAGAACAAAGGGAGATGTTCACCTGATGTTGGAACGCATCAGTGGATGGGGGCGCGGGTCTTCCGGGGGCCGGGGGGCGCTCCGGGGGGGCGGAGGCCGACACGGCCACGTTCAAGCAGTGGCATCCAAACACCGACATTGTGCAAACCGGGAACCGCGACACGACCTGACTGCGCCGCGGCCGAGCCCCGACTGGCTGCACCCGGCCGCCCCCCTCCCCCGTTCTCCTCGACCTCGACTGTGTTGTTGAGAGCTCACAGGTTGCGTCACTGTTGTGCTCTCTTTCGCTCTCGTGTGTTTTGCTCGTTTGAGGTAGAGACAGAAAATTTTGTTTGTTCGGTGCGCGTTTGGTATATCGCGCAATCGGTCGGTTCTTTGTTGTCGAGCGCGTCTGCGAATTACCCACTGTCAAAATTCGTCTCCCGACGTTCCAAATTTGCAATATTTCCCTATTTTTAATATCTATCTTGCAAATAAATCGATAAAATATTATTTTTGTAACATTATTAATTATTTATCGACAAATTCCTTATTTAAAAACTATAAATTTAATGAAATATTTAAAAAAAAAATTTTTCAAATATTATACACCAATATTATTTAAAACGATTAAACTTCATTTCATATCACATATTTTTTCATTTTAATTGCACAAAAATACGAAATTTTGCAATAATTACCAAAATGACGCAAACATCTGACAGAAAAAGTCGATATGCGTCAAACGGTGAGTTACGGCCAAATGTGCCACCGGTACAGTGTCGGTCGATAGCGACGAGGTTGACGTGTGTAGTTTCATAAATCGAGGTAATTTTTTCGCGTTTTCTCTCTTAAATAAACTCTGAAAACTTTTTATTTCACTCTGTCGATAAAATGTCGACGTTTCGTCGAGTTCCGTTCCGACTCGACTCAATTTCGTAGATAACCTATCAACTTTGCAAACATATTGCAAATTCTAGTTTTGTTGAATGAATTCGACCGATAAAGGTCCACGCTCTCATTACTATAAGTCATTAACGATAATCTCCTTTCAAATTATCATTAATGTTTGCTGAGCGTACTAAACATCATTAATTGTGAAATATTTGTGCAACACTTATTGTATATTCAATATTGAGATCATTTCATATTCAGATAACACCCGAATAAGTAGTCATTCATTTTTTTAATATTTTTCATAATATATTTTCAGGCAAAAATGGCAAAACGCTCTCAACCCAAATGGTATTGCTCCAACGAAGCTGAACGTCCCCCTCTCAAACTATTCAATAGTCTCACAAGAAAGAAAGAAAAATTCGTCCCGAAAGATGGAAATAATATATCCTGGTACAGTTGCGGCCCGACAGTTTACGACGCTTCTCATATGGGACACGCAAGGTTGTTATAATTATGATTTTATTTCATACAAGAATTCCAACATTAAAATATTTGCCGAACACATTTGTTCAAATAAACAGTTGCTAGACTATACCAGTAAAATCATGTTTTGAAGTTCATTATTCAAAGTTTTAGTCATCTTTATTCTAAAAAGTGTTAATTGGCTTATATATATGAAGTATTGCATCATTCTCCGTAAATTTTGCGCTAAATAAGTCATAAAATTGTTCAACATATTCGACAAAATGTTTGCAAATGTGACGCAATCGGCATTGCCAGTTGCTTCGGTTATTTATTGATTGTTGACTAATAAAAATATTGAATATGTACTCTGTGTATACAGCTATGTTTGTGTGCTAAGATTAATTTTTTTTAAATAAACATTTTCAGGTCGTACATATCTTTTGATATCTTAAGAAGAGTATTATCAGATTATTTTGGGTACAAAATTTTGTATGTTATGAATATAACTGATATCGATGATAAAATCATAAGAAGAGCTCGTCAAAATCATCTCTATGATAATTATGTATCCCAATCAAAGAGTTTAGAAGAAATTTTAAATGATGTTCAAGTAGTTATGAATTTGTTTGAGGAAAATGTTAAGAAAACTACAGACCCGGATAAAAGTACTATGCTAAAAAATATGCTTAGCAGGTAATAGATAAATAGAAATAATTTAATTTTTGATTGTTTGTTATATGTTTTTTTTTTATTATTTAAGTATGGTGTCGTCTGTTGGTGCTTTGAAAGAAGCAGTCAAATCAAACGATGAAAAAAAAATAGAAGAATGTAGAATTTCTTTATTGCTAGCGGCTAAAGATCCGATTTCTCAATGGTTAGATAAAGAACAGGGTTCAAACGTGAAAAATAATGATATTTTTATGACGTTGCCTAGATATTGGGAAACGAAATTTCAAGAAGATATGAAAGCACTTAATGTATGTATTTTTGGATAATTAACTAAACACATTATAGAATTCGATTATTATTATTTTTTAACTTTAGGTACTTCCTCCAGACGTTTTAACAAGAGTTAGTGAATTCATTCCAGAAATAATAAAATATATCGAACGTATTATTAGTAACAAATTAGCGTACGAAGCTAACGGGTCAGTATATTTCAATGTAGGAGAATTCGATAAAAGGGACAATCATTATTATGCAAAACTAGTCCCAGAAGCTTACGGAGATACAAATTCATTATTAGAAGGAGAAGGTTAATATTATTTTAATTAAATGGTTTATTAAATATTTTTGTATAATTTTATTAATTTTACAAATGGATTTATAGGTGATTTGACTACCGAGTTTCAAGAAAAACAATCTCCTAATGATTTCGCATTATGGAAAAAGTCCAAAAGTGGCGAACCATCATGGGATTCACCGTGGGGTTTAGGTCGTCCAGGTTGGCACATAGAATGTTCGGCAATGGCTTCAGAAATTTGCGGCCAATCCCTTGATATTCATACAGGTGGTGTCGATCTCAAATTCCCTCATCATGACAATGAACTTGCACAAAGTGAAGTAAGTATTTTATATAGGTATTTGTTATATAATCTTATTTTATTAAAATTATGGTTTATTTGTAGGCGTATTTCGATTGTGAGAATTGGGTATCTTATTTCTTACATACGGGTCATTTAACAATAGCCGGATGCAAAATGTCTAAATCGTTGAAAAATTTCATAACTATTCAAGAAGCATTACAGAAAAATACCGCTACGCAATTAAGATTGGCATTCTTGTTACATTCATGGAAAGACACTCTTGATTATTCTCCAAATACTATGGAAATGGCAGTTCAATATGAAAAAACACTCAATGTAATTATAATGATCAATCATAAATGTTTAAGATTATAATTATTGAAAATTTTTCAATTGAACTATTTTCCAAATACTTTTCAGGAATTTTTCCTTACCATCAAAGATGCTATAAGATGTGGTACTGGTGCTAATCAAGGCGGTTATTGGTCGCAGAACGAATCTCAACTCTTCTCTAAACTGATGCTCACTCAAGACCTTATTCATAAAGCGTTGTGCGGTAATTATCAATCAGATGTATCAATTATTATAATTATGAATGTTTTATAAAAGTATTTTGATTTTTCAGATAATATTGATACACGTACAGCATTAGATACAATCAGGGAATTAGTGACTGGTACAAATTTATATTTGAAAAATAAAAATGGAACTCCTGGTACTCCTGAAGCACCAAGTGTACCACTTTTGGAAAGAGTAGGAGTATATGTTACAGATTTGCTTCATATTTTTGGTGCTATCGAAGGACCAAAAGGGGGAATCGGCTTTCCTATTTCTCAAAATGCTAACTTTAATGTATGTTATTGTATAGATTTTAATTTGATAAATATTTATGGTGTCATCATTTGATTCTTTGTGTCGGTTTTTAGTTTGAGGATGTAGTTATGCCTTATTTAGAAGTAGTAGCTGATTTTCGACAATCAGTTCGAGATTCTGCTAGAACTTTAAAGGCAACTGAAATTCTATCGCTTTGCGATCAATTGAGAGATGATACTTTGCCGAATCTTGGTGTAAGATTAGAAGATAAAGAAGGTATGCAAAATTTTACTTTTTAATGCTTAATTATATTAATTTTTTAATGAATCTTTAAATTTATATTTTAGATCGTAGCGTAGTAAAATTGGTTCCTAAAGACCAACTACTGAAAGAAAGAGAAGAAAAGAAGAGAATCGAGGCTGAGAAAAATGCAGAAAAAGAATTGAGAAAACAAAAACAATTAGCTGCTGCGAAAGCAAAGGAAGAACAAAAAAAGATACCGCCAACTGAAATGTTCAAGCATGAGACCAATTTGTATTCTAAATTCGACGATAAAGTAATCATTGTTCTTAGATTAATATTTTTTGTTTATTTATACGTTTCAATTCACCTAATAATATAATTTACAGGGATTACCGACTCATGATGCTGCAGGTCAAGAATTGAGCAAAGGTCTGATTAAAAAATTACAAAAACTACAAATCGCAAGAGAGAAAGAACATAACGAGTACTTGAATTCTCAAAAAACTGCTTCATAATGCTGATATTATTTTGATGATGTGGAATGTGCCTAAAACAATTTTGTGCAATAACAAAAGTGTTCAAGTTTTTAATTTCAAAATTGTTAATTTTTGAACTTTTCTAAATTAACTAATAGTTGCTGATCAGTATTGAACTAACTTATTATTTATTAATATTTTGTATCGTGCGAACATGAAATTATATTTCGCACTATTTTCTCGCTTCCCAGACTGTTTATATTTTTATACATAAAAATTTTAATTATGTACCATTTCTTTATAATAAACTTTACACAGCAAATCCGTATTTTAGAAAATCTTTGATCATATTAAAAAATTATAGGCCGACTCCGTCAAAAAGAAGCAATCAAAGACTTCCATCAAGATTTATTTCGAAAAAAAATATCCGCCAAATCCGAACCGAACTCGGATATTGACGTGAGCGTACATCAATTTAAATTGGAATTAAAAATTTGTCGGCGGAAAATCTTCGGCGAAACTTTTCCGCGCAATCTGAAAGCGGACACCCATAACAAGTTTATCCTGAAAAAAATAAATATGAATATATTTATGCGCGTGTACAAAATATAATGTATTCACGTCCCGCTCACACGGCTCCGTGCGAGTAATTACTTACAAAATTTATAAAAGCCGGTTTATATTTTGGCGCTGTATCACACAGGGGCAGCTGAAAAAAAATCCAATCTCGCTTTTCCATTAATTATTTAAATCTCATTAAACTCGGGCAAAGTTGCGGGCACAGCCAGCGCCGTCAAAGCAACTTTTTATTTTAATGGGAGAAGCGGCGCAGTGGCGCGACACTTTTGGCCAAATTATTAATTGGAATGGATGTGAAGGGTGTTTTGGGTTTTTGGATTTTCGCGGTGGCGGTTGGTGTTGAGCGATAAGTGGTGCGGATTGTGTGTGGATGCGCTTTTGTTTGGATAAAAGTTGTTTTTTTTTTGTCGTGTATTGGGAAAATGCGACTAGAAAAACATATTTTTTTTAAGTATAAGTTATTACGTATTATCGGAGTTAACGGGGGCGTTGTTTATATATAAATGCGCGTATTGTTATTTTCAGAATATTCAGAATGACGAGAGTTACTTTTTAGTTTTGTATTCGATAAAAAAATCTAAACTTTCAATGAATGAATATCAGAAATTTTTATTGAAAATTGAGTTATTTGTAGCGTGGTCAGTGAATGGATGTCTAATTGTATGGTTTGAATAATTAGAAAATTCGAAAATTTTTTTTTTTTTTTTTAAGAATGAATTTGAATAAAACGGTTTTTGATATGTCGGAAAGATTAAAGTTAATGAACTAACTATTAATAAGTATCAAATCGGTTTAATTATTATTTTAAAAAAACATCAATCTTACTATTTCACTGAAATATAATACTTCCGTCTATTTAACAAATCGATGAAATCGTATTTGTGAAATGTTTGCACATAGAATTCATATGCTATCTTGGAAATAAACAAAGATAGATAACAATATTTGTTTAAGAGTTACTTTTCCCTAATCATACACCCGATAAAGAAAAACATCCAATTTTTCCGACAGTATCGAAAAGATCTTGTCCTCCATCGAACGATATTTGGGCTACACACAATAATGACAGTCAACAATTAAACGACAATAGATAAAAACAATACTATTTCCTTATTCCTCCATAAAAAAAATTAAAATTCCTAAATGTATCAAAACAAACTTATCTAATGATTCTAGACATAATCAATCGAATTTTTATCCATTGAAATTATAAATGATAAATGAAAATAATATACAAAAAATTAAATATAAACCTATTCAAACCCCGCCACTGCATTTATGGCCGCGGTGTCGGTTCGCAGGAGCGCTCCGCTAATCGCAAAGTTTTTAATCGCTTCAAACTTAGACGAAATTCTGTAAACAATATGGACGCGCGATCCCTCAAAGCACAATGAAGTGAGGGTAAGTTCTGGCTCACCCTCAAACTCCCAACAAACAACCACACTATACCTTCTTGAGTACATCCACGGTGTGTGTGTGTGTTCGCATGGAAGGCCACATTTCGTCCGAGATGGAAAAAGGGTGGAGTTTTCCGGGGAAATATGCCCGAACCTGGAAAAGTTTGCGTATTATGAGTTTAATGGTTATGTACGCAGTTTCGATCGATTGATCGATATTTTGGGTTTTGTTCGAGTTTTTTGTATCGATAATAACTTGCGTTATTAATAAATTATTTCTTAAATATTTTTTAATATTATGTAAAAAAAATTAGAATTTTCCGAACGTTTCGCACTTTTACTTTTCATAAATTTTGAATGGAGCTTGACTTGTTTATTGCACTTTTCGAAAGTTTACAACCTTAAATTCAAAGTGTTATTTTGATAAATTTGTAATTCGTTGACGCGAAGTTGCTAAACGTGTTACGCGAAAAAAAAAGTTGTGCAATCTTCGGAGACTCATTTTTCGGAATTTATATTGCTGTTTCTTATTTCAGTTTTGAAAATTGTTGATCAGACTATATAATATTTATAAGGTATTGTTTAAATTTTTCACTATGTTTTTGATAATGAAAGTGTTTTTTGTTTATTAAATAAAAAGCTTGAAAAATAGTTGGCATTTTATCATATTTGACGCGAGATGACATTGTGTTCACATATAATATTATTTTGAATTATAAATTTCATCACAAAAAAGCATTTAATTTATGTTTTTTGACGATTGATCATATAATGTTTTAGATGTGTCGACAACAAAGTTAAGTCGATCGCGAAACGATCATCGAATGAATATGATCACTTCCCGTTGACATAAAAGATTTGATAAAAATATGTACTTTCAGTATTCAATTTCTAAAGAAAACCTTTCGAAAAAATACAAACTTTTAATGGTACCGAAAATGCCTTTTCATATGATCTTGACGATTGTATAATATAATATTATTTTTTTTACTTTCATATATTACAATCGCGATAGTTGAGAAACATGCGATATGATCAACAAAGGGATGTATTTTTTTAGACTATTCGGGAAGTTCACGTAACAGTTTGAAAATTATCATTTTACAGTGATTGTGAATTGTACTGGAGTATATTCTATACGTAAATTTCTAAAATCATTATTTGTGAATGCAAATTTACTTATGGAGAGAAATAATTATGTGAAGCCTATTGTTAAATAAACTAATTAATTTATATTATATGAAGCATATTTTAATTATATAAAACATGTTTTCATCGGGAATATAGATTCATAGTAACATATTATATAATATGATATAAACATTACAATAATTAAGACATCATTTTTTGACTTCCACATCGAAAAAAAACTTATTTTTCCGAACATTTTTCTCACTCCAAAACAAAAAACACACAAAAAAACATCCCAACAACAAATTAATAATATATTTATCCCAGATTATATTCGAGCGTATTTATAATAGTAGGCGCGTACCTGCGCGCGTTCCACCCCGTGAAAGAGGCGTGGAATCGGCAAAACTCATTACGAATTTCCCCGCCGTACAAAATAAACGTATAATTGCGAAACCGATCGTCTTACATTCCCGGTATTTGCCCGCTCGATTTTCCTCTGTTTTCCGCGCGCGCTTTTCCACCCCCCCCCCTTCACCCACCGGCAGGAGGCGGAGGCCTGGGGGGCGAATGGGGGCCGGGGGCGGACGCCTAAGTAATTTCGCTTAAGAACTCTAAACGTAATTAGTGTGGGGTAAGGGCTTGAAACTTTGAGAGGGTTGCGTTCGCGCTCCGTATATTTACCAACCTATTACCGGCGGTGTAGGGCGCACCCCCGGGGGCGAAGCCCCACTCGGGGGCCCCCGGGGGGGTGGGGAGGGGGCGTAGGCGCCGGTCCTCCGGCTGGCGGCGGTCTTTTGTAAATTGCGGACGATATCAAAGGGACGACGAATTAAACGGCGATACACCTTCGCCGTTTTTATTTATTATTATTTTTTATTTTAATTATTTTTGATTTTTTATGTTGAGTGGTTGTTTGTAAATTTGGTATTTTGTTTGGAAATTGTTTGTGTTTTTTTTAATATATTTTTTAATGGTTTTTGGACACGTGTATTTGGAAAAAATATGTTGTGAATAGTTTTTATTTTTTTTATTTATTTATTTATTATATCGATGCCAAAAGTACCACATTTTTTTGAAAATGATTTATAAGCAATAAATTATATATAACTGGATTTAAAATTTTCTTCTCTATTAAATTTTTAATTAAAATTTCGATATTTTAAAGTAAATGATTTTTATCGGTATTTTTTTGACAGTTACAACATTTTACAATATCTGTAATCTTTAATCTATAGCATTTATAAAAATCTACGGAAATTTATTTATAATGTCATTTTAGTAACTGCATACATGAAGAGAAATAGAAAAATTTCTTTTTGGTTTTCATGGAAGTTCGATGTTTTTGCATTACATAAATTGATATTTTTAGTGTCGATATTTGCATTCTCAAGAATTATCCTAATTAAGCAGCTGAGTAATATATGTATCTTAAGTGTACTTTCATTGTCCGTACTTTTAATAAAAAAAATATCGAGTTGATTCGATTCAGAAGCAATCTGCGCCTTAATTAAAATAAATTTCGGTCGATTTTGTGCGAATCGGACGATTTTTAATGCGATTATAAAAAAGTTGACGAAAAGAAAATATTTGCTAGCGCAAGCTATAAAAAAGCTTTTAAATATCGCGCCCGAAGTAGAGAAAAAAAAAGAGAAAATTCGCGCGAAAGCATATTCGCAACTTTTTAATTTTTTGAATGGACGAGAGAGTTTCGCTTCGGGAAAATTGTTAACGCGCGCCGCGCGAAAAAACCTCCCATTGTTAAAGTTTCACTAAATCACTTTTCGAATTAATTACTCTCAGCGACGCCATCTTGTTCCAATTTTCCGAAAATTATTTCGTCACCATCCCCGTATTAATCTCCGTTCGCTTTCGCCTAATTGTCTTTTTTTTCGCACCACCATTTAATACGTTTTCATATGAAAATATCCTTCAACGTACAATTCTTTATACTTTTTAATTAGAGACGAATTTTGACCAATCAGAGCGCGTCTTCGCGTCAGTCGACCAATTAGAAGCGTCGTATTCGTCCGGCGTACTACGAAAGGGTTACAACTTCGAAACGTAAAACAATAGGAAAAAATTAATAAAAAAATATATTATACATGCAACATTTGTGTACAAAAGGCGTGTTCGCCTACAGCAACGATTCTTTTCGTTTACATAATTATGATATATTAATGATGTAAAAGGGGAAACGTGGCGTCCACCGAGACGACGCCCTGCGTCACGCCGGAAGAAACGACCGGGTAGAAATTAGTGAGGGGGCGTAGGCCCCCACGATGGGCCCCCATCCCGGTGGCCCCTTCGCCCCCATTGTTTGCTCCGTCGGCTCAAAGAATTCTCCCGTAGAACATAATCATAGGTACCCGCCCGCCCTATCTCTGGCGCCACCACGCCACTGGAAGGGTGGCCCACCCACCATAAAACTCTTTTCATTTCTTAATAATGAATAGCGGTTTGCCTATATATGGGTGTGTATGTCTTTGAACTATCTGGGAAGTATGGACGCAACAGAAGCTTCGTATCTTGGCGGTTGTGCTATCGATCGCTATCATAATTTCAATGGACACACCCAAACTGTTTTTTTTTTTATCCATTCGTTTTGTGTGGAAATTTTATATAAATAAAATGAAGTATTTAAGTAGGCACACCTTGAAAGCATTTAAGTTGTTAAAAACCGCTCGAGGAATCCTCGTTTTAATGCTTCTTAAGTAAAAAAGAAGTGACGATGCATGATAAGGACCGTGCACAGGTTTTGACAGAGTAATGTTCGCATTGTTCACGCTCGGTAAATTCTTCACTTTGTTTTTATTCGCTTTTTTCGTCTTACTTTGCCGGCTGTCACGACTTGTCAAAACAACGCGCGCGAAACGAAAACAAAAACAGCACCACATACGCATATTCGCATAAATTTTTAATTAAATACATCCGGATCTTCGCTGCTTTTTTATATAATACTAACACATAGAGGAAGTCCCCGTTCAATGATTTTAGTCCAGTATTTAGGGCGGCTTACCCCGCGCAAACCGAACTTTCCACGAAGAAAAGCCTTCAGCAACGCTCGATTTAACAAGGTCCATTCACATCGGATTTTTCCGTGTATATCCGAGTGTACGCATAGCGTGTGTTTTCATTTCACTCTTTTTTATTTTATTTTATTTTTCTTTCGGCCACAAAGCGGCCCTTTGAAAACTTAATGCTCGGAAGGGATTGCGCGCGCGTCACAACAATATCTCGCAAATCTAATTTAATCTCTCTCGCATACTAAACATCAAAAGGCTTCGCCCCGAGGTATATCATGAGAGAATGTCATATTTCGACGAGGTGGACACTGGTGAACAGAGGCGGATGTGGACAGTGAAACGCCTAAGAAATTTTAATGAACTACTATTGTATTATATCCGTTGTCGTTTTTATTAATTGAACATTTTCATTTATTGGTCATTAATATAAAAATTAATTTTTATTTGTTTTTTTTGAAAATCTTACCAGATTCGCCACTGTTGGTGAACCATGAGATTTTCCGAGGTATGTGCGGCCATTGTGTGAAAATTTTCCCCTTTCGCTTGAAATGTGATAAGTTGCCACGATACAGATTCGACCCTACCGTTTTCGTTGTCCTCCTATGTTTTCACCTCGAATTGTAAAAAAACGGATACCAAGCTTCCTTTCAATTGACTTCGATTTTGTACGTGCTCTGCAACTAACATACCCGAAAGTATACTATAAATTAAATTGTAAAAAATACGAATTCGATGTTATTTCTCCAGGTTGATTTTAGATAAAAAACAATATACGTGTGTTTAATATATTTAATTTTTTTAAATTTATTATAACCATCCAATAGGGGGGTCGCGAACGTGACTTGTTAAAAACTAGGGGACGTCGTCTTCATAAGCCATTTGGCAATCGTAATTCAGATTTATTATTTGTCACATTAAACAAAGCGACGGAATTATTTATGTACGTACATTCGAACATAGCGAAAACAAGATCCATTTAAAATTTTCGAATTATGAAAAGATCCCTTAACGAAAAGAGCGCTATTTTTACATGCAAATGAATTGCGAAATAAAGCGGCGCGATATCTCAAAAATAATTATCCGTCGGAATCGTTCGAGGCCTGTATAAAGAAGGGCTATATTCACTATTTTGTCCCTTTGTGGCACTCGATTCCTTTGAGAGCCGTCCACACTCAATTCTGATCTCTTCCGTTTCTTCTTTCGCTTTATTTTTTTGAACTTCCACTCTCTCCTTCCTGCGCCTTCATCGTCGCCCGTTCGCGGTCTTGCACATTATAATGTATACCGCGTACGTTCTTCCTTTTAAAAATCATATCTTTTCCTAATTACGGCCGGCGTAACGAAAGAAAAGGCGGCCGGAGTGAAGAAAGAGAGTAAGGAGAAAAAAAACCGCCATTAAAACTGTAATAGGCGATTTAAAAGGAATACGGAAACGCGGGCGGAGAGGAGATTATAAATGACGCGGGGGCCCGGCGAAAAATAATATGAGGATGAAAAAAATATATATTATGTGTATAGTATGGGTGCGTAGGAGAGTTTTCTCTTTTTTAAAACACGGCATTTCACAACGGTATTAAGATTCCACACTTTCGCTGCGGTGCGAGAAAGCGAAGCTCAACTCGATCGGTTACTTAATTTTTTTTTAATTTTTCTTGTAAAAAAATATCATTTTTTATGACCAATACATAAACAATCTAATATCTGATGGAATCAAAATTTTCTGTTGTTTTTTTATTATAATCCAATTCAATTTTCTCCAAAATTTTATTTATTATAGATCTTCATCAAATAAAACATAATTCTATTACTATATTCTCTATAATCAATACATAAATTAACTTATTTTACTTATGATAACATATTAAATAGCCACTACACGAGGATGAGTGTTCACATAATTTGTGACATGTGCGTATTTGTCTCATATGGATTATGGTTTGAAGTTATATTCGGACACCTTTGATTTGAGAATAAATCAAAATTGATTTAAAAAATATTTTTTTATTTTATAAAAAATTGAAAGCCCCATTTAGGGGTGCGCCACCGAAAAGAGATACGAGCTAGAAAAATTATTGCGCGGAGATTTCCTTAAATTGTATTAATTTATATTTTGCAAAGTCCCACCCCCGCGAAACCCGCCCCCGCGCACCCCGGGCCCCGGTCCGATTGACCTCTTTGTTCTGTTTTAGCCTTTTTGAGTTTTGTGCAATTAAACGGATCCAATTTGCGTTCGGAACTCGAGGCGGCCATTTGCGAGAGCCTCCGCCCTCCGCGGGGCCCCCATCTGACCCCCTCCCCGCTCGTCCACTTTCCCCGCTTTCTTGACCCCCTTTCTCCGGGGTAAGGGCCGAGTGCGCGCGCTGATCCTAATTAATTTACTCGGTAACGAGGATTAATTACTCAAAGTAGGTGTCTCAGATTCGCTATTGAACGTTATATTTTATAAGCTATGGAGTGCGCTCGTCTTTTATCTTTGCATTTATAATGGTCAAATATTAGCACGGGGATATAGGATGACTTTTAAATATCTTAATGGAATTAGATAACGGAATATTATATAATTGAATATATGTAAATTTATTTGATAAATTAAGTTGAATTGTTACTGATGTGGTTAATATATGGATGCAAATCAAATCACATCACATCATGTGATCATGAATATTTTTTATCAAGAGATGGTTTTTAATATTTGAATTTTTCGAGAGTTGTCTTCTTCTTAATTGTTTAAATGAAAGGAAAATGTTTGAATTTTCGATGGTATATTGGAAAAGTTTATTGAGTGGTTATAAAAGCTACATAGTATTTTACATATGATGATGATAATTATTATTATTTTAATTCCATGATAGTTTTTTTCTGTAAGAGAAAAAAACTATCATGGAATTATCACTTAACAGTAAGTGTTAGATTTATTGTTAGAGGGTGTTTGAGTTTTTGATGGTATGTTGGAAAAGCCTTGTCTTACAATGAGTGTTATACAAGCTACATACATATGATGATAATAATAATAATTTTTATTCCGTGATAGCTTTGTTCTCTTAAAGGTGTTTGATAAAGAAAGATGTGTGAAATTTTAATGATACAAAAAAAGTCTTGCTTTTCGGTAGATGTTATGTAAATATCGTCATTCATTAAATGCCATCATCTGTAAATGATGATAAAAGCGATATTTTCGGAATACATTAGATGAAAATTGCTCAGTAATGGATCTAAAGAATGTTTATCCAGACTGGATGAAAACCATTTCTACATGATGGGATTGGTTCATCCGGTAGTAGGTAAATAATGAATGATCTTTGATATTCATTACGAATGATTATCTATGATAGTGATAATGAGTATATAGGTATATTGAACCAATGATTTAGTATTAGTAAGAATATCGGTTAAACGACACTACACATTCAATAGATAATGAGTGACGAAAAAAAATTAGTCCAGAGTTGATTTTTCAATATCCTTAGAAGTTTTCTTACTTAATCATCAGAAAATCTTCATACAATTCATACACAACGACATCGACAAAACATATTACAAAAAAAAGTTGAAAAAGCCCATTTTACACGAACCCATCTCTCATCCACCTATTAAAAATTCCACCGCCCACGCTCGCAAGAACAACTCTTCCGCGCCCACCCGCCCCGCGCTTTTTTCACATTTTAAAATTTTATTTCGCAACACAAAGATACCGTCGGGCTTATATTCGCATCTCGCCAGGCGCACCAACCCACCCACCTTTTTTTTTGTTCTTTTGCAATTTAATTATTACGCAGAGCGCGCGCGCGGGGTGCCGCTTCACCCTTTTATAATTTCACCCTCCGTCGCTGGAAAAAAGCTTTCTACCCCACGCAGAAGTGAGAGGAGAGTCTCAAAAAAAAGGAGCGTATGCAAATTCGGGATAAAATATAGCCCGTAAATGCCACCGTCTCTAAAAGAATATTAGAGACGTTTTTCAGTGGGTTGCTTGCCAACCGGTTTTACAATGTATCTCTTTTGGACCGACCAACCACCCCCTTCACTTACACCTACAGGGTGATTGCAATGTGATGCGTTTTTTTTTTTGGCCTTTTGTGTTGTTGGAATTGCTGTGGAAATTTATGCTAGTACGTGTTCGGGGCTTTGGAAAGTTTTTTAGTGTGTTTGAATAGTTGTTTTTTTGTTCGGAATGTAAATATGTAATTTATGTCGTTTTTTTGTTGTTTTGGATCATTGATTAGATGGAAGTTTTACTTATATTTTTATTGGAGTTATTAAAATGTTCGAATAGATATTAAAAAAATTGTATTTTTTCAATTTTTCAATATAATTTGATATAAAAAAATCAACGAAATAAATTGACAGTTAACTAATGTGCTATGATTGCTAATATGAAATTTTTCCCCACTTAAAAATTAATGAAAGACCAATTAATTAAAAAAAGACTTATAAAAAAGAAAGAAAGGACTTATAAAATCGGTGATGTATTATATATACTCACCGTGGAGCCTCATTTTAAATTTCACAAAAAAACATAATACAACTCCTATTAAAAAAAAAAAAATCGTAATTGAAATTCGCATAAAAAATTTTACCACATTCACAAAAAAAAAATCAACTACGAACAAAAATATTTTTCAAGACTATATATACCAAAAAAATAAAAATACAACAATACAAAAAATCGGATATAACAAACAATTAACCGACCATCATAATTTCATTCGGATCGATCCGATTGCGGAACTTCCTGTGCGCCCGCACAGACACCGAGCTAAGGAAGATAAATTAAAAAATATAATTACAATGCGTAGCCCATAATTCTCGCGGGGACCAGGGGGCTCGCATTGGGCCCCCCAGCGCCTCCGCCCCCCGGGGGCGCAGGCCCACCCCCAAGCGGGGCAATATAAACACGGCGAGGGATGCGGCGTTCGATTCGATACATCCACCCTTCTGCGCCGTTTATTTTTTCGTCCTTTTTTTCATTTCAATTTTTTTTTACTTGAGGGGGTTGCAGGCTTCGTCTTTTCTTTTAATTTTTTCCTCTTAAGGGGGTAAGTGATGGGGGCGCGCGGGCTCGAATTTGCACGTTCGATTTTTTTCGAGGTTGGAACGAGGGATGCGTTTTAATTGGAAATTTGGTTTGGATTGTTGGTGATTATTTTTGGCAAAGATCTTTTTTTAGATGATTTCATCGTGTAGTTTGTATATTGTTAAGGATTTTTTGATGTATCGGAAATTTTGGCATTTTTAATTCATTCATCAATGTAATAATAATGGAAAGGTAACTCTCGATAAGTTTGAATAATAAAAACATAAGACACTGAGCAAGCTAATAAAAAGGTTGAAAAATTATATCATGCCGAATAATTTCAAATAAAAAAAATATACATCCTTGTTTAGGCCATGCCATTTGACGCTTAACTTCAATAATCGATATGAATCGACACATTCAACTGACTCATTCATACATGTATCTTATAAAATTTTTATTGCAAGAAAAAAAATTCTCTTAAACCATTAAACATTTCAGCATTTTTTCTTATCATTAAGAAAATAGACTTTAGCATCTCATTATTAAAATTGTCGAATTTGAGTAATGCGTTTGATGTGGATTTTTCGATTTGTAATTCAATATAAATGTTTATTACGTAAAACATTGTAAGAATTGCCCTCTCTCCGATTTTCCCCGTATCGTTTACGATGTTTGTATATCGTTTTATATTCAAATCTGGGTTCATTGATAGTCTGCAGTTTGGAAAAAGGTCCATGTGTGCTCGTGAATACGAAACTACTCGATCGTATTTTCAACCCGTTTCGTGCCGTTATATTTTTCTTTTTTTGTTAAAGTTTTTTTCGATTTTTATTTATAAATAACAGATGTATCTGGAAAACGGACTGACCTAGAATCGTATGTAAAAAGTATTTCATCAAATGTTTTAAGATGAAAAACAAAGATTGCTTTATGCGTATGAAATGTTTCATTTTTCGTTTGACTTTCGGTAAACAAGTCTGTAGAATGCGATTTGTTATTTAATGAATATTCATGAGTATTGTGGAATGCATAAAGAGAACGGAAGTAAAAGAATCGAGAAACACATTAATCAAAGAATCAGGAAAATAAATATGACGCAGGAAAATAATAAAATTATTATTTTATTTTTAATGAAAAATAAATAAAATTCATCATTCCTTCTATTGAAAATTGACGATAGTAAACTTTTCATTAACACAATACAAAAGCATCGCGATATTCAAATGTGCGAAAAAAATTACTCATAAGTATTTAAATTTTGTAATATATGTATCTATTATATTATTTACATTTTGTGCTATGTGTAGTTTATCGAGCATAAAAATTTGCAATAATGTTTTTAAATATGATGTTATCATATCGATGTTAATTTTTTCAGGGTTTTTTTTTACATTTATTTAAAAAAAACCTATCATATTATTTATCATGTTTCCATGTTGAAAAAAATACCTTCTAATTTTTTTCACAAAGAGTCACATTAAAAAATTGCGTTAATAATGATTAACTCAATTTTTTAATGCAATTCTTTCTGAGAAAAATTAGATGGTATTTTTTCGAACATGGAAATATTCGAGCATTGGCTTTTACATATGCTAAAATCCAAGCTTTAATGCTATTTTATGCAAAAAAATATGTAGTAACTATATTATAAAGATGTGGGTATCTTTAAAATAAAAATATTGAATATTAACACAAGACAACCCCATACAAATAAACGATAAATGTGTAAAAATGATATACCCTAATCCTCTTTTTACACGGTTCCGAAATAACATGGTTCAAGGAAGATGAACCGATTACTTTTTTTACACGGATTTTCCACTTTAACACGGTATAAAAATAATAAAAATATGTATTATTATGCTACAATGGTAAGATTCAACGCAGGCCAGTATATTGATATAATTATATGTATGTAATTATTGTTTTTAAATAAAAATTTCGATGTTTTTTGATGATTTTTCACTACGAAAATTTTTCACAGCGAAAATTTTTCAAATCACACATTTTTTATAAAGTTCATTTGGATGGAATTTCTATCCAAATATAGTGATGGAACCTATCTCCAATTTTTGTATGGTCACCATACATTTTTTTTACACGGTAGTCTCTGGAACGTATCCCCCGTGTAAAAAGAGGATCGGGTATTACGGAATCGAACGTTAAGAAAAGTAGGTATACGAGTATTATAAACAAATTGATTAAAAATATTAAACAAAAAAATAACGGTAAAGGTGATCTTTGGCATACATACGAATTTAAGTTGGCACCTCAGAAACATGTTTATACACGTACATGCACTAATACTCATTCGCAGTTTGACAGTTGGTTGAAAATATTCCAACGTTTGCAACGTCAGTTTGGAGTAAACTACGCTACGCTAAACGACGTGTTTACTTCCACTTTCCTTACAGAAAAACTGAACGTGGGGGTTGGGCCAAACGCCGCATTTCTCAGTCAGGGAAAACTAAACGCACTTATTTAATGCCGCATGTCTCAGTCAAAAGTTTGAACGTATTTATTACTAAACTCGTGTTTAGGTTAGGTTGGTTAGCGTTTTTTGCGTCACATTAACTGAACGTATCTTATTCAATCAGGTATTCAGATCGAAAATATTTTATACGTCTCTATCGTAAAAATTTCCAACCAGCTGTCAAACTGCGAATGAGTATTGGTGCATGTACGTGTATAAACATGTTTCTGAGGTGCCAACTTAAATTCGTATATATGCCAAAGATCACTTTTACCAAAATAACAAACAGAGCCGTAGCAATATTTTTGGCGCCCTTGGCAAATATGAAATTTTGATATCCCTCTATCAGGGACGTTATTTCAGATTTTTCCAAGCGAGGGGTAGGCCAAAAATTATATTTTTATCCCATAATTTTAAATTTAAAAAAAATATATATTAGAAACTTTTTAGTTTCAAACCCGAAAATTTCTTCCCTAAAAAAAGCTCAACGTTTCGTCGCCCCAAAAATCACGCGCCCTCAGCACTTGCCCAATTGCCAATGTATTGCTACGGCACTGATAACAAACATACAAAACCTCGAACACACAACACACTAAACACAACCCCCAAACACACAAACACCAAAAAAAACTTAAAATTCCAAAAAACCCCAAACCCCCCTCAAACAACACCACCCCAAACAAAAACCACAAAACGGTCGCGAACGGGTTACGCTCCCGGCGACCAATCAACGCTCCCCGCATCCCCCTCGGCGGGGGGCGGCGACGCGCGTTGACCGTGAAACGCACGTGGCCGGGCACATGTGTGCGCGTGACGTCAGTGCGCGCGCCGCGGCGCCCATTCACGTGACGTCATACGTGCGCTGCAGCGGGGGGGGGGCGCGGGCGGGGCCGGGGAGCCCCCGCGCCCCCCCCCGCCCGCGCGCAACAAGTGACGCCAGGTGCCCCGCCCCCGGGGGGAGAAGCCCCCGCATCGATCTGCCCATTCACACACGCGAGCGGGCACGTGCGCCCCCGAGAGGCACACACGTGGACTGGGTGTTTGTCGCGGATCCGTGTTGCGCTTTTCAAGGACGTTGCGCTTGGAGGGGTGGTGGGGAGGGGGTTCGATTTGTTTCGGGTTGGTTGGTGGGGTTTTTGTGTTTGATTTTTGATTTTGGTGTGTGGGAGGTTTGTTAATGGGGTGTGTGTGTGTTGATGATGGGATGTGTATGGTTGGTGTGTTAATTGTTGAAGTTGGGGGTTTGTAGTGTTTTTTTGTGTGGATAGGAAGTTTGGTTTTGAGATTTTATGACTTGGACTTTTAATGATTCTAAAAATTTGTGAAAATGTTGATTAATATGATGATAATCTATTGATCATTGTCGTATGTTAATAACATCATTGTGTAGTCATGTTGATTGTATCAATTCGTGTAGATATTTGTAGTTAAGTGATCAATAAATTGATATGTAGTTTAATTACATTCTAATGAATCAGTATTCAACTTTTTTTACAATAGAAAATCATACTCTTCAATAAATTATCATCAATTGCTGAATGAAGAATTTTCCAACTCTTTTCCACTATTATCCATTTTGAGAAATTCTCTTTCAATTCATTCGACATTTTTTTTTAATTTATTAATCACGGCCGTAACCGGAGAGAGGGGTAAGGATCATGGGATCTTAGCCCCCCCCCACTAAATCTTAAAAATAATAATTACCCATCCTTAATTATAATAATTATGTCGAGATATATCACATGATCGTGAGCAAATTTATTGAATGTCTTGAATTTACAAATGTGTATTTTATTTTAAACGGAAAAGAAAACCAATTTGTATCACAAATATATAAAAAGTTGTTTCGCGCCCCTGAAAAATCCTGGTTGTGATCATATCATTTTTACTCGACTTCCTTGTTATTTCTTATAGTCTCTTCAATAGATATAATACAAAATGATGGTCCAACCACGATAATATAACATTTTTAATAATTTTATGAATGACTCGATGTTTCAGTTTTATTTAATAAATGTTCTGTTTTATTTCAGTTTGAGTGACTCGAAGAAAAATGGCAGTTTGATGTTTCCCAAGGACGTCTAGAACCTTATTAAAGCTCGAGCTGTAACTGAAATATTATCGCAAACTATGTGTTTGTATAATGCGCAATAAAAAATACAGCCTTCGCCCAAAATACGTGTAAATATATTCCACAATTTTCGCGGACACATAAAATTTTATTATAATAAATAAAAAAGTCTTTAAATTAAATCGGATCTATTTAATGCATAAAATGGTAAAGGGGGCCGCCTTTACGACTAACCCTAACGCATAAAAATGTGCCCGGACGCCACGCTTTCATATAACGCGATTTATACCATTTTCCTACCGTAAAACGAATGCGAAAAAAATAATTATCTACGCCAATAAATAATGCAAATTATACAGACATAAAAAAAACTACGATTCTCTTTATGCCTCGCTGTGGAAGCCTCCAAAGGAACACTAAGAGCATCTAATGAATATTAAAAAAAAAACAATCCAATTCTTCCCTAGTTATCAAAATAAAAAAAAACTCACCCATCCTACTCCTGAGGGAGAGGGGTGGTCGGACACCCCTTCTTTAAACTCGTATAAAAAAAGGAGCACATAAAAATGCATGAGGATGGCTCGCGAATACAACACGGCAGAGAAAGGGGTGAAAGTGGAGAAATCTCCCGTAGGGAAGCAAAGAAGGCTTTTAAGGGTGTGAGACGAGGAAGAAGAAACGAAATGAGTGGAAGGAAGGAAGAAAGGAGCATATCTGATATTCGCGGCGGCTTTTTTATGCGCGATATGACTGCGCGAACGAAAGGGATACGGAGTGCTCGGAGAGAAAAAATATATATATATACACACCCTTATATCTGTCGAGGGGTGGCGGGGGGTGTAATATTATATATAAATGTACTGTGAGTTGTATGAAAGCCGGGGAAAAAGGAAAACAGTAGACGCCGCGGACCCGACGGGGGTTTTCCCTCCGACGCGGAAAATGGGTTTGAGGCAAGGGTGATTTTTCCGTTTTTCGGTTTTTTTTTGGCTTCTCTCTCTCGTGCGGAGGTTCCTCTCTCGTTGGCGAGGCAATAATTTTCTTTGTTATAATTATTGTTTTCGGGTTGAGCGCCGCTGACGCTGCGCCATTTTGCGTTTAATTATTTTTTTAGGGTTTTAATATTGCTATGTCGCTCGTTTTCTTGGGTGAGCTTAAATTAGTTTTGTTTTGATGATTTTTTTGAATTTTTGAAAAAAATATGTATCATAAAGGGTTTGATTGAACGAAATTATAATAAGTAAAAAAAATTGCGATAAACAGATGGATGCTAATAAAAACAAGGTGTCAATATTCAATTATTTAAAAGTTTATTTTTCAATATAATTTGATGATATAAACTAATATTTTTCAAAATGCTTTTTCTCTTAATTTTTTTTCTAACATTCAAACAACTGATTGATTGATTCGATATTTAGCCAATATCCTAACAAATTCTCACAAAATAAACACATCAAACAATTCAATATATAAAAAGTCGGATTTTTTATACGACCATGAATAAAAAAACGAATGCTTTCACGTTCGACTACAACACTTTATGGTCTTCACAAACCAAAGGGTTGTTCGATGCACAAAAAAAATATATGAGGGGTGAACGCGCTAACACACATACTTCAAATGTCAGGACAGTAACCGAAAAAAAAAATGTACACGTGTATAAAAAAAATCGATAAACGACCGTCGAAAATTGATTACTTCGGTAGGTCCGATTCCCAATTATTCGTTATGTTCTACGAAAAATAGAGTAATCGGCGAGTGGACTTACTTTGATAAGGCTTTGACATGCAAACTAGAAACCCGTTGTTTCATCAGACCAAACTTAATTTGCGCTAAGAGCCTCTTTCAGCCTGTCCAGAAAATACCAACCTTTTTTTTCGTGATTATTATTATATATGGTAAAAGTTTTGTAGGTGAACTTTTTGGAAATTCGACCTTTATTTTTATTACGATTATTCATTCAATTTTTCTTCGGATAACTTTGGAGGCGCAATTAGCGTACGCGTTCTTAATTCAACACACAAAACTTATGAAAAGCGATTTCTTTTTATGAGTAATTCGATATAAGGAAATTATAGAGCGGAAGCGCTTTAAGCTTTGAAAAAAGTCGAAGTTGGTTTTCAGTTTGAATTTCAGTGGCGCGCTTTGTATACTTTAATAGCATGTAATTAGTGATTTTGTTCATTATTAAAAAAATAATCATTGTTACTTATAATAGTATATGTATTGCAATGTGATTTTAAAATGTTAAAGTAGAAAATTATTTTCGTATTGAGTAGACGAAATTTTATATTGAATTTATGAAATTTGACGTTTGTAATACATGATTTTTTTAAAGGTGATTCTGAAGCATTCTCATATGCACCGCCACTGATTTAAATATATTTTTTTATATGCGAATTTGTCGGATTTCTGCCGCAGAAATTAGGAGTCGTTTTAATCTCTCCCGTACGTCTTTCTCTCTTAAGCGCAGATTTATCGTCTATTTTTTTTCCACCCACACCGAAAACAGGGGTGGGGCGTATTTTTGAAAAGTTTGTTTGTTTTCGAAGTTGGCTCCTGGCAATCTTTTCTTCTTCGATTCTCCCAATTAGCTTCTCAAAGTAATTTCTTACATCACTACCGCCCCTCGGCCGGGCCCAACCCGGACTCCCTCACGGGGTTTTTTCGACCCCCCGCATGAAAAAATAAGCAGGTTTGCGTATTCTTTACCTCCCAAAGCCTCCTTTTTGAGTAACGCTCTTCCCCCCTCAGCGCGAAGGTGTGGGCATCCCCACCAGGGGCGGGTGGGCTTTTTTCGAGTGGAGCTCGCAGGAATGCGGGGCGGTCGGTATGCGGAATTTTAAAATTTAAAGAGAGTAATCCTCGCCGAGGAGACGGGGACGGGTCGTATAATTGCCGACGAGAGCGAAAAGGACGCCCCTAGGACGATGGGGGCCCGGGGGCGGATTCCCCGGGCGGGTGGCCAGGGGGAGGGCCGGGCGATGAACGAGCACGTAAAAAAATGAGCGGAGGCAATTTTTTGAAACGACTTCCATTAGTGCGACGCCCGGCATTGTTTAGCGGGCCCGGCCAAATTAATTTAGCGTTCTCGGGCCCCCGAGCCGGCCTGCAGGGGTGCTCAAGCCGGGGACGGGGGCTTTTGGGTTTTGGGTGTGTGGGGTTGGGTGTGTGGTGGTCGGGGAAAGGGTTGTTTGTGAAGAGATGCTGGCTGGATGTTTGTTTGTTTGGGAAATGTTGATTGGGATTGTTTAATGATTGAATGTTGTAATTTTATTAATCTGATATGTCTTTTTGGAGGGATTGTTTTTTTTTTGTATTATTGAGTAAAAAAATGAGATTGAAAAGCTTTGAATGCCAATGATAAATTCAATAAGAATCGTATGAACGTGTGAAAAATGTTAAAGTTTGATTAGAGATTAAGAAAAATGTTCAAATGTGTTAAGAATGAAAACTCTCTTTTATGAATTTATTAAATCTCGTTTAAAAAAATATTCGAAGTTTCACCGAGATAGTTTTACTAATTAATTTTGTACAAAAATTTAACTTAAACAATAATATAACAATAACTGAAATAATAATAATTTATATTGATAAAATTGATATTTAGATGGGAAATAATATTTTTCTTTTTTGAGTGCAATATTTTCCTGTTATTTTTTCAAAACTATGAATCTGTCCATTTTATTTTTTGACCATTCGATTTAGAAAGTATTCATGAGTTTTCCATTAAATAAAAAATTCTGCAATAATTTTACTAATAAAAATTGACAAAATTAAATAAGAAATATGATATTACTTATAATAAATTATCATCGAATGCAGTTTATATAACATTCACTGCAAAACATGACCTTTTCGATACCAATGAAAGTTTGGGCCTTTTCTTTATGCACTCACTAATAATGAAGGGAAAGTAACTCTTAGAAATGGTAAAACACTATAAATCATCCCTCAAAAAATGTCTTCAAGCCACATTACACAATCGTGTCCACTTACTAACCACATCACAATCCACTCAACTGAATAATCGCTAACCAAGCACATTTATTGACTAAAATTATAAATTAAAATTTTTCAAACACATAAATTAAAAAAAAAAACTAAGCAACACCTTCCCGATCAAATTTCAAGCTCCACAAAAAACGATGCACCACAATCACACACACGACTTAATTCCAACAAAGTAATCCTAGCGTATCCACTTTCCGATTGTATAAAGCCAGTATCGTCTGGCGAAAGAGTTGATCCGTGGGGTGTCTAGTTTTTTCTTATGGGGGTGGTTTTTGTGCGTGCGCCCCCATTCAGGGGGCCCCTCGATGCGTGGGGCGAAGCTCACCCCGGGGGCGGATTCTCTCTGGACGCGACAGCCGCGGCCAGATTGCGATCTGACTATTTAAAAAAAATAAAATATGAAGAAAAAAAACGCCACCCTTAGTATTCAAAAGATGGGGCCGTTTGGCGAAAACAATGCGCGTTCGTTTCGATTGACTGTACGCGCGCGTTTGAATTCTCGCGCTTTTAATTATTTCGCGTATTTAATTAATTATTATTTAAAATATGATTTGTTTAGTAATCAAGTCATACGTAGTTTTTATATTTTTCAGATACGATTGGAATATTTACTTTCAATCTTAACGCGATGAAGTCTAATGTAATTTTTGAAATGTTTGAATAATGTTTTTTAACAAATGTTTTATAGTCAATTTTGTTTGATGATTTTTGTTTATTGACTGTACCATTTGTCGTTTACTAAGGTTATAAGTGAAAATAAATGCATTCGATAAGGTTATATATAGTCTATATTGTTATAATCAAAAATTATAATGTTATTTTTAAAATTTTTATTAAATCAAATGAAAAAATGTTGAATAATTATTATTTTTATCAATATAACATCACTATAGTACAAGGTCCTTCCAATATTCCATCAAAAACTCCGACATTTTTCCTTATTCAATGTGATAGAGGAAATATAACTTTCGATGAGTTTGAATATTAGAAAACACCCTTTCCAAACGATATTCAATCAAATCCATTTATTAACTATGTCACATGCCATTTAACTTGGGTACTCGACGATGCAAAATCATTGCTAATAAAATTTAATTTGATCAACTTAAAATCATTAAAAAAAGAACCATTTAAAAAATATAAGTAACAAGATTCGTATTTTATTTATATTTCAGCTTTGTCAAAAGAATTGTATATTATTTGTGAACATTAAGATACGATGTGTGTAAAAATTTTCACCGTCTCGTTTAACATTATGCCCGAAAGCTTCATGCAGGAGGCACAGGGGAGGCGGTCGGAAAAGCGGGCGGGAAAGTGGAAAGCTCTCGTCGCCGGCTCTTTTCTTCCTTAACACACACACAAATAATGTAATATGCGAAATTTTCCGCTTTTCCCGTGACTCACACTGACTCCGTGTCGGCTCGTGGAAAAATCAAAGCGAAATCGCCTTTCAACACGGTCCAAGTTTCGCCTTTTGCAAATTGAATAATCAGCGTGCACCGGACCCCCGGGCCACGGAAGTCTGACGCGAACCGAACGCACAAATATAAGAAATAAAATATTATAAGCAAACAAAAAGGAGGTGGTTCTCGTTGTGGAGTTCAAATGTGAGATAAAAGCGACTCTAAAGAGCTGAAATATCGTATTAATAAGTCGGGGCAGCCGCGCGCCGTTTTCCTTTGGCGCGAATCAAAGGAGCCCTTTTTCTGACGTAGAGGAAAAAGTGAAATTAAAAATTAAGAAATTATTATACACTCTCAAAGCTCTCCGATACGTGTATGTGCGGAAACTTTCTTTTTTCCGCTGGAGAAAGTTCTTCTATTCGATCCGCGCATTTCACCCTCTCGCTCGCCCCTTGCATTCGGGTAGGTATAAAGTTTTCGTTTTAAAATTATTTTTTTACGCCTCGTTAGGCCGATATATCATATTTTACGTTCGCGGATGCTTATATAAATTTTAATCGTGTTTCAAATATATATAAGAAGGTAATAAAATGTAGAGGGTGTATATATTTTTTTAATTTTATTCAATTCGAAAAGTTTCCAATAATGCCGATATTATTTAACGATTTTTCTTTCAGAGTCAAAAACAACTGACGCGTTATCGAAAACCTCATCGAATCGGCGATAAAAGATCAAATAAAATGCTAATAAAACACAATACGTGTCAAAAGTGTGTTTCCGATTTTCCACGCCGCAACACGTGTTTACTTAACACCGAATTTTCCACGGTCTAAGTGAAAAATCGTACGTAAAGGGTCCTAAACAAAAAAATATATATCGACATTTTTTACAGAATTGATATTAAAAAACCTAAAATTTTCATTAAACGATTGAAGATTCGGTAAAATTCTTAGATTTAAAAAAAATTAATCGATTGAATAATTGAAATATATATTGATAAATCAAAATTTGAATATTTAAAAAAATATTTATACCTTGAAACGGTAAAGAATCACCTGCCCTTAGTGCATCCGTTCGATGCATTTCCACCCCCCGCCGAGTTCATCGATCAAATTGCATTTTAACAGCTGATTCTTTTTTTCATTGCAGTATGTGCGTGTGTAAAATAAGTTCGATCGTCCACCCACACCGTTTTTTTCTCTCCTCTCGTTCTCCTTAAATTATCCAACCCTTACCCTGACGGGGTGCGTTCAAAAACTGAGGGGTCGAATGTCTGGTAACGCGCTGCTACGAGTCGAAAAAAAATGTAATAATTATGAGTGCAGTCGAAATGATGATTCGTCGATTTGTTATATTTTTTAAATGTAAACAATTTTATTTTGCGTGTGTTCGAAGTCATAATTTGTTATACATTCGTTATACTAATGATTAGTCATAGATTGATTCGAATTATAATATATATTTATTATATTTACATTAAATCTGTTTTTTAGATTGTAAATATATAAAGTTAAGTGAAAAAACATGTTGATTTTGTATAGATGGTCATTTGAGATTTATTAATAGTTTTAATTATTGAGTACGTTGTACATATATTTTTTATCTCGATTTCACCCTTAAATATGAGTGTATAAAAATATAAATTTATACGCTCATATACGGTGATTATAAGTTTAGTGATTTTCCTGGAAAAGTTTTTACGACCACCCCTGTTACACACGAACCTTTACTTTCTAAGGTCGGTAACGATATTATACACATTTAATTCGACATTTTAGAAACGTAAATATATACATAATACATCGAACCCTTACGCACACAATACAAACATATTCAATGCAACAACAACCCTTTAACTCATTGTGACAGATCGAAAATCTAGCAACGCATTAACTTTTTACAACAAATGATTTTGCATTATATTTTCAATCATTATTTATATATTGTATCCCAATTATTGTACAATTATTGAGCTTTTAATATACTATGTGACAGATCAGGTGTGACTACACCTTTACGATACAAAAATATTATATTTATTGTATTTTAAAAGATTTTTTATATATAGGGTAACGACACCAGTGATAGACGATGTACCTGTAGTTGATCATCTCTCAGAAAAACGTGTAAATTAAGGTTTTTAAAGATAACAAATAAATGGAAAGGGTGCGATAGACAGTTTATCCATCGCACCATTTCAGAAAGATTATCTTCCTTAAAAATCCTAATTTTTACGTTTTTCTGAGAATTTTTCTGAGAACTATTCAATGATTAACTGTCCACCATTGGTGTCATTACTCTAATTATACAATATTTTTTCAATAAGAAATTCAATTGTATGATGAATGTTTTAATTATTATTTAATCTTAGGATCATTAAATTTTTGATACAATAAGACAAGTCGAATGTGACTTAAGATGCATTAATATTGATTATGGTTTTATAATGATGAATAATTGAATCTATATAATATTTAAATGATACTATAATATAATATGCTTAATCATAAAGCTCTCAATACAAAGAAGCAGGTCAAGTGATACTTTATTTTCAGAATGCGAAAATATGTATCATGCTTTGAAAATTTTATTATATTACATAGGTAGGCAGTAATTTTATAATTGAAAATCAATCTGTATTATATATAGATTAATGTTTATATAATATACACAATATTTGATCTCTAAATACAACATGACAGTCAAGTGCGACTGCACCTTTATAACACAAAACACCTCACAAAAACGCGACTTTTCCTCATTTTCCTCAAAAACCATCAACATAAAACAAATCCAACACTTGAACAACATCTCCAAACATTCTATAACACAAATCAATTAGACCAAACAACAAAAATAAACGCTAAATACCCGAGCAAAGGTACGCCGGAATATTATACTCAGGTCCGCGGCGCTGCGCCTTACACTGTTGCCATAGAGACTACTCATCCTTGAGGGGACGGGGGCGGGTTTGGAAAAAAAATACAAGCGAGGGTGGAAAAAAACGTCGGGGGTGACTCAATAAGTACATAAATACTTTGGCCGTGGAACTGGCTCGATCAATATTAACTCTTTTTTTTGGTCGCGCCGAGCGGGCGGGGTGAGCGCCCGCCGTAATTACGCGAGGCACCGGCGAACCGAAACCGAAACCGAGATCGGTTCGGGTTTTTTGTGTATGATTTGTTTATGGGGAATTGGCGTGTGTGGGATGTGCGGGGGGTCGGGCGGTTTGGGGGGTTTTGGGTTTTGGTGGAAAATCGACGGTGAAAATGGAGAGGTGTGTAGTTGTTGGGGTTGAGGATGGGTGGTTTGTGTTTTAGTGTTGGTGTGTTGTTGTCGTGTTAGTATGTTGATGTTGAGAGGTTGTTGTTGTTATTTTGGTTGGTTGGTGATTAAAATGATGTTGGAGATTTGGGTTTTGGTGGGAAAATGGTGTGAAAGTGATGCGGTTGTTTTGGGGGTGGTGTGTGTGATTTATATTTTTGATTGTTGATTTATGTTCGGAAATTATTGTTTAAGATGATGTTTTGTTCTTTAATCGATTATTTTTGGTTTTAGTTATGGTTTTAGTTATGGTGTAAAATATTGGATTGGATTGATCAGTTATTCATATATGATTAGTTAGATTGATGTAATTAATAATTTAGTTGTGTATTGAATAGCTTAAAAAATAATTGATTTTATATTTTAAAATATGAATTGTAAATCTTTTTATGATATAATTGATTATGGAAAATCATATGATTTGTATCAACATAATTTTCCATAATTGTACCATTTAGATCTAAAATATCAAATCTAATCTGCATAAAAATAAAACAAGCTAAAATCTCACAAATCACCTACACACGATTAGTTTTCCAATACAATACAATACAACACATAAAACAAACTAAACATTCCCCAGTTGTGATATGAGCATAGATTAAAAAAAAGTGCACACAAATCATTTTTAAAAAATTGCACATATTATATTTACATGATCACATTAAAACATAAACATGCACATACATAAAACCATGCACGTAATCTAATCCCACCTTGTTATGCATAGTGCAGACGTGGCGTACATAAAAAGTTACTACCCCATAGCTTCAACCCTTAACCCCATAGAGCACAATTTTTTCAATACACGCAATCGATCAACACCATCATACACAACAAATTTTATATTTTAACATTTTCCAAATAAAACAATTCTTTAATCAGTTATTTAAATCATTTTTCGTATCATAAGTCGATGCATGAAATTTAAAATTCAAGCTGAAATTTTGCGATCGATCGCAAAAAATAATGCGAGTACCACGCCATTGTATTCGAGGGGTTAAAAAAAAGGGAGACGTGGGTAAGATTTGCATTTTTTTCATAAGAGCCAGTCAAGTGCAGCATCCCCCGTCTAGGCCGGTGCACCCTCAACCCTTTTTCAGCGTGACTCACAACCCTTTTTGTGGGTGAGCGTGCGCACGCTTCTGACCCCACACACGAAAGGGTAAAAAGGGTTTTTTTTGTACGATGTAGGTACGTTGAGTTCAATGCACTGAATCGAACGTCGAAACGATGAAAAAATACTGACGTGTTGGAAATTTCGATGCATTTGCGAAACGTGTCAGGTTTGCATTTGCATGTGAGTCGGATGAAAGGATGGTTTTTATGGTTATTACTTGAATTTTTTATCGAATATTTGAAGAATATTATATTTCCAATAAATTTTTAAATAGTGAATAATTTTTCAATATGAATTTTCCTGATTTTCCAGTATAGAATACGACTTGTTATGGTGAAAAAATATAAAATTTTTTTCTAAAAATGTTTAATTAAAATGCAGCCTCATAAAAACCATGATATAGGAGTGATAAATAAAAAAAATAACAAAATATTATCTCAAACATATTTTTTATTATTATACTATGTGCTTATCATTGTAATATAAATATCAAATGTAATAAAAGATTTATCTAACTGCGACTTCATAAAAATACTAAATCTTATGTAAATTTAGGATAATAACTATACTCAATATAAATGTGATCTTTTGTACATTTTTATTTTTATTCATACAAATTCAAATGTATTTTTTTTAAGAGATCTATTGAGCTATGCATAAGGCACGCGATTTTATCACATAAAAATCGCAGCAAAAATAAACTGAAAGTTATTTATATAAAATTCAAAACATTCTCAACCTACACATGATTTTAATTATATAAAAAAATATTTTTTTACGAGCGCATGTTTAAAAACGAGCTGTTTTTTCGCGCGCACTTTGCGCCCAAACCGCAAGATGGAACAATAAACAAGGGTAACCTCTTTCCGCCGCAGACTTTTTTAATTTTTTTCCTCGCTTTATTTACACCCCTCGCGAGTATTTTTTTGCATTCGTCTCTAGACTACGAAAGTGTGGCTCGCGCTTACGCCTTTTTTTCTACCCTCTCATCTCCGCTCATAATCAACCCTAGAACCCCTTCTTTTATCTCGATCGTCTTCATTGTGGAGAGTGACGCACCTTTTTGCGCGATCATAAAAAAGTAGTTCATATATTTAAAAATATATATTTAATATTTAAATGTTTTGATCATTGAATGTTTTTGAATAATAAATATGATGTATATTATTTAATTTTGTATTGAAAATTTGAATATTTTCGATTGGTCTTATGTTGAAGAAAGAAAGGGTACGCTGTGATGTAATATGATTGGATTTTTTATTAGTTTCTTTTATTATTGAATTTAATTTTCCCGCGACACGGAATTTCGCAATAGTTCCAGTTATCCACTGACCTAGTTTCTTGTGATGTTTTGGAAGGATCGAATGCATAAAAAAATCTTTGTAGGACAATAGTGCGCGCGTCAACCCCAGCACGGGCTTTTAATAACCCCAGCCCTTTTTTTATATAAATAATAACCCTACGCTTTTATTGTGTAAAAAAGGTGCGCGCGCGCGTTTTTTATTTGATAAATCCAGTGTCGTTAGATGAATATTGTTTTTTTTTAATACACAATATAAACATTAAAGTTTATAAAATAAAGGAAATTTTTATGTTTATCAAAATGGAAATTTTGTAATATGAATTCGCTCGATCGTCATCTAAAATGAGAAACGCTTTTGTTTACATTTTCTTTTCACAATAATCATAATTGCTTTTGATAAAAATAGTACAATAAAACAAACTTTGTGAAAGTTTTCCGCAGCGGGATTATCGTTGTTTTCATAACTTTTATACATTGATATATTTAATTTAAGTATGACATAGCAAAAGAGAATTGAACGCGCCTGAGAGTTTTGAGAACGACAAAAGCTTTATAAATTACCGGAAAAATTGTGATATGAAGACTTCGTTTCCAACGAGCAGAATTACCACACTTTTACGAAAATATAAATTTCATAAACCATAATTTACACGCACATATTCATTTATTGTCAACGATGATTAAGATTCAACTTTTATGATCATTAAAAATCAATATATCAAAAATAATTTGAAATGAAGCATTTGAAAAAATACTAAACTTCTTCGAAAATAATTGCGCATTTCAACCCTTTAACTCCTGATTTTTCTCAAAAAACTCCTATAAACAATCCACACACTCCAACAATAATTCAATTAACAATTTTACTGAACAAAGTTACGTACCACCCATGTCCGTTTTGATACGAGCACATTCGAGGATGGCCCGGTGTTAAGAGAGTAACGGCCCCAGCCACCTGACGCGTGCCGAAACCATCTCCTCCATAGTTTCTGCACTGAATCACATTTCACCTTTTTACCATTATCCATCATCCTTCAAAAACCAAATTAACGATTGCGGAGCGCGTTTTTTGCGACCTGAAAAAAAACGCGTTATATCGAAAAAATGCGGCGCGTACAACCGGCGATGTGTGTCGATTTCGGCGACCTCGTTCTTGTTTCGTTGTTTTTTTTATTTATTTATTTATTTTTGCATTATGTCGTTTTTTTTTTTAAATTAACGGGACGAAGTTGAAAATTTCGAACACGGGAAATAACTCACGAAATTAACTGTCATTCCGAGTTGTCAACGGCAGAGCGCGGATCAAGCTTTCGGAGTTAATCTCGCAGTCGTTTCGTTAACGCTTTTAAAGCATTTATAGATTTTTTAATTATATATTTTTTAATTTGTTGTATTTTGTATGTGTCATGATAAAAATATCCAGGGATTCGTAATGATTTTATATTATGAATTTTATTTATCTAAAAATACCTCGCATCAAATTTCTTTAAGTGGAAAGTTTCTTGTTTCAGCATCATTACAGCATTCAATCTAATATATTCCAAGAATTCCATTCTGAAAATATTCTAATTCGAATTTCGACTTTGGATCGACCGCGTATAATTCAGCGACTTTTCACAATGAACGTCTATCGAATGCAATCGATTTTTTTTCCTTTGACTAAATAAGAATGCACTTTTCTCAAAAAGTTTGATTTTGCACGCGTCATCGTACCGTTGAAGAATGTTTGTGCTTCGAAAAAAATTATATAAGATACTCCGTGACAAATGGCCGATACCGGGACGATTCGACAATGAGAATAATAATAAATTCGATCTGTGTGTATGTGGGTTTTGGCGAAAAAATCGCAATACCCTCTCGAGTGCAAGAGGGCGTATAAAATGAAGTGCACGTGTGCAAGCAAAAGTTTCGCGAAACGCATCAGGTAACGTGTATTGAAATGAATCGTAATTCAAAATTCGATACAGAATATTTTGTGCGAATTCGTGAATAACCTTGTTTTCTGGATATATTTTTTTGAAGAAAATTTAAAAAATAATCATAAATTTTGCAGAACTAAAACTTTCAAATATAATACAATCAAAAGTTTGATTTTTTTTCTAAAGACGAAATTGAATATCAGAACAATTTCAATCGTCCATTTACTAACCATATTATTTCTTACTTTGATTCAAACAGCATTTTCGACAAACCAAAACCAATGATTATATTAAATAAATAACTACATTCAAATAAAAATATCGTCACCATATAAAACGGAAGGCCTAATTCGCGCGATCCATTTTGGCGCATTTTCTTCACGTCGAATCCTTTCATGTTTTTATCGCCGCCAAAAAAAGGTTAGCGGCGACTGGCCCACATATAAATAATAAACAAGAGTAAGGGATTCCCGAAAACCCGTTATTAGGTTAAAAAACGCTTTTTTTCGCATAAAAAACCACCGTCAGATGGTGTTTTTTTTTTACTATACGCGTGTGTGGCTCTCATGGTCGGTAACCATCTGCGTTATCGATGGTCCACTTATTTTCCCTTTGTCGGGGCGTTATAAATGTTTGATTTACTCTTTACTGGTTACACGTTTCGATTATGACGTTTAATTCCATATGATGCGATAAATCGACATTTGATTAGTCAATTGATTATTCGGTGAGTGACTATTTGTAAGAACGGTCATTTGAAAACAATAAATGATCATTGAAAATCTATAAAAAAGCCTTCGATTGATTTTCTGGGATGTTTCGATGTGATGACTCATGGTAGTTGTTATAATTATTTTTCCGATTTGAAATCGGAAAAATAACTGACCATTCAATTTAAAAATTGAACACAGATTGGTAACTGATCATATTTCTAAATACTGGCCAATGGTTGTTTACAGTTTATAATATCTACTGATCATTTTGCTAAATTACAGTCTATCAATATAACATACTAACCGTTAATTTAGTAACTGATCATATCTCAAATTATTGTCCAATGGTTATTTGCAGTTTATGATATCTACTGACCATTTTGGTATATTACAGACAATCAATATAACTTACTGACCAAAATAATAATTATATATTGATCACACAACTTCTTATTTAATGAAGTTAATAGAATAACGAAAAATATTTTGATTCTCAAGAAATTCCAGAAACGTCTCAAAGATAAAATTTACTGATAATAACATCAACATGACAACTCGTTCAAGATGCAATATTTTTTAAACATTTGTCGCATTTAGCATTTTAAAAAATAAAAGGAAGCTACGTTTTTTTATTGCATTAGATACGACGCGTGTTGTATTCGCGTCGTCGCGCTTTAAAAATCCGTTGAAATTCTTTTTACCGAAAAAAATTAAAACAAACGAAAAAACGCATCCACTTCCATACAAGATGGGGGTAAGAACGGGGTGATTTGCTCCACCGCTTTTTATGCATTTATTTGTATGTTTTAGGGGTAAAACTCGAGCGATTTTTGGAAGCGGCTCGTGTCTTGGCAGATAGGGGAAACACTCCGTATGTTATTAGTGCATTTTTTTTACATATAGTGCACATACGTAACTGTATTTTTAATTTTTTCAACCCCCATTTTTTCTGACAAGTTCATCCTTTTTCGTTAATACGATGCACATGCCGATTCGGATGCGTTGATATATAAACTGCACTCTAATGGAGATTTTTGAGATAACACAATCACATTTCAAAAGTGATAATGTCGATAATTGACACGGAAAACGATTTTTTTTATTTAACAATCAATTAATTAATTAAAATTCGCACGCTTTGTTTTGATTGGCCGCGCGTGGACCAATCGAAGCGTGACGCCGATTTTTGGCGCACAAGACGTAACAGTTCGTTTTTTAACCATGCCCGAGTCGCACAATTAATTCGCGAACGTAATTTATTTCAATTGAAATCATATCGCGGCATAACAAAGCGACGTTCGTGTCCATTGTGCGGCGCGGTTTTATTAAAATTTCAAACGCCGCTCCGAAAAATATGAACGTATACACACAATGAGTGTATTATTTCGTTTCGTGTAATTTCAGAGTGTAATAAAACTAAATGTGTGTGTGCTGACGCGTAATTGTCGCATTCGACTCGAAATCAAATTAAGTATTAGGCGGCAATGTCGATGGCGTTTCTTTGATGAATTTTCATTACGCGTTTGCGAAATAAAATTGTCGCTCATGTAAAATGTGATGAATGTTAAATATAGAAAGTGTAAAGGATAATTAGATTTTGTGTATCAATATCAACTAGGAAAGGGGAGAAGAGGCACATTTGCATCCCCTCCTCGCAAAAACGTTTCGAAATTGAACCGCTTAATAATTCATAAAAAATATAATATAATATAATATAACACGCAAAAAGCGCACCGTCGTTTTTCGCGGACAATGGCCGCGTCGAAAGGGTTAAAAAGCGTCGCGTTTTTTCGGCCATTTTCCGGTCGACACGCGACGTCCAATCGATTACCGGCCATACACCCACACATTCCGATACCCAAACCCGAACAAAAAACCACAAAACAAAACAACCGCGCAATTAATATTCGCGATTAATTCGCGCCCGGCCGAAGTGGGTCACGCTCTCCTCTCCTTTGCACTTTTTCATTTTATTTTCGCCAAAGAGAGAATGGTGTGGGAACGGGTGGGCGGGTTTGGGTTTCGCGCGCTAAATTTCATTATAAATGGCCGCCATTACTCCGCCAAGATGGCCGTCCGCGTAGGAAACAACAGGACGACAAAGCGCGTCGCCGTCGCTAGATTTTATCGTAATTAAATTTTAATTGATCGAATAAATATAAATTAAAGCGTCGGCGCTCTCGGATTACGCTCGCGCCTCTCTCCCTGGCCGTCTTTCGGGCTTTTTCGAGCTTCTTTTTTGCCAGTTCTCGAACTTTGTACTTGTAAAACGCTTTATGCGTGTGTACGAAAGCGCTAGCCCCTTTACGTGTACGTACTGGGGGAAGTGTGCGCGTACACGTACACGAGGAACAAAATTAATTGGTTAAAACTCCTCTCGGGGTCCTTTCCTCTTCTTCTTCTTGCGTGGCGCTTTACCCCCCCTCCACCCCGGCACTTTTCCCTTTGAAGACGCCGGGAAATGGAGGAAAATAAAAGAAAAAGCGGCGGGGTGGGTCTCGGGGGGTGGGGAGGGTCGCTCGGGGGTATGGAAGAGAAAAGCTCTCCGGCACTTCGTCTTGGAGAGCAAAAATAAATTATAATTCTTTTCATCATCAGGGCACCCTGCCATCTGCATACCATGGGCGGCGCGCCGCGTACCCATTAATTATTCATTTCGCGCGAATTAATTAAATCCTTAATAACAACGATTTAATATTTCATAAATATTTTTTTCTGACGTCTTTTTATTTTTTTTTTGAAAAAAAGAAGTATTATTCATGTTTAATTTTATGTATGTTGTGAATTTGTACCGCGTTACATCGAAACCGTATTAAACGAAATCTATGAATATAGTTAACCCTCATTTGATGAAAATATAGGTTCCGTATATTTTATTATCATAAAAAACGCGTTATAGAAGTCCGCGTCAATGAAAAGTTTACTGTAGTGAAAATGTCATAATTTTTCACAGCGTATCAAATTTATCGAAATCTAGAAGTACAGTTGATCCTTTAATGATATTAGGATAAATTTCGTGGTATAAAATTTTTTAAGATCCATAAAAAAAGTCTATTATATTGTCACGAAAAAGAATCGTATTCTAAGAAATATAGTTATATGAATTATATTTCAACTATTACAATTTTTTGTAGTACATCGAAACCTAAAAGCATAGTCAATTTTCATTTAATTTAAAATAAATTCTAAATATTACCAATAGTTAATTATCATTTAATTAAATTATTACACGTGATTCAATTGTCATAGAAAATAATCTTTTCAAAATTTCACTATATAATTTTTTTTAATCACAAACATCAAAACAGAATTTCCAAAACACCACACAACAACATACCAACCTGTATTATTTATTTTCACCCAGTATATGCATCGCGTGCCCTTTGCTCTTCATGCCCATTCGCCAAACGAAACTTTCATAAATCTTCGACACAATGAAAGAAGCTTTTCATTTTCATCGCACAAAGTAAAATTTCAACATATCGAAAAAACCAACTACCACAACCCCCCTACAGCCCCCTTCCCCACCCCCCAGATCCTCGAACCCGCAAAGCCAGATAGTTTCGAGGTCAGTTTCCGCATCCCGACGTGCACTATCCAGGTCGAGGCAGGAAGACCACGTCCACGGGCCACCTGTGGAGCCGTCTGGGGGGCGCAGGCGTCGGGGGGCGGACACCCCGGGCCCCCAAATCTGCGATGGAAAGCGGGAGAAAGTACACAGCGTCGTCTTGGCGATGGAGCCCCTCGTCCTCGGTCGCCCCTCGCAACCCTTGCGACACCGAGGGCCAGAGAAAGAGTTAATATTGATCGCTGACGTTTCTTTTTTCAGCTTCTGTTATGGTCGTGGGGGGTGCAGGTCCGAATGTTGCAATTGTAGGGTTGCGGTGGGTCGTTTGTGTGTGAGTGGAAGTGTTGGAAGTTTGGTGGATTAATGTTGGGTTGGGGGTAGTTGTGAAATTTGGAAGATTGTGAATAAACAATATTAAGGTTTGGTTGCAATTGCAGGGTTGCGGTTGGTCGTTTGTGTGTGAGTGGAAGTGTTGGAAGTTTGGTGGATTAATGTTGGGTTGGGGGTAGTTGTGAAATTTGGAAGGTTGTGAATAAACAATATTAAGGTTTGGTTGCAATTGCAGGGTTGCGGTTGGTCGTTTGTGTGTGAGTGGAAGTGTTGGAAGTTTGGTGGATTAATGTTGGGTTGGGGTAGTTGTGAAATTTGGAAGGTTGTGAATAAACAATATTAAGGTTTGGTTTGCAATTGCAGGGTTGCGGTTGGTCGTTTGTGTGTGAGTGGAAGTGTTGGAAGTTTGGTGGATTAATGTTGGGTTGGGGGTAGTTGTGAAATTTGGAAGGTTGTGAATAAACAATATTAAGGTTTGGTTGCAATTGTAGGGTTGCGGTTGGTCGTTTGTGTGTGAGTGATCGTGTCAAAAGTTTGATGGATGAATGTTGGGTTGGGTGTAGTTGTGAAATTTGGAAAAGGCCTGTATTTAATTGATTAGTAAAAAAATACTATTTTGATCAGTAAAAACAAAGTATATGGTTGTTATTCGGTTCTGTGCACGTGGAAACCTGTTTGAACTTGTTGGATCAAGTCTCAATGTAGTCACACGTAGTAGTAAGCTAACCTAAACCTAACCTAACCTAGCCTAACTGATCATTTAATAATTTTTTACTGATCATTTTAGTTATTATTAACCAGCCAAATAATTAATAATTAATAATTTTGCCTTTGGGAAATTGGGTGTAGTTGTGAAATCTTGAAAATTATGAATAAACAATGTTAAGGTTTGGAATGAATATTATTAATTGTTCGATTGATTTTAGATTACATTAAATTAGTTAGAATATTTAGATTGAATTAGTCAGAATATTTATCTTATTTATAAGGTTTTGGTATGTCAGTTTCGGAAACCGTAGAAAAATATTCTTCGGTTTCAAAGTCAGAAATGTTTGATTTTTTAATTTTGTGGTGGTTGAATGTATTGGGTGTTGTTGTATTTTTTGTTAAGATGAATTATTTTGAATTCTTTTCAGATTCGGTATTGTATTTTTGTTTTGAATGAGTTTTTGGTAACGTAATTAGCTAGTTTAGGAACAGTAACCATTTGGGAAAAAATCAAATCGGATGATATGAAAATATATACTTCTATGAAAAATGTGAATGAAAATAATAAAAGAGGGATTTTATTTAGTAATTCCTCAGTCGATTTTTTCTGTATTTTATCGTAAAGAGTTTAGCGATATTCATTACAGAAAACGGTTTTTTTCTAATATCGTCAAAAGTTCGGAAATTTTTCTTTATCGTGTAATAAGAAAAAAGTAACTAAAATTAGAGTTTTACAAGCTATCGATCACATCTATAAATTAAACCAACAACTCATCACTTAAATTTAATAATAACATAAACCTGCGCATTCGACAAAGTTAAAGCCCTCGACATTTTATTATAATAAGCTTGATTACATAACAGAAAACACTTTCATAATCACTTACGTACAAGTTGTGAATTTTGATTCTACCCTCCTCATATAATATTATATTATTCATGTTCTTATGCGTTTTGCTGAAGCCTCCCCTTCTCATGTCGGATCCGTCTGCAACGGTATTTTTTTCTTTTTTCGAAAGCCCTTTGGCTTTAGTGGGTGGTGGGTCGTAAGGGTGGTATTGAAGGGTTGCTTTTCTGTGATATTCGCTTGTATTGTCAATTTGAATATTCGCCTGTGTAGTGGTTAGTTATTAATTTACAAGTTTTTTTCGATTTTTTTATTTTTGGACCACTCATACATACATAGTTTAAATATTTATTATTTTTGTTCAACTTTTCTAAATATAATATAATGAATTTTGATAACGGGATTTTTTTTATATTTAGATAAAGTCGTGGTTCGGTGAATTGTAAAAAATATATAATTTTTATATTGAGTTGAATTCGTTTGAGAGTTTCAGATACTTGAAAAACAAAACGAGGTACGGTAATACGGTTAAAAAGACTTTTAGCATTTCACAAGAACCAAAAGTATATCAATATCTTCATAATATAGATTATTTTCAAAAAAAATCCGCAACAATGAATAAAAATCCTTTTCCGTTTCCTTTTTATTAGCCGAAATTAGTTATAAAGAATTCTTCCATTTCCACATATCTTTCGAATGAAAGCCCCATACGAAAGGTCCATAAATTTGGGCCGACATGTGAAAATCGCCCTTTACGTTTAATTCGATTAAATCATCAAAAATCCAATTCGAAACGAATAGATTCCTGGGACGGCCGGCAAAAGGGTTTCCCGACGAGAATCCATAAAATAAATCGCATTACGTCGAGATAATTCAAAAACCTTGTTAGCTCTCGATTCGATGCGAAATTTATGAGCACATCAAATTTATTCGGCACAATCCCCGAATCGGCTTTCGAGAGAAATTCAAAATACAAAAAAAACCGGCGGCAAAGGCTGTATCGGATACGGATCTGTCACATTCGCAGTCTGCGACTATTATGATAGATGATAACCCTTTGGGAATCGTATGTGATGAAGTCATCTGTCAGAAAAGCTCAACATTTACGATGAAATACACGACGTCGAACACATCCGAGGGAAATTTATTCGAATTTTGCGACGCAATTTGTTTGACGGAATTCCCGTATTTTTCAAATAGAGTGTTTGGTTATGAATATCAAAGGGTTCGTGTATCGTTGATGTTTTTTTTTTGAATTTGCGAAGTCGTCCTTGAGCGTTGAGGGTTTAAATTGGATTTTGAATGAAAGGCTGTGGTTTTTTTTTGATAAAAACAAACATATTTAATAGATAATAGTATACCGGACATTGGATCAATCGTATAATTTAATGTGAATAAACAACTGTTTATTATATATTTATTTATATGTATAATTTTTGTATATACGTACATGGGGTTTAATTTAGATTTAATTATTTTTTTGGAAATCAACCGGGTACATCCATCACATATTATTTTTTTTAATATACATAACATTTGTTACAATACCGATATAACTTTATACAAATTCGTACATTGAAATAAAAACTAAATCTTAAAAAGAGAAAGACTTTCGATGTAAACCTCTTTATGTGAAAAAAAATATTTACTTTTTTTTGGTAATCGGAATATTCATTTCAGAGATCAAAGCGAAATCAGATTTTCATATATCATATTTGCTAATAAAAATAATAATTTGAAATATTTGTGAAATTTAATTTCGGGTGATGGTTTACAAACGAATCGCCTTCTTTCCAACAAAGTATCAACGACTCTGTACATACAACTTTAATAATTTTTAAATTAACATTCAAGTACATCCAATCACTGTACAAGTTTTTCATGATAGGAAAATTTACATATACACCGTGCTGCAAAAATACAATAGATTTCAAAAATAATCATAATAAAAATAACATTTTCAACAAACAAAATTCAATATACATATATATATCAATAATAAAAAAAGGATGATACAAAGTGAGAATAAATAAAGATTTACAACATATCATCAACACGTGCTGCACTATTTATAAAATGAAAACTAATTTTTCCCGTTTGCGAGAAGAATAAGGATACTATTTTAAAATCAGTCTTGTTTTTTTGCATTTTTTCTCAATTAACCATTTATAATTACAATCTAAATTGTACAAATAACATATACACAACTATGGGCCTGTTGTGGAGACATGGGTGAGGCGAAATGGCAGAAACATTTAATACAAAATAAATATTTATCTGATAAAAAAGTCAACGTTGAATCGGCTTTTCTAGAGGTAGATTCAGGTCATGATAGTTTTTTTATTTATTTGGCAAAAAGGTTATTTATTATCGACATGCTTTGTACTATTTGTTACGTAGTTATATATTCAGTGAAATAAATTTAGTTAAGGGATTTAACAAACACTTTAATTATAGAAAAATACATCCAGAAGAAAACTGTACAACAACTATTGATCGTATATAATTATTTTATATAGACTATGTATTTTTCGTTTAGGTACTCACAATTTAAAGATCCAATAATATTTAATGTTACATACATCTAAATATTATTTTTAGCAGTAATCGTAATATATCGCATATTTTAAATCTTTGGGAAAAAATAGTATTTTACAATTTATTGACTAAAATATATAATTATAAACTATAGAATCGTTAATTCATCTTATTTTATTATATTTTTTGGCATCATCTTGAGGAAAATATAATACGTAAGATCGACAATTGAGAGAGATCTACAAAGAAAATACATTTGAGAAAAACCCTGTAGTCAACTTAATTTAAACACGAAACTTAAAACTAATACCCGTAATTAGAAAATCATATATAATATAATAAAAAATCACACCCTCGAGTGCGATTCGTGGTAACTCGCTAATATGAACAATTAAATTAAATTCGATAACGAAAAAAAAGTGAAATTTACATCAAACAGTGCTATCGCATTTGCAATAAAAAATCGAAAAAATATAAGGGCTTCATAGAACAATTTTGGCCATTGAAATTACACTTATGATTATTTTTTGTGAAAAACTGAATCTTCCGATATATCAGCATACTTTCTTCAACAACATCTACAAATACAAAGAAGTAAGCATGCATAAAATATCGATTTAAAACTAAATTCAACAGATACTTATTTTTAATATGAAATGGCACATAGATTTTCAAAATATTTATGAATGAAGACTCTGGGGTCTTCGTAGGTATTATTTACACACGAATTGGTCGACATGAACTTTTTGATTTGCTACAAATTTGACAGAAATCCAATACAGAGACGAATTCGAAACAATTAATCTCTATATGTAAACTATTATTAATGAGACCTGATCCATCGAAACTGCCGAAATTCAAATCGAAACAATATTGAGCAAAATCGCTTAATTCTAATATAATATTTACAGTGTTTTCGAAAACGTGTATATTGAGAAGTAGAGTTTTCATAACACAAAAGTAGTCATTGAAAGATCGAAAGTACAATAGCTTTTGATATGTATTCGGTAAATCATTTCAAAATTATCAGAATATTTCGATCATCGATTTTTTTATATTTATTTCACGAATTGGACAATTTCGCGGATAGGTCATCACATAATGATTCTAGTACTTAATATGTATTCACTAACTACTCAGATCCACCCTGATAATTTCAAATTCATTATCGCCGTAATGCGCTCACATTGTTTTTATTACACGTTAATCGTGATAATAATATATCTACTCTATCAAATATTTATCATATGTACATATACGGAAAATAATCTTATACAGAATGAGGTATATTTGTGATCACGAAATTCGGACGAAGGGCGAGAGTCACATATAATACATATACACGAATACACATATTAAAATTGAGATTTTTCCAATTGAATTTCCCTCCCTACGTCCTTTTGAAATATATATGTATAAATATAAATATGAGTATATGATATATATAGAATATTGGGCTAAACAAACAAAGCTTTCGTACGTTTAAAAAGCCAACTTAATGATAAACTGGTTTCAATCCGTCAACAATACATCGTCATCGATTGGGTAACCCTCCCCATGGAGAATATGGGTCTATTATACCCCGATTTCGAGAAAAAATCTCCACAATGGAGTTAATAATCGGGCATTGTTTAATTCTTTGACATTGGGCGTGCACCTACTAATATTTTCTTCCACGTTCCATTTTTGTTTTCACATGAAAAAAACCCCCCGAAATAATTTCCGCAGAAAGCGAAGAATCGAGTTTCCAATTTTGTGATTTTTATTTTTTCCCTTAGCGAGAGACTCGTTCTTCCCTTTGACGTATATTATTTGACACTCCTCTCGTCATTCATCGAACTATGAATTAACTTCGTTTGCAGCGTATTGTTTGCTCTTTAAAAAGTATATCGGATTTAAAGAAACGGGTCCGCAAATAACGGGATGGATCGTTTTATCCCTTTCGAATGGAACGCGTATCGGTTACGATTTTTAACCCTAAAATGAATTTTTTTTTGTATTTTTGAAAAGGTTAAACTGCCCTTGAGAGGTCGCAGATTTGTCGTCGTCGTCGACGTCGATTTAATCAGTTTATACTAGAAGGGGATGAAAAAATACGACAAAAAGCCATGTGACGAATTAATCCAGTTTCAACATATAGGCGGAGCAATTTTACGAGGAAAATTTCGCAAGACGAACGGGAAATTTTATTACTTTGAGCGAAAGCTGCAGTCGAAAATTTAATAAAATGCGTGCATTTGGCGCAAAACTTCCAAGAAAAAAATAACCGAAAACAGGAAGAACATCACTGGTTTCTTCTTTTTTGACAAATGTGACCCAGAAGGCCGGCTGCACCGGTGCTTTTTTTTTCTAGTGCCACCAAACATTGCCCAATTTTGCCACACCAGGTATCGAAATCGAAAAAAAATTAAATAACCCAATAACATATGAATATTTCGTTCAAAATTTAAAATTTGGACTATGTTTTTATACAATTTAGAATTAATGTACATTTAAGAAAGATATCATATAAAATATTTACATCAATTTGAAAATATCTACACAGCAGAGGAGAGGGTTACGACATCGTGACGCATTGGCGCAAAAAGCGGGAAAAATTTGTTCAGCGTACAATAAACTCTCGATTATCCGATTTGAATACAGAATATGAATGAATGAATGATTGGTAATTAAAATAATGTTTTTTTATATTGATATTTAAATTAATTATAATATATTTACATTAAAAATAACTATATTCGAAATTATTACTTCCATAATACTGTCGATGGAATGTATAAAGTTTTTTTCATATAATAAAAATAAAATAGAGTGAGATCTTTGTAAATATTTCAAAATAATCATAATTGATGAGTTTTAATTATAAAATAAAATACTTATAATAATGTGATTGTATAAAATGCCGGATAATCGAGTGTGTATTGCAATAACGTCGGATGCGCGTACCGTGACGTACACCCGATGAGCATTTACTATTCTTTGAGGAACTTGTATACCTGAGAATAAATAGATTTTTACGTATTTGTACAAAAGGGGAACAACGAAATTGAACCACACGTGTCATTTACATAACATATGAAACAAAAACACGAAAAAGAACGACCCTGATCGAATGAACAATACTCGCACGTGTCGGGATATTCGACACTGAAAACGATTCGACCGATTTATACGAGTCAGGACAGGCGCCTCCCCACAGACAGGTCTTCAGGCTCGGTTTGTTCGGGGACCAATGGACAAGGAGCAGCGCTTCCTTCAGATCCTGAATCGCTGAAAGCCATGACTTCTCCGCCACATTTGTGATGCAGGAGATGGTGCCTTCTGCGAAACCTTCCGCAGCACCTTTCGCAGCAGAATGGTTTCTCTCCGTTGTGGATGAGAGCGTGCGCTTTCAGCTGGTTTGAGTCTGAAAACCTGGCTTGGCATAGTTCACACCTGTACGGTCTTTCACCTGTGTGCACCCTTAGATGTCTCCTGAGATTCGCCACCTGGACGAAGTGTCTGGGGCAGTGGGGACAGCTATACGGCTTCTCTCCAGTATGCAACCTCAAATGCGTCTTCAAATGATGGTCTCTGGTGAATCTCTTGTGGCATTCGTTGCATTCAAACGGCTTTTCTCCCGTGTGGGTGCGTTCGTGGTTTTGCAACACGTGTTTGTAGCCAAAAGAGCGAGAACATATCTTGCATGTGAAGAGCTTATCTCTGGGAGGTTCCCTGGCCGGAGGAGACCCAGCTGATGAAGGAGGAGATAAAGGAGCTACTACAGGTGGGCTCGCTACAGTCGGAGGCTCTTTCTTGATTGTGGGTTTCCGCTTCTTTGCCTTCTTGATGGGTTCGTCACAGCTGCTACTCGTTACGATGTGATTGTTGTTGATCTTTGTGTGTCCTCTGGGCAATTGCGGCTCAGGGCTGGCCGGAGAAGGAGGACATGGAGGACACGGCCATGCCATAAGAGCCCTGTGGTAAAGAGCCGGCGGCAAAGCAGGCAAAGGCAGACCAGCTAAAATGGCTGCCGTGTGCGAAGCCAAGATTTGGCCTGCGCTTATCATGGGTGGGTAGGGAATCTCCCTCGTGCCACTTTCGTGCTTCATGCTGTTCAAAGGACGCACACATACACCTAAAACAATAAGAAAATTCGAACTTATTAATTAATATAGCAGAAAACATTTTCAAAGAGTTTTTGTTTTGAGCGTTGAAAGTTTACAAGGTTGACTAAAAATTTTTTTCGACGCAACCGAACGGCATCCGATCGAACGGTTTCCTGTTTCTTCCCGTTTTTCGTCGAATGTTCTTAATGATTAGCTGATGGCACCCGAATTTTTTTTAACTTTAAAAGCGACACAAAACGCAGATGCAAAGGATGCACGAGCGACCCACATAACCCTTGAAAAATCCAAAAACCCCAATTTTTGACGCGTTTTGCATGCGGAAACGACGCGCGCGCATGCGGAAGCCGAAAATAATTTCCAACCAAAAACCGTGATTTTTTCCGCTCCACCTCATAAATAATCGGCAAGAGACGCTATTTTTACATTCGTCAACAAAAGCCCATTATACAATCCGCATGCAGTCCCTGAAAGGCCCGAGGGTAAGAGGTTGCATGCGCTTCAATTGCATCCCGACATGCATTGACCGGATTCGAGTGGGGTTTCGCTGTCGAAACCAAACGACCGTGAAAGGACAAGCGGAGTGTCTCCGAAATGATAAATGACAATAAATCGATACTTTTTTTCCAGAAATTCATAAAAGCCAGAAAAGGATTCCGAAGGGCCTCGGGGTGTTGCGCTCCGGACGATGATCCGATGCTTTTTCGACCGGTGACTGTGCGTTTCGGTGTTTGCGCTACATTTCGTATTTTTATATACGGGATATACGAAATGAGTGGGTATTGTGTGTGATTATGGCGAAATTTGGAATTCAACGAATCCTTTTATGTGTGATCTGAAAATTTTTATACGGCCACGGCTATTGTTATTTGTGCGGCGCGCGTCGTATTATGTGAAAACCGATGAAGTTGCATTGTATGCGTTCGGGGTGGATTTTTGTGTAGGAAATCCAATATTTTTAGGGAATCGATTTTGCAAATCATTTCCAATGTGAATCAACTATTTATACATATCGAATACGGTTCATTAAATCTTAAATTATTTTATGTATATGTATTGAAAATTTCAGAACCAATCAACTTGATAATAACTCATTAAAAAAATATATTAATATTTTTAATGTCACAGAACGGTTTTATACATAAAAAGAAATAAAAAAAAACATTTAGTACATTATAGTCCTCATCGATCGATAAATTTCCTATTAAACAGATTATAATTCGGTCGAAGTTCTACCTATCGATTGGTAACGTTAGCAAACCGTAGAAGCGTACCGAAAGAAGATCGCCCGACTTGTTTTGAACGAATCTTTTATATTTTTAGAAGATAGTAGGTACTTTTCTCCGGGGGATCCCGTATAAAAGGTTTGAAATCCGTTAATCATTCTTTACCGTAAACGAGCGCATACGTACACATCGAAGATCGGACACGGCGGGTGGAGAACACTCCACGGGGTGGAGATGGCTTCTCATTGTCTAACAGACGATGGAACGGTGGACGGTCTTCCCTCGAAGCCCTTCGAAGCGAGTTGTTTTATCGGTCCGAGGAACCGGGGAAAAATTTTAATTCCGAGGGAAAAGAGAGCGGAAAAGAAAAGGCCCCCTTGTGTCCGACGGACGGTCCGCCTCTAGAAATTTAATTCATTAAAATGAATTCCTTTTGTGCAGCAGCGGCTATACGTATTTATAAGGACGGGAGGTGTCGGGCGGTGGGTGGTGGGGTGGCTAAAGCAGACAAGGGTGAGGATCGCGATGGTGATCGAACCTTTTGTCGGACCAAATCGGATTAAGCCGCTAATTGATATGGAGAGGGAGCAGACGACGGCCGGGAAGATGGCGGGATATCCAACAGAAGAAAGCAGCCGTAGGAAATGACGAATATACGACTCTCCGTCAATAATTTATACGCGTTCAGGAATTCGTATTTACGAATATTTTCTAATTGGTGTGCGCGCCTTTTGTGGGTCGCCGTTTCGGTTAACCGTTTGTCGGCCGATTTCCATAATCTCGCGTGCGCGCCAAACGAGCGTAACACGCTAACGACCGACGCGTAAAGTTTCTCGTGGTGTGTCTTCGTGTTTTGTTGGAGACTTTCGCTTTTCCCTTGGAAGAGTTGGTGGATTTTTCAAGGTCGATACGCTCGGCGGCCGAAAACGACGAGGCCGTGTTAATGAAATTTTTCTTGGGGCCTTGATTGTTCGTGTGGTTTTCATTTTGTACTATTGCGCTTGATATGTTTTATGTGATTTTTTTGTTAATGAATCATCTATAGGGACGTGAGTGTAAATCGAAAATTAAGGTTTTTTTTTTAATTATTCGTTTTGATGAATGTATCGTAAAATTATGATTATTGAAAAAAAATTGTGTGTTTTGCTATTCAATAAATTTCAAATATTGATATTCGATCTAATAACGTTAATTAAATTTGCATTGTCAAAATGTCATTCCAAACCGGAAAAATATTAAATTTTGTGTTCATTTTATTTTTTTAATAAAATTTTCCAATTAGTCAGATAAATAATTATAGGTATGAAACTAACCATATTTATATTAAAAACTCAACTGACCCAAACTAACTTTACTTAACATACAACAAAATAATTGAAAATGTGAAATTTTACTTCCAATACACAAGAGTATCACGCATATATTTTTCATACAAATTTTATTAATTTATGATAACACCGCCATTATTTTCAAATTAGATTTTCATGAATTATATTTGAATTGCATGCGAACGATTTCGAATCCGTTTCAAAATCAGATTAAAACATTTTCTACCGAATCGAAAATTTCCACAACCCAAACCAAAACCAACCTTCAACTTTTCTTCTATCAATAACACACATTCCAAAACCATGCGATTCAAATTCCAACACAAAAACCACCACTCCGATCGATCAAAGACAACGAAATCATTTTCAAAACGAGCCACACTCCTCAATCCTTTTCCGACCTTTTCACCCCCCATCGAAACGATTGATCACCACCCCGCCACAATGCGATGAGGCCTCAGCCAAAACCCAACCCTCAAGAGCGGGGCATTCAATTAGAGCGTCGTGTGGGCCGTTTTTGCACCTGATCAATCATTCGCGCAAAACCGAGCCGTGGCGGCCATTCATCAATATTAGCCTTCGTTAAAATGGCCGACGCTCATTCGGCCCGCCCAAAAGCGTCGGGAAACTCGCCCCCGAAACTTTCCACTTAACAGCCTTCTGGGGGGGTGTGGGGCGCAGGCTCCGCGGGCCCCCGTAATATAAAAACGCACTAAATTATTCCCGGTTATTATTATTTAGGCGGTGGGTCCTCCCGCCATATTATAACCTGGGGCCAGAACGAGCCCAGGTGGTTAACGACTTGGAAAGGACATACACTAATGGCTTTCGCGTAGAGAAAGTAAATTATGAATATTTTAGTATGGCGGCCGCGTTTAGTGTTGTTTTCGAGACGCGCTAATATGAGGCGGCGTCTTATTTATAATATCGTTTGCGGTTTTTTTTTTATATTTGTTTGCGTAATGTTTCGGTTAGAGTTGAGGGTTTTTTTAACGGGTTGAATTATTCGAAAAAAATCGATGATTTGATTGAGTTCTTTGTGCTGGTTTTTGGTGATTGTTGAAGTTGAGTAGTCTTTGGTATAATATCTTCAGATGGTGGATATGATTTATTGAGCTGACTATTCAATATGATAAAATATTCGAATTAATTTCTCATATCATAAATTTTATTAAATTCTAGTTGATAAACTCGACTTCACACGAAATCAAATAAATTATTTTTTATTTGTAATAAAAATGTATTAGAGATTATGAAATAATAAATTAAATATTTAGATAAAGAGATAGTACTTATAACACATAAGTAATTATTATATTTTTCACCAAAAATTATCTTCATCGTATTAAATAATTTTACGTAAGGAGAGTGTTTTTAAATTCTTTTCACTTTCGTACCGAATTCATACTTATATAGAAGTTTTGTTCTGAAAAATTTTTGAACTCTGAAAGAATTTATTCAAGTATAGATTACATTTAAAAAATTAAATTGGTTTTTTGTACTATTTATTTAGAAGTCTTTCAATAGATAATTCCTAACACGTCGAATAATTTAACATCTATTACAAGAAATAAAATACGAAAACGATTCATAGCAAGTGACCTTTAAAAACCCATTAAGCCTCAACGATATTTGAGTACCGCTTTCTTATAAAAAAAATCAAATATTTCTTCGAGCCATTCACGATTAATTATATTGAACTAAAAATTTTAATACGCTTTTCTTCGCTCCGAACCGAAAACACGTGTACTTGTTACATTTTATAAATTCCATTAAGCGTCAAACGTCGCGTATTTCTCAAAAAACGAACACGGAAAAAAGTCTATTAACGCGATATTGATATTCTAAATATTTACAATCGCGTCTTTTTCCCCCGTCCGACTCGCGAAAAAGTACACGAACAAGAGATCCGAGAGAAAGAAACGCCATCACACACATACACACACACTGAATGAAAAAGTAAAAATAAAAGAATATACTATATATATATATATAAAATAAAAAAGCGGAAAAGGCGCCTCCCACTCCCCAAAAAACCCTCCCTTCTGAGAGAACAACGAGAGAAAAGAGCGGCGTAGGTATCGGACGAATCTCATTATCTCGGCCACTTTGGATTTTACATAAATTTTAATTTCGCCCTAGTGGGACAGGGGTGGACCCAGGGGGGGGGGCGTTCGGCATGGGCGATATTAAATTTAAAACAAACTACGTTTTAATTAATGCGAAATCCATCCTCGCATCGCTAAACAACCGGGACTTTCTCTCTCTCGTTCGTCGCCTTTTCCGCCTCTGCTTTTCCTCTGGCTCTGTCTCGGCGTTATTATTAATTGAGAGCCCTTAATTAAATTCGGGGAATAATTATAAATTTAATAAGAAAACGAGGCCGTAATTGAAAAACGCGATAATTTGGCGCGCGTTTTCTCGACGGCGAAATTTTCCAGGTCGGGGGGCACGCGAGAGACGGAGCATGAACGCACATAAATACATACATCTAATGAATTATACAATTTTTAATTAGAAAATAGCTTGACCGATAAAGAACACTTCAGAATATTTAAAAATAAAATGAAAATACAGTATTTTTACGATAAAAAAGTTTTTACTTTGTCCAATTGAAATTTTATATTATTCCGCTCATTCGAATCTTTGACAACGATAAAAATAATAATCAGAATCTAATTGATCATTTTCTATCTGAAATTTTATTATCGTCGACTTTCATGAATCTCGAATATTACAATTAATGCGAGGAATATCTCGGTCTTAATTCAATTTGCGCGATTTATTACGCAGTAAATAAAAATTATTGCCCGAAAAAAAAACCGAGCGAGACAATTGAAATACAAGTCGAAATTTTACGTAATAGTATTATATCGAACCGAAGATACAAACTCTCGAATTTCAATTAAACAAATTACACAGACTCGAGAGGCGAATCCTTAATTGTGTAATCGTTCCAATTTAACTTCTCGGGCTCGGGACGAACGTTTCATAATTGATATTTTTCAAATGCAAATTGAAAGAAACGGATACGCTTCGGCGGGAATCCCGCAGGACGAAATATATCTGACAAAATTCCAATTAGACTCCCTTTTACGAAATGGACAACGGAAATTTATAAATCCGATAAGATGTACTTGTACGGTGAAACCTCGAAATACGTAACAATCGACATCGATTATTTGAATCGGAACATTTTGGTGAATGATAAAAATGTTTAATAATTGAATAGTTTGAATAATTGAAATGGGCCTTCGTCGAAGTTCGATAGTTATTATTTTTATGTATGAGAATTTTAAACCGATTTTTAATTTTGAATTTTTTTAGATTTGGATGATTTTTTTATATTCACAAACATGGATTTCGGGAATCCTTTTCAAAGTTTTTAAAGACTTTATTAAAAAATGAATCTAGTTAACTCTAATTTATACAACATCGATTACGGAGATAAAATAAAATAAAATTTCCCGGTTGAAATTTAGTGCAAGTTATTAAATCATTATCATAGTTTACGGCAGTTATGGATAATTATGCTTTGAAAATAATTTTTTTTTTTCAATTCAAATTTTGATCTTGTCCACCGGATTTGATCATTTATTTTTATTATTGTTAATCACGTGATTTTAGATAACTATTTTTAAAGATAACAAATTTGAATGTAAATTCTCATTTAGCAATTTTTTTGACTAGATTTTTCATCCTAGTCTAACTTTTTTTACAATCCTATTTATGTTTTTAGCAAATTTACAAAACTTTGTTAATTATTATTCAAATTTCTAATTACTAATATACCATATTATACAAAAATTCCAACAAGAATCCTCTTCACACTAAATTTTCACATAATTTCCTTTAACAGCATACGACAAAACTAACGCTAAAGGGCTCCACTGTGCAAATTCTATTCCCAACCCAACAGTTGACATATCTCTCGTCTCTTTTCGGGGAAAATTCAGTCTTTCGGCCCCGAAACAATTATGGCTTCTCGAATGGGTGTTTAGCATCGTAGGGCCAAATAGGTCTTAAATATGCGTTTATGCCAACTAATTTGTGCTTACGTAAACGCGCCGCGGTAAACTCTTCATACGCGGTTAACTGGGTTAGGAAACCTAAGCAAAAATATTTTCGGGGGTCCTCTAATTGGATTAAACCATTTCTGGCTTCGTTAATTCACGTAGGGTTAGCCGTTAGCCGAACGACCGGTAAGCGAAGGTAATTTTAACGCCCTTGCGTGCGATTTCTTTTTGTACGTATAGAAGAAACTTAATTAAAAACTAGCCAATTCATATCCGAATCGAATAGAAACGAAAATAACAAATCCATAATTTATAATAAATGTAAAATTCAGTTTTTAAATCAAGAAATAGGTATGTATAATAAATCAATCTCTTTCAACATTTGAAAAAGTTATATATTGTAATTATAATTTAATTAAATAAAGGATAGTGTTTTGAGAGTCTTTGATGAGTATTAGAAGGGAATCGAAGAGTACGAATGTGCCTAACTACGTAATCCCTATTAAAGGGATAGTTAATTCGTTGAGATTCAAAAGATTTATAGAGGACGAATCCGTAACTACTTAAAGTAATTAAAATATTGGGATTTGTTGAACGATTGGGGATTCTCAAAATGCTCTGTTCGTAAATTGTTAAGAAATAGGGGCTGATGTTATATTATATTATTTGTTATGTTATATTATTTTGTTATTGAATGAAGCCCGTGTTATTCAAAATGTGTACACGTGCAAAATAAAAAGTTTTCGGCACTCATCCATCACAAAAATTGGCATTGATCATTCTCGCGAAATGTGTTCGAAAAAATAGGTTAAAATAAATTTCATTATGAAACTTTGAAACTTTTGATAAAATTATTATTTGTTCCCAAAACAAGTAGAGAAATTGAATTTTTACAAATTCAATTTCGTATTGGAATACTACCTTATATTAAAATTCGTGAAAATATTAAAAAATAAATATTTGGAATTTACATACAGAATGTATTGATGTTTTCCAAATGTATGAGATGTATGACTTGAATGTATTATTTCAAATAAAAATTTTCGGCCAAAATTGACTTGTTGGAAATTCAAATTTGGTGGTTTTAAAACTAATATTGAAAACAATGCATTACAAATTTCAATTTTGACTAAAAATTTAGTCAGTACATAAATAAGTACATTAATATATTGAAATAATTCAGCCATATATTTGATATATAACATAATGAAAGTTTATGTAGAATATTTTAATTCAATTATTTTTTTTATGGAAAACAATTATCATAAAAATCTTTACAAAAATAATAACATGATTAACAAACATTGTTTTTACTTGAAAATCAGATTTATGTTTAAAAAAACGTATTTTCTGAAAATATTCATAGACCAGTTTCCAATTAGAATAAAAACAAATCAACCGCGATCTCACAACAAACATAAAACTCACATTCAACCAAAATACATACGAAATATAAACAAAATTTAAACATTCAATCTCATCATAAAATTATTAAACAACAATCTTTTGACAACTAATTAACAAATTTTAATATCAATACAAATTGAAATTCTTTTTAACAAATTTCGATTACAACGATCATGCATTATAAAAACAGATTTTCCATCCCATTCTCAGACGAAACAACTCTCGAACAACATATATGTATGTTAAAACTCATATTTACACACATCAAAACAAACACAACACAAAAGACGCACCACCGAACATTCAAAGCACAAACGCGCGATTTTCAAACCAACAATTCTCATCATATTCTAAATTGATTAAATCAAATTATAGACTAATTTCCATATGAAACAAATACGAATGTACAAATTAATATTTTTGCAATATACGTACTACCGATTTTATATAGTTGCCCATACCCTAGGAATTGAATATACATATTATAAAAGGATACAAAATTAAACTATATATTATTGATTTAGAATATATAAAATAGAATTCGATTAACTGAAACGAAAAATATTGAATTTTTTTCTGTAGTTTTATTCTTATTAGAAAAATTCGTGAAAATACTTTCTGTCACTTCTGATCTTGCTTATTTATCTAATTTTATTTTAAGTGATATTATCTATTATTTACACCCTAGGAATTGAATATAAAAGGATACAAAATTAAATTTTATTTGCGTTTTATTGAAAATGCATATGCATATTATAATATATAGAATTTGATTAATTGAAACGAAAAATATGGCATGAAATAATAAAAAATGGATTTTTTTCTATAGTTTTGTCCTTTTAGAAAAATTTAATCTGTCATTTCTGATTTTGTTTATTTATCTAATTATATTTTAAGTGATATTATTTGTTATTTAAAAGTTATTTTCTGTGATTAATTCGTTAATAAATATATGATATTAGAAAAAATGTAGATGGGCAAATATAATATAAGTATTTTTTTCGGCAGTGTAAGTACATAATTTTTCATTTTGAACAAAAATGATAAACAATATGTAGTTACCTAAGTATATTTCACAAACACAATTTTTTTCTCAATAAAACACAATAATCACATTCACATCGATATACAAAACAACACAAATCTTCAAAAATCCAAAAACTTCAATCTTCAAAAAAAAAACTCGCCGAAAATTCCAAGAAAAGCACACCATAAAGCAAACTTTCCCTTGAAAACTCACCTCTACTATTTTGATTAGGCTGCAAAGACAGAGCCATAGTCCGTTCTCGCCCCACCGGCAATACAGCACCAACAACAACCTCAGCGACAATCAGTCAACACATATCCGCGGCTCGCGCGGAGTCCAGTCCAGAGCGCGCGGCACACGCGTCCCTCGACTCGGGCCGCGGCCGAATGAGGCGCCGCACGCCGACCTACCGCAACAGGCCGGGCCGCGCCCCCGCCCACCGAGGGGTGGGGGTGGGGGCGCCCGCCAATGGGCGACGAGCTGGAGCGGGACGGGGCTAGCGCCGTGCAGTGGTGCTGTCTCGCTCGCACTCGAGGCGGCTGGGGGTGGGGGTCGTGTGTAGTGCAGTGGTTTTTTTTTTGCGTGTGTGCGTATGTGCGTTGATGTAGGTTGCGGTTTGAATTTTGGCGCGGTTTTGAGGGAATGCGTTCGGGTTTGGGGGGTTGGGGGTTTTGAAGTACAGGGTTGTTTGTTGATTTCGGATGTTGTCGAGTCGATGCTTTGATAAGACGCAGTGGCGGGTTAACCTCCTCAGGCCTGACTTTTTTTTCATAATAATAATTTTTTTTTTCATTTCGTTTTTATAGCATTGAAGATGCATAAAAAGATTTTTTTTCTTTTATGAATTGTTTATCTATCTAAATCACATAATAATGACTGATTATTTGAAAATAAAAAATACTGCTGAAGTGACAAAAATGACCCTTCAGACCAAATTTACGTTCTAATGTACATTCGTGTTTGATGTCAAATTATGATATAATACATTACAACATACAATAAAATTTTGGTTTCAATCGATAAAAGCAGTCTTGTTTTTAAATATCGCACCATAATAATGTTATGTGAGTGGATTTTTAATAACAAAATATTGAAAATAAAACATGACTTATCGCGACGTCGTTGAGATGTCAAGCAAAACTGGCATATAACAAAAATTTCGCGCGCTATATTTCAAAACAGACAAAATTAAACGAAATAACATAGTTTATACAATAATTTACAAAAAGCCCCGATAAAAATAAATCCAAAATAGCTTCTAAAAACGGTAACAAAGTCTATGTACATTGTAATGTGCACAGGGCTTGAGAAGGTTAAGTCGAGCGGAAGCCCTAGGCGGTGAAATTTTTATAATAAATAAAAATTTAATGGAATAACCATAATTTTAAAATTTCCAAAAAAAACGCTTTTTAAAATTATTCGACGCTTTTCAAAATTATTTGAACCACAATTTTTTTTTCCTTAAAAGGTCGACGCTTTTCAAGATTATTCGAACCACAAAAATTTTTTTCTTAAAAAAAAAAAGAGCGACGCTTTTTAAAATTATTCAAAACATACGCTAAAAATTCGGGGCCCATTTTTAGTTCATAAAAATCAGGGGTCCTAAGTCGTTTAGTCCGCGTACAGTTAAATCCGCGACTGATAAGACGATAAAAACAATTATAAGTACTGCTTGATTGTGAGTTTTATTAGATTTTTTTTAGAATCGGTTGACGTATTAGAATACCGTTAGAATATGGATATTTTTAAATTGTGCAATTGCAAATATCAATTTCATAAATATTAAAAAAAATATTTATTTATTTATTTCAAGCTAATTATATTATACTTAATAACTAACTGCAAAATCTAAAATGGTAAATAATATATGAGTGGGAAGGGGGAAATAATTTTTTGGCTCATCTGAAAAGTCATTAAAATATCCCTTACAATTCACATTTCGTTACTTTCGTCTTGGTGCAACGTGTTGGTACACTCACACATATGCAAATCGCTAGTTGTCAAATCGTGAATTTGACATCCAAAGTGTAAAACGAATACTTACGCTATTTTGAAATTCTATGGCGTTTACTTCGACTTTTCATTTAGAAAAACTGAACGTAGGCAATGCCGCATTCTTCAGTTAAAAGTTCTGAAGGTATTTATTACTGAACGCATGAGTTGGTAGAGCAAAGAAGTTTTTCCGTGACATTAATTGAACGTATCTTATTCATTCAGACATTCGAATCAAGGATAAGTAAGTATCTTCTATTATTTTAATTATAATTTAAACTCATGTCCTTTTAAATCGTGATTATACTTAAGTACTTATACAACATTTTAGAATTTTAACATAATACTTAAGTATGGGTACATTTTACAATTCTTCGATTTACTGGTGATTCGTATGTGAACTTATTTGTGTAATAAACACAGATTTTTTTCAAAAATACATCTACACAATAAATTTACACCGATCGACATAACGACCAAACTTTACACTTATTGTTAGCACCAATCCAATTATACCATTCCATGCAAATTATAACTACAGGCGACAGTGTTCAAATTTACACACCTTATCTGAGAAAATTGTCATTACCTTGACCGAAAATCAACGATACTCGAATCGAAAAATCATTAACGACATCGCCGATTAAAACATGGGTTATTCCAGAGATTCCGCAGATATAATTAGACGACCTGTGCACTTTGTCAGTTATGCGTTCGGCATTATGTGAAAGTGCATTTTCCTACAAAAATAATCAATTATTGTGCGAGTGGGTCATTGTGTTGATGGGAGTTATTCCCTGGGGCCATCGTTTGCAACCGGATGCTAGAAAACGTCATTGTCATTAACATTATTATCTGGGATCGTAATAATATTATTTTGATGTGTATTTTGAAATTTCACCCTATTTGCATGGTCGATTATAGTTTACTTATGTAACAAATCGTACTCACGTTCTTCTAAGATTTGTTTGCAATATAAATTTGATACAATCGTACATAAGTAATTATCGATATGTAAGTAATAAGTCGGAATTCTAAAATATATTTGCGTGTGATATGTTACATCATTATTAAACTATATAACTAAGTATATATTATTACTTAAGTACGAATATGAATTGTTTTGACTATTGAAATAATTTAATAAGATGCAAATGATTATTTAATTTTTGTAAAAACTAGATGAATAATAAGAATTCGTTCGAAAATATAATTTATGAATTCAAATACGAGTAATAACAAACAGACATTTCTTTAGAAAGGGGTCTTTATAAATCGAAATTTTCGTCCTAACATGTTTCTCGAGCACATGTGAACTTTAAACCTCATAATTGTTGTCATTTAGACGAAAGGAAAGTGTAATATTTTCTTAAAATATTTATTTTAACAAATTTGAAAATATTACGTGTAACATTTTTAGATTAATTAGTGGATAAAAACTGTTATTAAAATCGAATATATAGGTATTTTATGAAATTGCCATTTTCGGCTTGATTTTTTATCCCGATCAAGTACTTATGTACTGAAAATCATTATGATAGGTACATGATTCAATATTTGACCCTACTGTTAATTATATTTTGCAATATAAAAATTACAAAAACATTTCGTTTGAGTATTCGATATAAGACTCCATGACGATTCATATAACTAACAAGTACTTATAATGAAAGATTCAATCATAAGAAGTTGAAAACGTAGGATTTTCTCAACGCGAACTAAAACTATTTCTTATAGGTAATTGGCGAAAACGTCAAGAAAATCACAGTTTCGAGCTTAAAATAAATATTGATGAAATCAATCGTCCACCGTTTCGATGAAAAATCGAATTCAAATGAGATTGTTTTGATGCTGGATTAGTAAATATTACCGCTTATCTATCGCACCCTTTCCGAAAGATCATCATCTTTAAAAACTTTAATGTTTACGTTTTTCTGAGAAATGGTTAATTACACGTACATATTCAATAACTAGTGCATTACTCTAATTGAAATTTGATGATCTAGCGATTAGATCAAAGAAAAATTACAGTTATTCAAATGTACGTTTCTAAATGTTAATTAATTTGATTTTCACAAAGTTTGGCGTTATAAATTTTCTATAACATAGCATAATCGAAAATTATGATGCTAACCTGAAAATCAAGCAGTTGACAACCGAGTAAATATTTGTCGATCGAATTTATTTCTTTGAATTTCTAAGAAATACACTGAAGATTAAAGTTCGAGAAGAGTAATATCAAAAAATAAACAACAATTATCGAACATAAACAATTTCGTTCGATTAAAGCTTTCATTGTACAACATACAGAAATTTTATTTATTTTACAATTAGAGGAAAGGGTCTGAAATACGAATACGGAAATATTTATTTCCGAACATCTGTTTCCCGGATAACATTAATATTGTAAATTGAATGGGTACTTAATTCGTTCCAGATGACATAATTATAAAATTAAATTATTAAAAAACAATAATTTGGATAAGCTCAGATCAAATATTTACTTACTTCTAATACTCGACAGACTCTGAGAATTCTCGGTAATTTCCTATCTGTACAAAATTATCGTTTGTTTGTGAAAAAATTTAACGAGCGCTCAGACTTTACACAATTAAACACTATCGAACCGGTTACCGCAAACAGTACAAAACAACGGTTACAAATCTAATCAAACAAACCACAACGAACACATCCACTCTGACCTTATTATAAACAATCCATCGAACGGATAAAACAATCATAAAGCAGATAATTCGCGGCCAACAATGGAGACGTTGTCGTCGCGCTCGAGGACATTGTCTTCGCTGTTTTATCTCTGGCACGTTTCCTCTCCCGAAATAAAAGCGCGTGTTGTTCGCCCTTTTTTCCACTATTCCCGTATTTATTTATTTTTTTGTCGGGTGGGTTTTTGGTGCTTTTTATCCGCTTTTTAAACGGAGGCGACACCTGCCCCCGGCGCGCGCCACCAAAGCGCGTGCCGCTTCTGCACTCAGGGGCGATCAACTCGTGTCTAATGTTAAAAAAAAACGTTCAAAAACCAATTATTTATACACTGACTTTGTTGTATATCACCTATGAAGAATTTCGGATGATAGTTTTATCTAGGAATTGAATTAATTACGATCAACTCACAGAAAACGCGGATTATTGATACAAAATATAGGGCTGTAAGTACTTACAATATTTTTAAAAAGATTTTTTTGATATAATTATAATTAATTAATAATCTTTTATACACTGACTAGACTTAACTAGACTCACCGTCTCTTATATAGATTCATATAAATCAATATTCATTATAATATTGTGGGGTTTGTCAATCATGGGAAATATTTGATATTGACTCATAAATCGACACAATTGTTATAATATTATGTACATATAAGTTTGGGATACGTCTTTGTTTATTTTTATATATATCTAAACACGTGATTGAAAAATAAACATTTTTAGATCGAAGTTTGTAAGGATTCGCGGCTTTGGATCTAAATCGGTTTTGGAAAAACTGTGACATAATCGATGGCAACATTAAAACAATCTGGGAACGTTTTTTCTTTGTGAAAATGAGTTTGGAAAGCTCAAGATAAAGAAGCCATTAGGTCGTCGAACACATGCGATGCCGCATTCAAATCTAGAAGTCGATAATTTTAAGTGGGCAGTTAACGAGTTAACGTCGAGTTAACGCCGTTTTATTGTAAGATAATGCTGAAAATTTTATTTCGGGTATCATTGGGTGTACATTAACCAAATTCAGATATAAGCACATACAAGATAAAACCGTTCCGTATAATAATATTAATAAAACATACATGATTTATGAATTGTTTAAAATACACGCGATGCTAATGACGTGGTAATTAACCACAATCGATAAGACTTTTCTAGAAGTGCGTTTTGAAAATCACATAAAGACCACACAGGTTCGCTTCAGATCTCGTTTTCGATATTGACATGTGAAAATTTTGATCGAATACTAGTTTGTCGTGCGAATTTTTGACCATTGAAAACCGCACAATGGACTTTTCGACCGGTTTGTTTGAATTGCAATGAAATTGCAATCAGAGATCGATCGATGTGCATAATAGGGATTTGTAAAGAAATAGGGAATATGTGTAACGGACTATCGGTGCATGATGCTGGAAATATGTAAAATTTAACGACATTTTATTGTTGAACTTCTCAAAGTGTTCTAAAAAAATTTACATAAGTATATTTTAATCGAAAAATCAATATGTATTTAATTTATCGAAATAGTCATTATAATCATTCTTATAAATTTTCATAATATATGTAACATACGAGTTATTGTATCGTCTATTGAATCGATGAAAAAATAATTAGTAATGCAATTTCGATACGTCACAATTTGACCATTTGAGAAACGCATTTATACAAGAAAAATCCACTATTTACCTATCGAAAGTGTTCGTTAATATTGCAATTGTGTTGCATATAATTTCCAGGTGCATAATAATGGCTCCTGTGGTGAACCTCCTGAAATTTCATACGAATCAATCGATGTTCATACAATATCCAACAGACCGGAAATGCAGGATGCTGATTTTTCCATATTATAATGATCACAATAATGACGTGTTGCGATTCGTATCCTATTTCTTTGCAAATTTTTACGTCTTTCGATGCGGAAACGAGAGACTGGTTTTGAGAGACTTCTTCGTTTCGGTTCTCCCTTGTATTGAGTTCTATTGGAATATGTCGATCGTAAAAAATATCTTGATGTTTGAATATAATTATTCGGTGGTTGTTCGAAAAAAAATCGGCTTATTATTCAAGAAACGATTTTTAACGGATTTTATTAAAAAAAATTGAGCTAGAAACGTTTCTACTATTTAACATAAGTACTTGATGAAGGTATAATATTTCGATCTAATTGTAAATGTGATTTTCATAATATTTTCTGTGTCAGCTTAATTAGTAAAATTTATATGAATTATAAAAGATTAACAGATCATAGTTAACGTTTTTCATGACCTTAATTTTTTGATTAATTAATAAATTACAGTTTCAAAACACTTCGATAAGCCGCACTAAATTTATACTGCAGTGAGTAAGCGATTCGCATACAAACTTTCGTTTAACTTTTAAACGCTTTAATAATTTCCATGATTCGACAATTTGCGTTTTTAAACAAAGCGTTCAGCTATATAAATTCGTGATTACAATTCAATTAACCCAAATTCTGCTATAATTTGTTCAACGAAAAAGCTCATATCAATTTTCGCCTCTTATCTTTCATCGACGTGCTCACTGCGCACATTTTTTTCATTCCAAATACAATGCATTTTTAAATCTAAATTAAGATTTGACACGAATATAAAAAATACGAAGATTCGTTACATTTCTACAATAAAACACGAGTTCGTTCTTTGAAAAAGTTCACCCTCGATCCCGATCGAAGGTTCGATCGTTACCATTTAACATCCGCTAAAAAACGACCCTCGAACGTATCAAAAAATGGAAATCAAAAAGAAAAACGCTGACCTCAAGGGCACCGCGTCTTCCATTATTATTTTCAACCCCCGAAATTGATAAACAACTATGGAAGAATAAAAGAAGGATTTTTTTATACGCAAAGTATTATACAGCGGGCATCTCGAGGGTCAGCCCTTTGTGATCGAGATCGTGCAAAAAAATTAGGTCACTGTGACTAATGCGATTCTGGATGTTGTAGACCTACGAAATAATAATGAAAGAATAAAAAAAAACTGGTCAACGGTCGAAAAAAGTTGTTATTCGCGAATGTTGTAACACGCGTTTTTCAAATCGACAAAAAACATGCATCGAAATGAACCGCGGCGACCGTTGGTTGCAGCATCTGTTTGGCGATTTTATTTTTTCACAAAAGAAACATATTCCTTTTGATGTGGCATATCGAAACACAAATCTAAGATGATATGTTTTGGCAAAACATGAACTGTTGCGATTTGCATAATCGTTTGTTGGCGATGTTCGATCGCGCGGAATCTAAGCAATTTTGCATTTTCCGTGAGAAATACCACATAAATCACATTCATATAAAAAATTAATGGAGTTTTGTTTATTTGAAAATTTACAAAATTGTTTTACAAATTGTTAAACACACGATAACGATTTTGCATACATTACAGTAATTCATTTTGCATAAACAAACGTTGGATATTATTTAGAAATTTACTCACCATGTAATTGGAGCAAGTCGTAAAATACTGGTACATTCGAACAGTTAAAAATAATTGAAGCTCGCACATTAAACATTTCGAATTCTCGTGTGATTCCACATTCGAAATAAATTGTACAAGGGGTGAAATCGAATTCGTTCGAACATATCCACGGGTTGACCATTGTGTCCAGTTAGGGTTACGCACTTTTGGACAATACAACATACACACACCCCATACGAGTTTCCCCTTCCTCGTTTCCAATAAATTATAATATGTTTTTCGAATTCGGAATGGACCCCGATCGCTGCATCCTTCCCGAATATCCTCTATTGTCCCGCACCGGTTACCGGTCAATATTGCCGAAAAAATCGTTATATAAAAAAATTATACACGTGTATTTCGATGTATAAAGTGACCGTTGGTTTTAAACCTATCTTATTCATGCGAGAAGGGTTTCTCAAAATTTTATTGAAAAATATTAGAAATTAAGGCGTAAATTGTCGTTTGCATACACATACAATCCATTGATTAATCAGTTCATTTTAAAAATAAAATTATATGGAAATGTTCATGAATAATACGTAAACTAATAAGTATTTACTTATGTTAAGTTATATAAAACATATACGATGCTTTTTTATATTTAAAATATGATACTCAAATTAAGATTCATTATTTTGCATGTATCTTTTACTTATTTTGTTGATGCTTATTTATTTAATTATCAACCCAAATATTGTTAGTACCAAATGAAAATTAACACTTTTTCGATCACCTTTAATTAATTATTCAACGAGGAACATTCTCATTTGAAATGTATGTATATTCAATTAGTGAAACTTTTGATATTGATCTAATTGTAAAACAGATTGTCATTAACTTCACTGAATACGAATAAACGCATATTTGCTAAAGTTTATAATTTATCGAAAATGCAAAAGCGTCAAAATAATTTTGAATTAATATAAAATTACATAGTTTTCGTTTCATATTTTCAGAATTTTTACTTTGAAAAAATAAATACTTTTATTCAAAAGCGAGTTTTTTTTTTTTAAACTTATACGTCAAAATGAAATTTTAGAATGATGAAGCTAATTATTATATCGAAATTGCTTATTTATAAAACTCTAAACATTTGAGAAAGCCGGTTTTAAGATCCGATCCTGTCGGTGCCCAACAAAGGAGGAAACTTATTTTCTTGGACAGGACACGGTATATGCAAGCAGCCAACAATGCGCAATCCTCCGGTGCATTGTTGGCTGCAACAAGAATCCAACACTGCACCGACGATCAAACACAATGATCGATTGATTACTTTCAAAATGCGAAAGAATTGTGACGCGAAAAAAATGTACGCAAACCGGGTACGTTAAATTCAAATGCGGATATCGATCGGGTATTAAAAATAATTTTACGCGCGGTAAGCAAAGGAGTGCTGAAAAAAATGTACATTGTATCGCTAAGCTAGGTATTTTATATTGTAAAGTTGTGTGGGTTATTGTTAATTATTGATATTTTCAATATCGCAAATTGTTATTTAATATTTCGATCTAATTGACATTGAATTTTGAAACGATCTGAAAAACCATTTAAAATCTTACAATTATATGTATCGACGTATTATATAAAAGTTGATGAATGATCAAAACGTCACTTAGCAAATTTTAATTTCACTCAAACGCCTTTTAATATATGTAACAGTTAAATACTTTTAAATTACCGAATTTCAAAACATCATAAAGTTCAGATCAAAACGGATCTATAACTCGTTTAATGACCTCAATTAATAAATTTATTAAGTTCTAATTACACGTGAAATCCGCCTATTATTAATACATTAAACTAATTCAATTCATTCACAAAAATCACAATTAACACATTTGCGGAACATATGCGAATTTAATGAATACTTAGAACTTATTTGTAAGCCGGATTAGAAGCAACGCGGAAAAGCGTAGCACGTGCACTCGAATTTTCACGGTGTGTTTATTGTTGTTTGTAGATGGATTTTTTTAGGTTTCGCCATACACCTGGTCGGTGACAGTTCAACGATTGGGTCATCCTGGATGCCATTGAAAGCCTTCGGGATTTGAATTTTCGGCGCCCTCTTGTTTACGCGCCAAGACGTAACTGCTAAAAAATGACACTCGTTCTGCGAACGTGTCGGTCGTTCAAAATGTGATAAAGTTTTTTTTTAATTTTGTTTAAATTCGTTAATTAATTATTATATCGAAATAATAGATTCAGATAATGTTATTACACCTAATCCTCTTTTTATACGGTTCCGAAATAACACGGTTCAATTGATTGATTTTTTACACGGATTTTTCACATTAACACGGAATGAAAATATTAAAAATATGCATTATTATGCCACAATGGTAAGATTTGATACAGGCAAGTATACTAATATACATAATTATATGTATGTAATTGTAGTTATTAAATAAAATATTTCGATGTTTTTTGATGATTTTACATGACGAAAATAAAAATCTTCGCATTACACATTTTTTATAAAGTACATTTGAATGGATGTTCTCTCCAAATATAGTGATAGAACCTATCTCCAATTTTTGTATGGTCCCCATACATTTTTTACACGGTTTTTTTATTTACACGTTAGTCTCTGGAACGTATCCCCCGTGTAAAAAGAGGATTGGGTGTATTTGAATTCGTTGACGAAACATTATGTAACTTTATAATCACAATTATTATATAATAGTTTTGATTATATTGCGGTGAATGTTCATTAGTTTATGATATTATTAAAATAAATATTATTAATAATATGATAAAATTTAATTGATTATAATTAAATGAAGACATTTGATTAAATATTTTCATAATATTAATACTCTCAAATAGTAAATATTTGTGATACATTACTGCTTCAGTTATTATTGATTGAAATTTGCATATTAAGTACCACAAATATGTTTGTTTGTGTTTGTAATGAATAACAACAGAGTGTGGAAAAAGAATAGCAATTGATTCAATCTATTTCAACGACTTGGGCTAGCGCGATAAAATATAGCCCAGGAAGGCCAAATTCACTGTAATTTTCATTTACTAGTAACTTGGTAATTTTTTTATTAGTCACTGATTTACTGGTAAATGAAATTTTGAATGAAAACCAGGAAAAACCAGAAAAATAAATAAAGACCAAAAAAAACTGTAAAACCAAAAAAATTTCAAAAAAAAACAATAATGTTTAAAAAAAAACCGTATACCAACACAACCCGCTTTTTTCAAAAATATTTCCCAAAAAAACAACATTTTTCAAAAATATTCGAAACATGTAAAAAAAATTTTACCGGTAAATTATCGAACTGTTATATGAGCTATTTACCAGTAAACCGGTAATGACCTCCCTAATTATAGCCTAATAAGTCACATTATCTGATAAGACCTTGTCTGCAGTGGATAACTAACAGGTTGCTAATGATGATGATGATAATTCAAATCTATTCTTCAGAATGTTTTAATTTTGATTATATTGATTTGAATCATTATGTTATATAACATAACGATTTAAAGTTTTTATTAAAAAATCGTATAAAAAATTAGTGTCTTCACAAATAACAATTTTTTTTCATTAGGATTACTTTCATATTGTTATATTGTATGAGTATCTAAATTTTGTTTTACACTAATTTGATATATAAAAATCAAATCATAAAATTGCATTTATAACATTTTTCGCGACCGCCATCGCGCATAATCGGATTCGCGCAAAGCGATTCTTTCATACGCACAAGTGAAATAACATCGGCGAGTTTCTACCTTTTTCCATCTTACGGCGTGAAAAAATACACAAATTTTTTGTACTCTCGCCGATTTTTTCTCCACACATTATAACACACTCGCATTATGTATACGAGCTGTTTTTCGCAGCGGGGTCGAATATCCAGCTGCGATTTTAATAGCCACGGCCGGACATGTACGCGTCACACGGCACGTGTCTTCTAATACTTTTCCACCTTTGTCACGTGCAGAAACGAATCCATATCATCTCAAAATAAAAATAATACATCGCATATTTAAAAAATATATTAAATCGACCCGCGAGTGCGCTTTGTGTAAGAATCAAAATGCCTAAGATTGGACCTGTCGTTCAAAACATCAAAAAGGCTCGCCGGAACAGAAACGGTCGTTAATGATTTTCGATCAATCAACGCATCTTGAAAATCATTAACGGCACACAATGGTGGTACAAAGCGCGATATATCAAAAAGGCACTTTTCCTTTTTCGATTCGACGTCGTTTTACGTATCGGCGTTTTATGCGCGCGGTATTATATTTCGATTTTTTTATTTTAGCCATCTCGAGATGTCGAGGGTATGAGAAAAGCTGCTAAAGACAAGACCGGAAGCAATTTAAATCTCTTCACAGGAACGGACACAGGTACGATCGCAGACGAAGCCTCTTTTCGTTCAAAGAAGGTAATTAATCAGGTCCGTAGAGAATTATACGTTTTTTTTTACATTCGTGCGATTTTCAACGTATCTCTCGTAAGTAGGTAGAAGAGGCGGCGTAATTAAAAATTAAACAAATATTTTCTTAATAAATATACAATCAAGTTAATGAATTCGTGCAAGGACGCTTTCGCGCTTTTTTTTGTTTATTTTAATTTTTCTTCGACTAAATTGACGTAACGCGCGAGTGGGACGTTCAAACAATAATTTAATGAAAATTTTAATTGATTATCCATAGAAAGGCCGCTCCCCGGTATTGTTTTGTGAAATTGATATCAATCAATTAAGGCCGTGTTATCTTTGGCCTCGCGTAAAGACTCGTGTGTTTTTTTCCATGTTTTCACAAGAGGCATCTCTCCCGAGGCTTTTCCTTTCGCAAAACGGGGGCGTGATGGTCGTTAAAAGCCACTTTGTGAAATTTTCATTATTAAATTGTTTATTGAAATATTCCACGTTATTCGACACCGTACAAATTATAATGGAGTAAACAAATAATAAAAAACGGCCGCCCACCAATCTAACTTTTTAATCGATACATTTTCGATCGACTTTATATACGAGAGCCATAAAATAAATTGTCGTTTACTTTCCGAAATACGCATTCACCGTGCATCCATCATCCGCGATGATTTTTTTAATATAAATACACGTACAAAAAGGCTGAAAAAATATTGCCGACATTCATCGGTGCTATTGTGCGGCCCACAAACGGATACACAATCAAAACTGACCGCTTCGGGTCGACAATGGCGCGGGTCACCCGATACACGACTCGTAATGAATTACTTTCTCTCTGTGTGATCCCGAATTATGGAGGGCCAGGGAATATATAGAAGCCTCCTTTATGAGAGGATGGGATTTCATCCCCTCGAAGGCTTTGCGAGCTTTCGATCCCTCCCGGGAACGTCATTAGCATCGGCAAGGCGACCAACAACGCGCTATTAAAATTAATGACTTTTCAATTAGAAACTGAGAACCGGCGGAGTGGTGGTGCATGGACGAAAGAGGATACCCAGCGATGTCGTTAAAGTTTAATCTCGGTACATTAGCTTTTTTTCGTTCTGGGAAATTCGTCGTTTTGTATTAGCGTGATCGATGTTTTGTTTTTTTGATGTTGGCGTTATTAAATTTTGATATATTCGATTTATTTCTACAATAAATCATATTTAATTTATCATTTCTTATACAATTCATTGCAATTCTCATAAGACAGATTTTCATATATAAGATTTATACGCATCGATATCAAAAAAAATATGACGCAATCGATTTATTACACAAGTCTGAAACAATTATCATTAAACCATTAAAATCCAATACATCTTCAACAATTAATTATTAACGTTCAAATAAATAAAAATACGTATCATCATTAAAACCTTCAAATCATAAACGAATTCAATTACACCACGAAAGGCGACTTTAGTGCTATAGCACTGAAGACCTCCGACCATCTCCAGACTTCGGCTCTCCTTCAGAAGACCTCCTCAAGCTTCGAAAGGGGATGAGGTCCTCCGCCTCGGACCAAAACCACCCCCTCAAACCACGAAAGAATCAAGTGGCCGAACTACCCACTCAGTCTCGTCTCGAGTTAAGGGTGTGGGCGAAAGATGGGACAAAGGGAGGGAAAAGCCGCCCACGCCCAGTCTTTATCGCCTCGAAATTAAATTATAATTAGGTGCGTTTCGAAATTAGGCACTTTTGAAATATGCAAAGGAGTTTTCGTTTCCTTTGTTCCCTTTTTTTATTTTTCCGCGGCTCGAAAATGGCGGTCCTTCGTTCCGTTTGATTTAAGCTCGTTTCTTTTTCTACGGCCGATGCGGCCGGTGTGATTTATTGAAGTCGCGATAATTATGTGCTACATAATTGCGAATTAATGTGACTCTTTTGGGCTTAAATTTTATTCGTTTGATTTTTTCTTTATTAAGCGAGCTTTTTTCGCGTGAAAATGCGATGATTTTTGAGTGTCGACTGATTATTCAAAGCCGCTCGGTAATGAATGATTTTCGTATGCTAAGTGCGTCGATAAAATGTTAAATTTTGCGAAATTCGTTTGATTAATTAATGGATGATAGCATTTTTTAGAATTATGTAATCTTTTGAATAATTAATCGATAGATATGCAATTCGAGCGTAACCTAATTCTTTGGATTTATTCGAAACGTAATTTCATATCATTTTTAATACATCAAAGTATAATATAATCAAAAAACCTTTTCATTCCCATAATGAAAACGATACTAAAGAAACCAAACCGAGCGCAATTTCGAACGAAACAGATTGAAAACGCGTCGAAACACATTCGATTCGCACATCACAAACATAATGAAATATATTGAAAATGTGTGTATCTTCGAATACTTTTAATCTCCCATAGGACACCATCATTTATCATAACGCGCAACTCGGAGATAATGGAAGAGCGGCTAGCTGCCAAATCCGACTTCGACTTTTAATCCATTGTTTCTCGTATCTGATCGACTTCAAAGGATTCGTTCGAAAAATCAAACTTATTCGAGGGGGAAAAGGTCGAAGATTTCACCCACGTTTTCGAAGTTGTTCTGATCGAAAAAATATAGGGAAAAAAATCATGCGAAATGTTTAGATGTGTGACAGTAATGCCGGTAAATGCGCAATGGTTATTGTGCTACTAGGCGATTATGCACTTTTTTGACAGTGCTCAAAAATTGGGACAGCTGGACTTTTGAGATTCGGACCGTAATCTTAAGACGATTTGTTGACAACAATGAATAAATCGGTTTTGAAAAATTGATGGTTTTGTGCGAATTTTTTTACACTTTCAGTTTTTTTCGATCATTAAATGTTTTATTCCATTGTGCTTTTATTAAATTTTTCCGCTTGTTAAGAATGAGTGGCTCAATAGAATGTGTATTTTGATAATAAATATTTACCAATTTTTCCGTAAAGACAGAATTGAATTTCATTATTAATTCAAAGCGTATGCTTTGACGTTCTTACAAAGTAATTTGTAATAGGATATTATATTAATTCGAAACTTATCGATTTTGTATGAAATATTGCACAACTTATATTTTAAAAGTTTTGGTAAAACCGACTCTAAAAAATAAATAAACTACAGAGCATTATTTAATTAGATTTTCTGAAAATTTTCATCAAAAACATTGAAAGCCTCATCGTGCATGATTGAATAATAAATGTTAACAATATTCATAATTTTGCTACGTTCTCCTTTAGTGGCGTTTCAAGGGTAGGAGCTTGAGGGCAGGTGGTTGCGCAAAACCTTTTTTTTTCGAATATTTATTTTTTTCTATTCAATTCTTGACAAAAAATATCTTATTTCCGCGTTCGGCCGCAACAAAGCGTCCATCGGCGCCGGTCCATTCATACGATTTATATTTTTATTTATTTGCGAGGGTTGTGTATCGCTGCCTGTCTATACGTGTTCAAATAAAACAATGAAAACAAATATTTTTCTATACAAAATGACATTGCTATTCATATACATACAACTTTTAGGTACTGTCGATTAATTACAAAACAATCGTGCAAATTATATAAAAAATCAATTTTAAATTATTGAGATCAGGTGTTGTACCGATATCAAAATTCAACTCAACTAAATTTTGATTTAATATAACTTGACGACGATAAGTTTCACTTTCGTTTTTATAGTTCGATGAATAAACACGCCCTCGTTTCAATTAAAACACATATTTAAGGTCTGCGGTTGAAATTGGAGAACGCAGGAAATTACGTATTATTCAAATAAGTGGTGAATTTTTTTGCGAACGCAGCCTCCATTGTTTGCTTTCGGATATGTGGGAAACTCTGGGTTTTTCGTCAAAACATACGTAGGTATCCCATAATAATAATCTTGCATAACCAGCAGCAGCCAGTTTTTGCATCATTGTTATGAATTTATTATTATGTAAAAGGTTGCAGAGACCAGTAACGTACTTTATTTGAATTCAACTAATAATTGCACAGTATTATTCATGCAACAGTTTGCTATTCGATACGAAAATAAAATTCCCCTTTGTTTCATGAATTTCTTTGCATATGAGATTATACTCGACTTCAATTGAATTCAAAAATACATATCTATGAATTGTCTTTGTGACATTCTTGTATACAAGAGTTTTTATTTGCACACTTTCAAGGATTATTTTGCTCCTGCGAAATAAACACCCTCGCGTGAGTTTGCACAATAATAAATTAGGATATGAGTTCCCAGGGTAACCCGATACCATAGGTCCATCCATTTCACTTTCAAAGGAATGCATCCTCAGGTATATAAGATGTCCGAATGTGCGCCCCTTTACCCTTAACAAAGCATGTGTGTGCCGACTTTAGGGTGCATGCGAATAGCGCCAGGTTGCGTAATATTTATTGTTATGGAAGGTATATTAATTGTCAGGGATGTATAGAAGACTTTTAGAAATTTTATTATAGATTTAGAACTTCTTTTATGTTGATTAGACTTATTTCTTGGCTTGTGCGGTGTTAAATTTGTATAATTTCACTCTAATAAAGTTTTGGTATTTATTTTGATATCTGATCGAATTTTCATGATTCTTGAATTATGATTTAATTTTAATAGAAGTGCTGTATATATTATATATATTATTATCGCTCTATGAATCGAGGCATCCGATTCGGACGCGGAAAAGTTTGCTTCTGAACTTATTTTGCGTTTTCGCTGATCGCAATCGAATTTTGCGAAGTTATCTTGAAAAATTTAAGGGTGCGCTTTTGTACAGGTTTCTCACTTTGAATAGACTTCTGTGAAATCTCATTTTTCATCGGTCCGACACTCTCCTTTTTTCTGCACCGCTAAAAAACCTAGGACTAATCCCGAAAATTTTAGCATGCCGAAATTTCGCATGTTTCGAAAATTCGCGTGGGCCTTATTATTTTCCGAGATTATTTTCGTGTGCTAAGTTAACCTGTTTGTATACTGAAGAGTCGGCTTACGAAGGGGCCACGTGTAGGTAAGGTTTTTGTGTATTCATAATATCCTGAGGAACACAAAGGGGGATAAACACTCTCTCTTTTGAATTCGCGCGAATATTTCGCTTTTGGTGGGTTCGTATTTTTGCACTGTGTGTTAAAGTGTGGGTGTTTTCGGACAACTCAAAATCATATGATGGAATTGATCTGAATAGTCCGCTTTTGTTGTGAGTGATCTTTTTTAGAATTGGTCGTCGTATGTTGAGGAAAAATATTGGAAAAAAAATGAGTAAGCTTTATAGAGAAAGAGACTTTAATTTTAGAATAAAACCGTTTCAATCGATTTTAATCACAAAGGAATGAATATCAAGTGAAAAATTTGTTTAAATTTACGCAAACGACTCTCAGACATTTTAAAATATGTATTTTATTTTAACAAAAACGTGCTGAAGCGTTTTTGAAATTAAATTCGCAAAAATAAAATGAGATAATCCCTCTTGACAATCGTCTCACTCGACAAAGCTAGATGATATCTCTTCTAGTCAATTTACTTTAAACTTCTTCGCTGGCTTGAGAGAAATTTCAACTTTTTGTACCGAGTATATAATAAAACGGTGTTTGATTAAAATATATTAAATTGTAATGTGAATTTACGCTCGCTCCGAACACAAAGGCGATGCACTTTGTGCAAATATAGTGCAACAGGTAGTGGAAGAGCGAATGAATTCTTTTAACCCTGACTCATTAGTTCCAGAAAAAAAAGGGTAGTTCGACAGGGTCGAGTAGATAAAGAAAAGGGATGAATATTGGTTCAAATGCAGGTAGAAAGTGCAAGTGCTACATCACGATGCAAATTTTTGCAACGTTGCATATTTTTTTCAAAATTCCTTTGAAGCATCCATTATTCATATTGTGTTACATTACGTGCTTTTCGGGATTTCATTGAATATGATCTATAGTAGTTCGTGTATGATATAATGCAATTCGATCATACGAATCATTAGTTTTCATCATCATCGCCCTCTGAAGTTAAGCTACACGTAATATGGCCAGTAGATAAATATGTAAAATTATGTAAAATTAGTCTGAAAACATTCAGCAAGGTATATTTTTTATAGTCAGCGACTTATGAGTACCAAAATACCAAACCAAAAACACCAAAATAACTTTGTCTTATACTTAAAGGTTATTTCGCATATCATTTTTTGATCATTTCTTCAAACATTGACGAATCTATTAAGAATGTTTAAAGTCAAATGTACATCATCATATCCAAAATAAGATGATCGATTCACAATTTTTTCTACACGCGAACATTTTCGCACGTGCATATCGCCTCGATCGGATCGGAAAACAATATTTTCGATTCGCAGAAGACTCGCATAATAATAAAGGGCGCCCACCACAAAAGCGCGATACTCTTCCGCGTCAAAGGGACGAACATAATTCGTAAACCTCACACAAGCAGAAACTGGAGATCGATTCTAGGAAGTCTCCATTGTGCGAAACGTGAAACAGAACACCGTGTCCGCGTCCCGCATACAACATCCAGATTCGTCCACGAAAAATGCATGTCGATTGTCGATCTTTTGTAATCAGAGATACGGAACGCAGATCGATCTGAACAAGAGCGAAAATGCACTTTTTTGCACAACGCCGAATTTGAATGGCGTGCGGATCGAGGAATGATTCGGCTACCTGCTTGTGGTCGACTGTTGCAAACCTTTGGTTTCGGAAATTAATATTTATTAATTGATAATATAATAGTTTGATTCTTACAATAGTTTTTATTGGTTTTGGTTCATTTGGACATTATTTAATCAGTATTCGCGGAATTTATTATTTTTTTTTTTTTTTGATAGATATAAACACAATATGGCGATTCGAAATATTGATTTTATATTGAAATTATATTTTCGACATTTCAAAATGTAAAATATTTGAAATTTGAATTAAATTGTTTAGTATTTCTGCAAAAGGGTAGCTTAACTATGCAGGCAACATCCTAGAAACGAAATTAAAAGTAAAAGTGAAAGATGGGCAAAGTGTGTCGACCCTACAAAGCGACTATAATAAAAACTAACAACATTTTTGTTATTTTTACAGAAATAACCTTAACTTCAAACATATGCCGTTTTCAATGCGATTTAAAAAAAAATTGAATATAAACTCAATGAATCGATAAACGTATAAGTACTTATATTTCATACTTAACTAATTGAATACATATCAAAGGTAAAACAATGTTACACATATCAAAGCAAAAGCTTTTAAATATAATTAATTTGTATTGAATATGAAATATATAAGTTGAATTGAATCTCGAAACGAAATCGAAATCTCAAAAAAAATCTGTTTTTGCGCACGAATATGGGAATCATTAATTCCTGCGAACTATTATTGCGTTACCTGGCCGAAACCTGAAATTTTCGAATGCAAAAAATCCACAGAAATAGGTTGTATCGTCCATTGTGTCCGACATCGGCAACCGTCATGGGAAAAGGGCCGAAGAAAGCCTCCGCTCGACAAAGGGAGAGACGCAACCAAGAAATTATTATTATAATGTATACGAGAAGAGTTTCGCGTCGCAGTGTTATTATGAAAAGGGTATTGTGACTCGGAAACGCGAATAAATGACGAATTGCGAAATCTCGTTACATTGCGAAAGTGCGGCTTGCGCAAAACTACGCTTTCGCAGGTGGATGTCGTGGGAAAGCCGAGGCTGTTTGTGAAACTTCTTCGGTTTGCAAAACATGTTTTTATACCGAAGAGCCTTAGGGGTTGATGAGGGTGTTGGTGGAAAGGTTACATCGGTTTCGTCTTACAAATATCTAATTGTTTTTGTATTTGTTTCTTGATGATTCAACGGTGAAGGGGTTCTAAGAAATTCGTTCATTTGATCGATCGAAAAAATATATAAAACAATTGGTATTTTTTTCAATATAAATATAATATATTCTAACGATCCGATTTTTTTATATTCGAATCAAAGTCATATGTAAAAATTGATCTTTTTAAAAATCAAAGATTTATTTTTATAATGTGAAAATAATTGTTGAACATACTTATCGCTTAACTTCTGTGATGTTTTCAACCGTTGACAGATTCGAATGAGTTTTGAAATACTCGAAAATTTGTTTTATTACCTAGTCGTAAAAATACGTAGTATGTATTTTAACAACATCTTTTTAATGTTATAATAACGTGTTAATCTGGTCTGATCTGATGCCGACAAAATATACAAAAGCTCATAATAATCTGTAGTGTTCTATACAAAGTCACGAATTCGATCAAAAGCCAAACTCAACACCTTGCACTTTTCACGCTCGCTGTGCAATTTTCAAACGAATGTGACAAATTCAGAAATCGAAAGTCGTAAAACTATTATACACATAAAAGGACACCATGTATAATAGAATAACATACGAAACAGCTTTTTTAGAAACGTATCATTTACTCTATTTTAAGATATTTTTTCTTCCGCCAGCTTAAATGTCCCCTTTGTGTCTAAATATAATTGAGAATAATTTCGAAGTCGTATTCTATTCGTAAAAAATTCGTCAAGTCATTTCTTTTCGAGTCTTACTCAAGTTTACTGGATTCATTACGAAAGCGTCTGATACAGATATTTGAAAAAAGTACAAATTAATTAAATTCTAGATCTAGTTTAGTGGAACGGTTAACGAGTAATCGCAAAGCGCGAATAATTGCTTTTTTCGAGAATCGCGTTCACGCTCTGTCTGCTCCTCTTAAAAACAAATTTATTTAAAATGAAAATAAAGTACGAATAAAGCGTTTTCGGATTAATTAAATCTCAACATCTATACGATAACGTGATTAATTATGATTTTTACCGAGTTGAACGCTTACTGGCACATGACGAATGTTATATGCATATACGAGAAGTCAGATATTTAACACGCATTTCAATCACATTTAATTGATTGCATATGTTTAAATAATTTACACAAACGCTTTAATTATATTGTAATGAATGCGTGTTGTGTTAAAACGCGGTCAAAGTGTTTTTGTATCAGTGTTACGAGTATTAGAAATCGGAAACATGCTTACATAAAAAAAAACTTACATGAATAGTTTTATTGAATCCGGATATAAATCTGAAACAAAAAAAAAATAACTCAGTAAACAAATCAAATATTTTCGACTCATATAAAAAAACTGGATCACTTAATCGATTAACAACCCAAATAAAAAACGGTCTCAATGACACGTTCAAACTAAAAAGGGTTAACCATAAAACGATACATAAAAAACGCCGCAAAAAATCCCCCAATCTAACCGAAAGAGTTAACGCGAAGAACAACACTTAAAAAAAGGCGCCCAAACGAATCGGCGCACACGAAAAATAATAAAAAACCCCCCTCAACTCTAACCCTAAATATTTGAAAAGGGTTAACACTCTAAGGAACAAACGCGTACAAACACCAGCAATGCGCTCCTCCGAGTGGCCGCGGCTGCAAATGGCGCAACCCTTTCGCTAATGAAAGGGTGAAAGTGAAGGGCGAGGGTCGGTGGGCGGGGCCAAGAGGGGTGGCGAATTAACCCCCTTCCCTCTAACCCTTTGGTGGCTGATTAATGGCCGCGGACGGGTTCAAAGGGTTGAATCTGCCGCCCTATAGGCCCGTACGCTAATATGGCGGATCTTTCTATTGTTGGGGTGGGTGGGTTGATGGAGTCTGGTTTATATTCGATGAAATTATTATGAGAAATATGCGTTTTAATGTTGAATGTATTGGTTTCAATCCAAAATTTTCAATAATTGACCACAGTAAACCATTCAGTTAACGAGTCATTATTTCCCAATAAATCTTGTTAAATTTTAATATGCGCTAATATGGTGGATCTTTCTATTGTTGGGGTGGGTGGGTTGATGGAGTACAGTTTATATTCGATGAAATTATTATTAGAAATATGGGTTTTGTAATGTTGAATGTATTGGTTTTCAATCCAAAATTTTCAATAATTGACCACAGTAAACCATTTAGTTGACGAGTCATTATTTCCCAATAAATCTTGTTAAATTTTAATGTATTATGAATTATGTTCGTAAGTCCTGTACGGGATAATTATTCATACATTTGCGACCACTCCCTCTCATCAATTGCGGTCACTTACTGCGGCTTTTTAGTAACGCTCATAAAACTCGGACATTGTGTAGTGTTGTACAATTTTCGAAATCCATAACGAGATTCCGACTTAAACGGTTATCGTGCTACAATGGTTATAATGACGGTTGAACCCGCACTCTGGAACGTGTAACATTTGACAGGACCGCATCACAAAAAAGGGTAATTAACCAATTGAAAATATCCATATTTTTTTGAAATTTTATACAGAATTGATTCAATAATGAAATATTCTGAATGAAATAATAAAAAAATAAAGATACTTATTATAAAGCATATCTAATTGGTATTTTTTCGATAAAATGTTGATGAGCCCTGTGTCAATGGGCGTGTACATGACAATTGTGAGGCGACCCTGTACATCATATGTACAAATGTATTTTATGATTAATTTTTAAGTTATGGGCCGGTTATAGGGGCTCATTCACGGCCCTGTATCACTAATTATCCGGGGCGGTTATACAATATAAGGGCGGCTATAAAATTCTTATACAGAACCCAGTTTTATACAGAAATATCGACTGTCTGATTAACGTGATCAAAATAATAACGATGTCAAAGATTTTTTGTGTGGATCGTATTATTAGAATAAATGACATCTTGACTATTTGGTTCATTATAATTTTTTTTAACATAGTCTAGATTCAACATGACACTTCCTAGAATAATTCGCGCAAAAATAACAAGACAGACAAACTAATTGTAAGTAATATGAAATTATCATCGAAAGGACTGGATTCATAAACACATTCTTATAACTCCGAGACACTCATTTCTAAATATCACATTCTCAATTATGTGTCGGACATTCACAGTAATTCGAATGTACACTTTAATTATGAATGCGTACAAAGGTCACAGAAACGTGGATGAACCGCGAATTTTTGAACAAGAACTTCATTATATCGTTAATACATATTTGAAAATGATGTCATATTTCATACACAAAATTTGAAATCGAAACAGATATGATTTTATATTGTGGAATTCAAATGATTTAGATTTTTCTTTCATAATTTTATTAACATAACTAAAATAAGTATATGATTCAGCAGCTGAACACTGAAATTTTTAGAAAATCATATATTTTTTTTAAATTTTCAAATACGAATAATCGTTTTCATATTTTCATAGATAAACTTCAATTTTTTTGCAAAAAACTTCTTCTTTGAACTTTTTTCTCTAGCATATAAAAGAATTTTAATATACTCGTACCTTTCGACAAATGTATTTGAAACGTCTATATAAGTAATCATAATTATAATAAATATTTCCATAGATAAAAGTTAACTTCATATTATAATGCTTAACTCTATTTTTTTACATAATCTAAAAAGTTCATCAGAAAAATACCTATCCACTCAATTTCTGATTAATCCAACACTTTTTTTTATACATCGCAAAATTTTCAATAATAATCAAAAACATTTCCCTCCACACATCCTATTCGCGCAAACTTCAATTCCATCATACAACCTTCCACAAATCTCGCCCAAACTACGCAGAATAATACTAAAAATACATCCCAACAAAAACATCCACATTTCCTTAATTTTTGCACACAAACGTTCGTCGTATTAAATTCGCGCCCAAGTTGCGAATGAGCGATCCATCATCGGGTCGAAGGAGAGATCTTTCGGTTAGTTCGCGAAATGCGAGCGGACGCGCAAATACACGCCGGTATATCCTTATATCCTTAAATGTATATATATTTAAAGAAGGATTACCCCTCGACCACTCCATCATATTGATTGAGGAGTTCTGGACCGCCATTGGTCACTGGGCCCCGCCGCACCACCGGTTCACCCTCGCCCACCCCACAAATTCGGGTCAGGTGTTGGCAACTTGGGTGTTTGCTTGATGGGTTTTTATGGTTTTGAGATGTTATAATGCGGGAAAAATTAATTCGATGTCGTTTGATGGATGAATTTGTAAGGAAGTTAGAGGGAGGGAGAAAATTCGTAGTGGGTAGTGTTGCTTGGTCAAAAGTTTGAGTGTGAAGTACTTATCATTATATATATTTTATACAATGCCTTCTTGACTTCCTTTCAAAATATAGTTTGGATATTTTGTTTATTGCATATGCTTGATATGTAGTTATAAAAATAATTTGTTTTCGCTACTAAAGAGTTACCTCTTTAGTACCGAAAAAAATTCTTGGCAAAATTTCTCTTACAGAGATCGATTATTAATTCTATAATCTACTATAATACTATTGTAAAATAAAGTGCTAACCGTGCTACTTATTTTTTAACTTCAATAATTAATTAAAACCGATAAGTTCGATGATATTAAAATATTATTCGACTAGGATACAAAATTGTCTGTCAATGGTTATCTAATTAACAGACTTGTCAAACGATGAAAAAAAACCTTATCCTAATTGATTCTCGTTGATTATTGAAGTTAAGTAAAATATTATACAGTACAAATTAATGCATGATCAAATATAATAAATTGATTATGGCATATATTGTTTATGTAATCAACAATTTGAGATTTTTTTTGCCATTTTTACATAGTCAGTGTATAGAAGCAAGAAAATTCCAATTTTAATGGATATGAATTGAGAGAAATGTGATTTCAGTAATTCTAATTCCGAAGTTGAGAACTCCTGTCAAGGTAGGGCGCTGGGCATAGAAGGGTGGCCCCGGCGAACATCATCCAATTCATTTATTATAGACAGACAGACGTACACAACATTCACTCTCACTGATACAGGGTTGGCACTAAACATTATAACAAATTAACGTATAATTTCTCAATATTTTTGGAAAAAATGCAACTTATATAAAAATTTATTGCAGGAAAGGATCGTTCCGATATCATCAAAAGCTTAAAGATTTTTCCTTATTTAACTTTCTCAATAAAAAAAGCTTGAAAAACACATTCAATGATTATTTTCATAACGAATTAATAAATAATAAAAAATGCAATCACTTATCGAAGTATTAGCCTAATAATAATAAATCTAATTTTGTACAACTTTCTATGTCAACAAACTATTTATAATAATTAATTTACCTTGCTCTAATTTTTAAATAATGATCAGAAATATTTTTGATTTTATTGATAATATTTATTAAAAAATATTTAAGAATCGAAAAATAATTACTCGAACTATCTCAACCCTGATTTTTCTGTGAAATTTCGCTCAAACTAAAGAATTTATAACAAAAATATTAAAACCCACAAAAACATCAAAACAAAAATTATTTCCAATACAAAAAAAACCACAATCCAATTACAACAAAACCCAAACCCAAACAATCAAAAAATCCAACCCATCACCCCCCAACCAAAAATGCACCTAATCCACCATCCACCCATCAAAACTCCAACACTTCCCGATACACGAAAACATACTCTCACCCACATATTTAGCCTCAGAAGTGCGAACTCCCGGTACGAGAGGAAGGAGCCGATTCCTCGAGGAGGAGTCTATGGGGAACCATGGCCGCCATGGTGTGAGGCAACGAACTGGACGTTGTTTGTAAAACTCGCACAACTTATTTTCGGGTCGGTCTTCTGAAGAATGATGGATCACCGTCCTCCGCCCGGCTTCCTTCCTCCGCAGAAGCGCGCCTTTATATTCTAATAATATTAATGATTTTCGGTCTCACTGCGGAAAACTTTGTTATTTTCCTTTTTTCCGCCCCCCTCAGCCCCCTTGCATGCCCGCCCTCTTGTGGGGTTTCGTGCGTGAGGTTTTTCTTCGTGGATTCGGTTTCAACCGGTTGAAAGGTCGAATCGGTTCTTAATTAAAATCGGGGTTGATTTAGTATTGAATTGAGTTTTTTTTTTGTAAAATGTTTGTTTTGTGTAGTAATTGGATGTACTTGAGGATCGATTTGTGTTTGAAAGTAAATAGGATGTACTTGAAATGTCAAAAATGATTGAATTTAATCCAATCTATTTATTGATGAGATCTAAATAATTAAATGATGCTTCAATAACAATTTTTTTTTAAAGTAAAATATGCTTGAAAAAATTGGATGTACATTTATAAAAATAATATTAGACATCATTTTATTTTTTATTTTCTATGAAAAATGTATGTAAAATTATTAATTTTTTCAAATCTTAACTCAACGATTCCTAAAATTTTCGATCAATCTAATTCTAAATGTTGAAGAGTTCAAAAAATTTTTTTTTGCACTGTAATAGTAAAAGTATATACTTATGAACTATCATAATATTAATATAAACCATTACTAAATTACTTTAAATAGGTACTTATACTTTAAAAAAATATTTCTAAGCATATATTTTTTTACGCAATAAACTCCGTGCAAATAAGTACAGCTCGCCGCGTCGCGATACAATATATCGCCAGTGCAAACATTTCCGAAGAAAATGCGTGGAAAAACTCCGACTTTCCACTTCGATTTTCCAAACGTCCGTCTTGTTGGCGGTTTTTCTTTTTTTATATATTTTCTCGGTGACCACACACACGCATGTATGTTTTGCTCTCAACCGGCTGAAATAATATCTGCGAGGTGTAGGGCTGATGGACTCGAATCGTTCGCCGAACCGAAAGGGCACATACATCATAAATATTTTTTTTATATTATAAATTTAAAAATCTTTACAAAAATTTTGATTAATTAAAAAAAATAATTAAAACATTTTGATGAGTTCATAAAAATTATTTATATTCTAAGCACTTTGTTAATATACTTATTTGTATTCAAATTCTTTTTACATTATATTATATATAGAACTTTTTGACTTTTTTCGGCTTTCATTCGGTGCGTTAGGTACGCGTGGTTCATAAATAATAAATTCCGATTTTTTATTTATGTCGAAATAATATTCTGTTGGTAGTTTCGTTGCGCTTCTATGTAAGACGGACGTTCTGTTTATTTTGCTTTATTTCGTAATGAAAGAGGTAAAGTTACCGATGATCGATCTAAGGCCATTTACTTTCGCTTCCTTTATGTGTTTATCAAGATTCCCATAAGACATGAAAACGTAATACAATACAGGCCCACGGTAAGCACTCATATTATCTGCGGCTTTATTTCGCTTCGAAAAAGCTTCACAAACTGAAAAAATAGTACATAATATCATAGAGAAAAAAAATAAAACATTCCGTTGACACAGCGAAATCTATCACGGCCATATTGTGCGGATGATTTCATATTACAATATCATCCGATGATAAAATCGACTTTTTTTCCTACACATCGAATTTCTCAGGTTCTAAACAATCGCCTCGGCCTCGGCAGCGAAACTTTCTCCCCTCGAACTGCAATAACACACAACAAAGGCCCATACAGCGTCCAGCCTTTGTGCTTTTCGCAAAAGGGGTAAAAGTGAAAGACACGGAGCGATCCTTCGCGCCATTGTCGTCGTGGCCCGTCCATTGAACAACGTCTCGCAACATCGCCCCCGACGAAAGAAAGGGTTTTGCGGTAATTTTTATTCGAGCTTCGGGCCTATTGTCGTGGCTTTTCGCGTGTGCAAACTTTGACGTGCTCCGCTGGGCCCTTTTACTGGGGAAACTTGGCTGTGTGGATCGTTGGGCTCGGCGAACACGGGATGCGCGTTGGTTGTATGGGGATGGTGTTTGGTTTGTGAATCGGTGGGGTTTTAATGGTTTTATTGTATTTTAGGTTTACAATGGTCATCTTCACCATCATAAGTATATGCTTATGCCCATTGCTGGAGAAAGTCCTCCTCTTACACATGTATTGATTAGAATGGGAGAAAATTGAAGAAGCTGTATTGGTAAAAGTTGAAGAGAATCGGAAAAGCTTTCATTCAGTAATCGATATTGAATGATTATGTGTGATATTGATTAAATTTAGTTCAAAATTTATCTCTTATCAATTTATTTTTAATAAAGTAATTTTTATGACTAATCAACTATTTTCAATATTTTTTTAATGACTATAAACCAATTCTACTCCATTGAAGATTTTAAAAATAATACATCTATTTTAGATTTTTTTAAATGAGAAAAATTTACGAGAAAATGGATTTATTCAAAAGTAACACTTGTTTTATACAAAAACCTAATTTCAACATTTATTTTTTAAAACAAATACGATTTAATTTTCCAAGGAAAATACATTTTTAATGAATTTACGGCGCGTGTTCTGTGAGCCCCGGGGACCTTGGCAAAAACTAAAATGCGATAAAGGAAGCGTTGTCTTTCGTTTGCCGCTATCGTTTCGCATCTTACTTTCACTTTTGTTTGAGTTTATTCCCTTTTTCGTTTTTAGTTTTATTGTCTGTCTTTGAAAGCAGTCGTAAACCATTAGAGTCGTCGTCCTTGAAATTTGCATCAAAGGAAACGATGCAAGTCGATTTTTTTCGCCAACTCCGAGGCCACTTCCTTTCTGCATAACGAACGATCGGTTATAAATCTAAATAAATAAATATTCGAACATCTTTATAGATCCAAATCAGGTAAAATGTTTGTTTTTTTTCTATCTATTTTAATTATAAATTTGAGTATCGTAGTCGAAAGCGCGAGAACAAAAAATTCATAAAGAGGCGTAAAAGTGGAGCTTTGTATAATTTGAAACGAACATTTCATTAAACTTATTGGAGTTTTTTTCATATTCGAGAACGTTTCGCAATTCTCTCAGGTATTTCGTCTCCGATTGACTCTTCGTTAATTAATTACAGATTATATTCCCCAGATCCGTTAATTAATCATCGAAAATCTCCCGAGTGTATTTTAGAATACTCGAACTTCTTCATTATATTCTCAAACGAATTAATATAACTCGTCATCGAAACCAGGCCTTATTAATTTCTCTTCAAGATCCGAATCGAAAAGATTAAAAAAATTGTCCGATAATTATTATTATTATATTTAAACGAAAGGAGCACTTTTTCGAGAAATTTCGACATTTATTATCAGCTCGTGCTGCAACATTCATCATTTACTTAAGTTTTGTTTATTTCGGCGATTTTCAAAAGAAAATCAGTCGTTGAAGTGCAATAAAAGTGTTTCTTGTTGATAAAATCGGATGACTGTTGTAAACAGACTCACTTAACAATTGTAAGGTTCGCAAGGGTTGTCTTTGATCCAAAGCGCACTAATGTATTCATAAAATTAGCGAAACCTCTTTAAGTCGACTTTTTTGCATATTTTTGTCGTAATCTGGAACATTCCAGTTGATAATCGGGCATAAAATATTTGTATGGTGACCACGGTAAGGTTCGAAGTTTTTGCAATGAAAGTTTGCATACCCATTTACGTAATTTTTTTTCGAAGGTTGCAAAAAGGTATTGAAATTTTATTGCCGGGTAAACTCAAGGTTAAACCAAACTACCTAAAACAATTCTATTGAACATCCTTTTCGAAACGTAACATGCAAATCTTTACAAGGAAATAATTTATGGGCGAAGTAATTAGAATATCAGTGACGTAGATATTTTTCTTATGGATAAATATTTTTATGATCATCCAACAAAACTATAAATAATATTAGTAATTGACTATATGATGGTTCATTTATCACATTGGAACTAAAAGCAAAATTATTTTTACGAATATTACTGCAAAGAGAAAAATATTCATGATGTAAATTATGGTAATCATTTCAAATCAAAAATATTACAACCAATATTTGAAAATTACTTATATGAAATTTAAATATTTCATGGACGTCAATGTTGAACATGCAAAAGTGTAACAGAAAAAAAATTGGCTAAAATCCTTTGTGCTGTTTGACAGGTTTCGTACAATTGCAGCAATCGCAATAAAAGTACATCCTTTTCAAAGAACTACTCCTTATTTTTTTCAACTCGAAAATGTATTCAGTGGATAGATGTAAAAGATTGGTTCTTAATAATTTCGATTTTTATAATAATTCATATTTCTCAAATTTGAGTAATGTATATGTGATGTATATAAGTAATGTATTTATGTATATGTGATTCAAACAACATGACAATAATTAAAAGTGTATGGCATCGTTTTTTCTAAGAAGTTCATATATCGATTAGAATAATTGCGTAATATGAATAATGCGATAATTGAGAAAAAAATTCAGGTTATTTCAAAAAAATATTGAAAATCATAAATTGACAAGATTCGTCATAATTTACCTTAACTAATTTTAATTTTTTGCAACGTATTCATATCTTACGATAAAGCGAACATTTTCCACTATTGTCCGCATTAGCCACACAATTCCACAGTCTGACGTAAAATATTGCAACATTTCGACCACCGCAAAAAATTTACAACGGTTTTGCATTTTTAAAAACCTCACCTTTGTTTATGAACAGTTATGCAAAACGCGAACAAAAACCTGCGGCAAAAACTCATAACTGTACTGACCACCTTCGACAAGCGAATACTTCAGTGAAATATGACTTTTTTTTTCAATCCACTATTTTTTTTTCAGTTATCCATTTCATACAGATTTCTCAGAAGTATAATAAACTGATGATGCTAAATATTATTTTCAGACAAGACCTCTTTTTGTAGTTGTCGAAGGTTGTAATGTTATTTGCGTCTTTCGAAAACCGCGATACGTGTATTTATCTCGAGATTGTATTATATATTTTTGTATCCGGGAAGTCGTGGTTGTCCTACGTTCCACATACTTATTTTTTGATATTTATTTATAAAATGCTATCTTGTTTGTCGTATACGTGTGGTTATTTTTTATATTTCGCTATCACCCTTCTTCGGGGGGAAAAAACAGGAACCCCTTAAAAACGTCAAGCTCCACGACAGTTGATAAAAATGTATCAACTGTTGATATTTGCGAGTGTCGAATGTGACGAATCTAATACGAAAAAAATAGGATACAAATAAATATAAATGTTCAGAACGATAATGCACGATCCTCGAACAAACACAAATATTTGACGTCAGTCGAACTTTTTAAATATTCAACGTTTCTTCGGGTTATGTTTTTTTTTCTTTCGATAATATAAAAGACGATGTGAATCCTGCCACGTGTTGCGACTGTGAGTACTTTGTTAAATGTCGAATTATTTTTTCGTAGATTAATAGCGGGTTTTTATATGGTAATTTGAAAAAATGACAGCGACAGACACGTAGAGCTGAATTCGTATTGAAAAAATTGAGGACTTTTTAACCCTACAATTACGCGGGTTGTAAAATAAACTATTCTATCATGTCATGTGTCTGCTACGAATTTTTTTCAATTATTTCTTTGTATATTGAATTTTTTATTTGGTATCATTTTTTCTACGATTTCGATTCTTTTTTATAGAAAAAACTGTCCATACTTAAAATAATTTTAAATAGGTACATAAGTATTTTGTCCTGTCAATGAAAAGCTTTTTATGAAAAAAAAAATTCTTGTTTATTTGTAAGGCAATAAGATTTTTAAAATGTCAAAGGAAGACAATGAAAAAAATAATTAAACTAGGTACTGGTACTGATAGGTCTGAAAATAGTTATTCAAAAGTTCAAATTGACAAATTTTTGACAGTGTTAAGTAATACTTACCTATCATTCCATGTTGACAAAATTTCACCTCATGTCAACGGTGGAATTGACCCTTTGTACTTTTAAATTAATTAAATAGGATCATTTTCCTAGAGGAAGACAAAGGAAATAAATTTTTCCTTAAGGAGAACATAGTTCCTAGAAGAAATTTGATCACTCTAATTAAAAAAATCTACATTTTTTTCTATCGATAACTTCAGATCTACGAATCATCGAAAAATCCTACAATCCTCCTTTCATACGATTTTTCAACCATTTCAAAAACTGAATACGCCAATTGTCCATCGAAAATTACAATTTAGACGTCTCGTCTTGATTTCGAGCGTTGCAAATATGATTAATACATTATACCTACATCGTATAAAATTTTTTACTTGCAATCCTTTATTGTTGCCGACTGTATAATTTGTGATAATTTTTCACGATTCGAAACGCAAGTTGCCTAAATGACGAGAAATCGATAATGGCGTCGTGTATTTCTCGGAAGGGGTTCCCCGACAGTGCAAGATGTTAAATTGGACAATCGAATCGGCAGATGAAACTTAATGGGTTCTAAATAGATAGCAAAAAACATATATTGTAGAATTAGTTGGAAAGTGAGCCAAAAAGCTATCCAGTGCCGAATCTTTTTAGAGCCTTATATATTTAAAATTTTAGATTTGAAAATTATCAATTATTTTTTATTGATTGTGGACGATTTTTTGATAAATTGTTTCAAGCAATTACATCCGTCTGCTGACCTCATTACGAATCACTGAAGTTTGATATTTGATTGGGATATTAGATATGATCAAATAAAATTTTTATTGATCCATATTTAAATTTATATTGAACGGTAAACAAATAGTATTATTGATATTTACTTCAAATGTCAATACAATATTTTCTAATAAGTATTTTCGTCTATTTGCAAAAACTCTAGTCCACACCTGAAAAGTTACCTGTGGCACAAGCCGATTTTTTTCCAGTTGTATCCAACAGTTGGCATGATTGTGACGGTCTACAAATTAATGCACATTCTTTATATGCGTTTACGACCCGGCCTTATAATACTTCACTTTTACTAATGCAGGACTGCAGATGCAACCTGTAGATAACATATAGTTTTCAAAAACTAACCCATTGCCAAATATACAATTAATTTTATGAGTGATGATTACAACTACGATCAGGACAGTAAAAATTCTATACATTGTAAATTTCGATATTGAACACAATAATTTAAATTGATCACAGAAGTTAAGCGATAAAATTTATGATAAGGTATGTTTATATATTGATTTGAAAAAAATAATTATTTATCTTTAGAAGTGTTTATTTCGTTTGAAAATAAAAGCACGTGCCAATACAAGTATCAAAAAAAAGTACAAGAAAGAAGGCACGAGCCGAGTTATTAATTTAAAAGGCTACCTACTTATCCCTTTCCTGCTTATTATTATCATCACAACGAGTGTGTGCCCAAAACCGTTTTGTGTTCGAAACTATTTCCGGACACAACAGCCTTCCCCGTGGCGCAATCAAACCCCACATCGAAAAAAACAAAGGATATAAAAAACCCCTTTTCCTCGCGCGGAACGAAAAAACCGACTCGCCTCCAGGTAAAAGACAATACCTAAGAAAAAAAATTATAAACGTATTCGAATGAAAAAAAGGCTTTAGATCATTTTTATATAAAGCAAAACGTTTCGAATCAAAATCCACTATTTTCTCTGGAAAATATTTCATATATAATATATACTTTAAAAAAAATTGTATGAATAAAATTTTCTTAAATGTAATTTTTTTATCATTTTTGAATGATTGTATAATACTTTTTCACTATAATAAATGTCCAAATTGTGGTTTTTGATTCTGTAATCTTCGTGTATAAAAAAGATACGTTTTTATTCATAAAACAATTTTTTTTCATCGCCATGCAAGTATTAGTAATGGATCCGTTAACCCTTGCGCGTGCGCGCGGGCAATTTGGAATTCGTAAAAAGCGAAAGGGTGTATAATCGGTTGAAAAAAATTACATAAAAAACGAAGCTCGTTACTAACCTGCTGCAGGCCCTTTCAGGAGCCATTAACCGGTGAAAAGGGGTATTTTTCTTGTTGTGTATGTAAAAAGCCGTTTGCGCAAGAGGCAGGTACTCTATGAGGAACAACCTCAAAGTTTTATATATTAATAAATAAAATTAAAATCCAGTTTCAATATTATATTCAAAACGAATAATTGGTAAGACAATATGAGATTTAAAAAAAGCCAATCGAATATAATTAGTTTATCAATCATTAAAATTAATCAAATATTTAAACAATTTGTTTATACTAATTGTAAATCGTGAAAACAAAATTATTTTATTTTTATGAAATAAATTGGGATAACATAACTTAAAAAGTGTCCCTCGTCTAACGGAAGGGTTGAGTTTGCGCTGTACGCTCTCAACCCTCTCGTCACCATTTTTTCGAGCACTTTTTTGTCGAGTTTCTCCACGGTAAAAAAGGGTTTTTTAAATGTTTTAATTAGAAGGGTCGATATCCCGTTAACGTGTTTATACTGCTTCACCCCCAACATGTTCATTACGGGCGCTCAAAGATAACATCGGCTCATTACTATTCAAAAAGTTAACGAGACCGTATAAATAACGGCGAAAGGGTAGTCAATGCCTGGTCATAAATTATTTATGACTGATTAGTAATAACCCGTAATGACGCGGCGGCTATCCGAGTCTTATCCTTTTATTATGTGATGATTTTTTGTTTTCTTTTTTGAATTTCCTGTGTCTTCTAGGAACTCTGTGGTCAATTTTACATAAATTGATTATATTAGATATCGGTCTTTTTATTTTGGATTCAAATTATTGGTGTTCGTGGTCATAATTGTTCGTATCTGGTTTAAATATCTCGTTTTTGGATCATATTATAAAGGTGGTGATTCAATTTTTTTTTTGTTGATAGTCAAAATTATTTGATTTATTGATTAGATTTACTAATAACGCAACGATTTTTTTTATGAAAATAGGATATTGAAATAATTTTCTTCATCAAATTTGCCTCTTATGTACTTTGTGTTGAAAAATAAATTTTATGAATTAGATTACTGAAAATATCTTGTATTATAGTTTTTCGTGAACTTATCGTTGTTCCATTATTCGAAAATTAACGTACTCGTATATCCAAGATGATACATTACAAAAAATTATCTGAATTTCAAATCAGATTATAAACATACATTTTTTTGTCACTTCCAACTAAAAATAGGAGCGATATATAAGAATGTGGGTTGGAAAGTCACGCAATCACAATCGACTACCCACAAATTCAACGATTTTGAAAAACGTTATCAATCCACCGACACCTAGACGATGTTATCTAAGCGGAACAGGTGCCAGAGACCGCTACAGGCTTTCGAAAAAATACAAAAGTTATTTATAAAAAATAACGTGTTTACCCCGCCGTGTGTCGGATTCAATCCGATAAACAGGTGAATTTTTTCACCGCCAACCCACATACAACCCTTTTCTAAAAAACAGAACCCTTTCGCGGGTCGCGTGTCCGCGAAAAGGGTTCCCTTTAAAAAACAGGCTTTTTCTCCTAAGATTATACGATGGGGTTGAAAAAACCGATCTACCTGAAGCGCTGGCGCAAAAAAGCGCCCCATTGTCAAAGGGTTGAATGGATTTTTATTGTGGCGAAAGGGTTTGCGATTCGCCGTCGCACAATTACCTTGTAAATATTGTGCAATAATAAAAGGGTTCGATTATTAATCGACAATGAGATTATCGATAGGGTTTAGACGGCTAATTTGCGAAATTCGGAAGGGTTGTCGCCGGCTCGTATGTCATAATTGTGGTGTGTTAAAAAAACGTTACCCCTTTGGGTTGTTGATGGTCGATTGATACGGCAATAAAGGGTTTATGTACTTTGTGTTATTTATTGTGTGTTATAGTGGTTATGGTTCTAATTGTTGCTTTATTACGTATTGAGTTTCGTTAATTTCTTAAATGGTACAATTATGTTGAGAGCCGTTATATGGCATTTTAAATTCAATTGATACACAATGTGATAAAAAAAATATGAATTGATATGAAACGAACAATGGCAACATTTGAAAGTATTCAATTAACTGAATTTATATTGATAAATATTAGTTTTAATTAGTTAAATTAAGAAACACAAATAAACATCAATGAAAAAATATTAGAATAGTCACTAATTTCTAAAGTATATTCACAAAAACACATTAGAATTGTTAGAATTGAATTAGAAATATTATTTCATAGAATTGTTTCATATTTTTCAAGCTTTTATTAACTTGACTTTTTAAATATTAGAGCGTCGGTTCTGTTCCAGATTTCAGGAAAGGCTGTTTACTATCCCAAATTTTAAAAATACACATGGCAAAGAGTTGCCATTTCCTGATTTTTACATAACACAAGCCACGCGTGTGTTATCTGGCGAACTATTGCGTAAATTTCCAAGGACGCGATGAAAAAAAAATTTAGTCCCAACGCGTAAAATAAAGGTAGGGTGCAGCTGCCGTCCATGTTGCACAACAGCGATACCAAACCAATAAACACAACAAAAAAGAATATTTGGCAAAGTATTATTTTTCAATATTTCAAATAAACAATTTCTCATCGATTCAGATATAAATTTTTGGTTATTTTATTCAATTTAATAATCATGAAATTTTAATGACTTTTTGCATCATTAATAACAATAACAATACAACTGCATATAATTGATATATAAAAAAACAAAAATAATAAAAGTATCATATTGATCTACTCAAGACATCCTTCTTTTAATTGAATATGTCCAAATTTCGATTGATTCAATTGGTTTTCTTCATAAATTTAACAGTTGTCGATCGCTGGACATATTCACCCCTTAGCTCATATGTGGCATATCGCAGAAGGGCACCCGCACCGTGGCAGGGGTGCAGCAGCCGCAGAACCAACCCTGTCGCAGGACTCTCCCCCAGGAAGGGTAGATCCCTTCCTGGGTAACCCTTGTGCACAAGGTGGATGGCTAGAAGGGTTCGCAGTTCTTCGAGCTTTATTTAAGCTGAAAACTGCGTCGAATCTCGATCGATATAGAAAAATATGATGAATCTTCCGTTTTCGAAGATTCATATGATTTTTATGAAAAAATTTCTTATAGAGCTCTTATAGAGCTGAGTGTTGTAGAAAAAAATAGACTGAAGAAGATCCATGTATGTATGTATGTATGCTTGAATTGTATCTGTAACAAAATATATATTTGAAATTTATAAATATTGAATGATATGAATTACGAATTACTTATGATTCATTCAAAAATATTTTCTTGGTAGTGATCAACCATTCTTTTTCATAATTTTCCTAATAAAATGTGATCTTTATAAATAATTTGAATATTTTTTTGTATAAAAATAATATTTTATGAAATAGAAAGATTGATTGTGAATATTGATACATTTTCAATATGACATCGAGCAGTGTACTCATAATATTGTTTTTTTCATTCATTAAAAACAATTTCAATCTAAATAAAATATACTTATCCCACAAATAAAACATATTCGAGTTTATTTTGTGCAAAATCTATATTATCCGAAGACAGATTGCGATTTGAACGTCATCGAACAGTGCACACAATGTGCACTATGGAGCACAAACACGATCGGCTCATTCACGCCCGTCGTTTTCACCCCATTCTCACCCTTTATATCCATTTTTTCACAATTTTCTATAAATTCCCGCTTTTTTGCAACCCGTTTCGTTTTTCAACAATCGTCAAAAAAGTGGGTCACCGTCGCGGAAAGGGGTTATTGCACAATGGCGAAATGGAACAACCGCTTCGCGTGCCTAGCACGCGTGATTTGTTTTGTGTAAAAAATGCACTTTTTTACCCGAAAAACCCCTTTTTAATGTCGCTTATGGACGGGGAGGCTTCAGGGGTGGGTTTTAATGCGGAATTTGTCGTCGTTTTCAACGAAAGGATTTCGCAATTGTGGCTCCATTGTCTGGCCGTGATGAATTCGTCGTGCTCGTGTTCGAGTGGTGGGATTGGCCGTCCACTCCATATGTGTGTGTATGTAATCGAAAATGAGGAAATTTATCGTTGTAAATGTATAAAAAATGTGGCATATGAGGTATTGTCGGTGTTATTTATTGAGCGTTTTGTGTTTACCGCTATGCTTGCGGTGTAAGATAAATTAAATGTTATGGATTCGATGTATTAATCACATTGAAATATTTTACAAATATAAATCTAGTATTATTTGAAATTTTTGTATTATTGTCATAAATTTTCGTCAAAATTTTGTCTTGATGAATGTATTGATTACAAATTAAGTGATATGTAACATATGATATAATCAGTACACGAATGTGATTGTAAATGATAGGTTTTGATAAAACTTCTTAAGGTAAGTTAAGAGTTAAATTTGTGAAGATGTATTGAAAAGATACTATAATTATTCTGAAATTAATAAGTTTCATATGAAAATTCTAGAAAATAAAATGAAAATTTTCAAGAAAAATATAATCGAACATTTACTTGATCATAGTTTCATATTGCATCCGTAAATTTCAACATCAACGTAATTTATTTATTCTAAAAACATCAAAATATTTATAATATACTAATTACTGCAATAATCACACAATCTAATCTGAAAATTACCAGACTCGATAAATTTGTCAAGAAAAACACAGAAAAGTTTACTTTGTCACAATTTCGAGAATTATTGCGTCCGTTTCCTGCATCTTGGCTCGCTTGCATTATTCACGCTGCCCCGGCTGCACTTTTTCTATGGCCATTATGCAAAAATAACAATAAACTTTTTCCCCCGATGCGAAAACGAGACGTTTCGAGCGTTCATCCCGCTCTATGTGTTATTTTTTTTTCGCCAACGGACGTTTCTGCATTTCGAAACTTGCCAAAACTATCGTTCACCCTTCGGTCCGAAAGCGTCAGTTCTCGGCTCCATTATTGTAATGCGTTTGTATGCAAAAAATATTAATATAATGCGGGTTTTTTTCCCCTTTTCTGCATAAATTCGCGTTCCGACGTTAATTTCGATGGGTGTCGAATTTCTGAATGCCTTTTTTGAATGTGTCGATTTCGCATGATCGCAGCTTTGCAATTAGTCGCGAACTTTGTATTCGGTGGTGTGAAAATGTAAATGAATGTAATTTCGGCGTGCGTGTGTTGGAATCGTTCAAATAAATGATTTTTGTGGAATTCTTGTGTTTTGTTTGATTCTCACACATTTTACATATTCTGAGAACTCTTGAAAAGCAATTATTTAGATTCTTTTGTCGATGTTCGAACTCCAACTGTGACGCAATAAATCCCTTCGGACACATTTTGCTTTCTCGTCAAAATCTTAAGTGCATACGTTACTGTGAATGAAATGAAAGTTTAATATAAAACTTCTTAATATAAAAATTTTGAATATTCAAAGGTTTTATTATAAATAATTTTATAAATTTTATATCCCAAAATATTCTTAAAACAATTCTATTAATTATAAATTCTTCAAATATATGAAACGAACGAAGTTTTGAGGATATTCACGATAACCATGCATATGCAGAATATCACTGCGGAGGGTCACACGGAAGTTATGCACTTTTGCAGCATCACAGAAGCAAATGCATCTTCGGTGTCGGGTTGCAACCTGAGCCCTTCGATATGCAGTTGTAGTTTCCGCTGTGACCAAAGTCAACAAATCCTGCTACCGACTCATAAATTCATTCGATGCGAAAAAAATCATCAGAAACTAAAACTACAGCTGAAAGGTATTCATTCAAGAATTTTTGTGAACGAAAATATGATTTCGACGTCGTCCGATTGATTAAACGACAATTTTGTTTCTTTTAACCTAAAATCAATTATAGAAGTTTTTCATAATTCCATTTTAGTTTGAGGTGGTATCAAAAGTGATTTTCACAGAGAAACAATCTTTCTTTATATCCTTTCAAGATATTCAAATCGTTGACTTTCTTTTTGAGAACCTTTTTTAATACAATAGTAAAAAATAAAAATATCTACGAAAAATTTTCTTGTAAAGAGGGAAGGGGCACACTTTATCCTTGCCTCGGGTACAGTAATTGCTAGTACCGACCCTGAATATAAGCACACTTTCTATTATTTTGAACTCAATCAAATGAGCATTTATTTAATACGAATGAATAGAAGAGACTTCGTACCGTGTCAAACAGTTTCAATTTTGAATATATAAAATGAAAAAATAATGATCTTAAATATCATAATAGAAAAGCATAAAAAAAACAACAGTTATGAAATTTTTCACTAATTTTGTAAGTCAAGACTTTATAAATACAGTATCCCCCAATTTACGCGGTAGATACGTTCCACGAAAACCCGCGTAAATTAAAATCGTGTAAAAAAGTGTATGTACCCATACAAAAAAATATGATAGGTTCCAGGGAAAAAACGCGTAAATTGAGACATGAAGTTTATATTATACTAAATAGGAAGATTGGTTCAGGAAATCGCGTAAAAAAAGTCTAACAAAAAATCAATTTAAATTAAAAACAAACCTCACAATCAGGCTAATTAGCGAGGTGGACTGCTTAAGGAAAGAGGAAACGGGAGAGGGGGGATAAACGGTCATCGATACCGACGTGTGCCCGACAGTTATTTTTATGTTACTGAATAATTTTTATTTAATTAAATAGATGTTATGATATGTTAATAGATATTATGCAATATTGTAATTGTTCATTAATAAAAAATATTTTATTTGCTTAACTGCGTTAAAATAAAATAGCATAAACCAGGTACCGCATAAGTCGGGGGATACCTGTATATATATTTTCATCAAAAACGGTTTGAACTAAAATTCGGCGAATTTCTTGATAAAATGTATCATGCAAAAACTTTCACACCGCACCATTCCAAAATACGATTCGAACGTTTTGTTTCGGGATTGGCCCGACTTTCGCCACCCTCGCACCCGAAAATAAACTGCAAACAAGGGGTAAAACATCCAAAAGGCATTAAACGTCGCATATTATTATCGCACAAGTCGGCATTGGTCATATCGGAACGACTTTCGGTTCTTGTCGCGTATTGCCCTCGCAAGGGACGTCGGTCGTATATTCGCGTAGGGGGTAAAAAAAGGACGCGAACGTGGCGGTGACACGATAATTTATTTTCCGTAAAAATACAATTTATAGTTGCGATTATTTGTGGCCAGTTGCGTCACGGCGATTGCTATCAAAGCGCGGTGAGGGGTATGAGGGATGTGTGTGTGTGTGTGTGTTGTTGTTGGTGAGTGTTGGTTTTGGGATTGATTGGTTGTTTGTTAATTGAATGTTGGGTGTTTAATTGTTGATGTTGGTTTGAGTACTGATTAATTTCGATAGGAAAGATTTAGAAAAGTCTTATTGAACAGTTGATTATCAATCATAAGTCAAAAATAAATCGTGTTTGAGTGAAATATTAACTAATTGATGACAATATCGAACACTTACATTTTTATAAAAGCGTTACATAAATAAATTTATATTGAATGTAATGAGTCGTTGAACCATAAAAAATTTAAATAGTAAATTTTGACTAGAGTACGTCTTCAAGAAACAATTTGTAAACAGAACGAATAATTTACGAACAAATTGAATTAAAATCAAATACTATTGTGACAATTTTAGTCGCAGAATTAATCTATAAACACTGATTTAAAAAAAAAATATACTCATAAGGGAATAAGTATGTACTTTCATTTTAAAAACTTTGAAAATGTATACAATAATTTTTATGGTGCTATCATTTCAGGAAAAAATCTTACTTTAGAATGATTTTTGTAGAACACTTTTGAGTTTCTTTGCAATTAGGATGAATATCAGCATACTAAAAAAATCCCTAACAAGCTAAAATATACTCGTTACAAAAAATTATGGTCAAAATTTTGATTATCAAGTAAAATTATCCTATTATAATATAATATTATTATCCAATTCATCTAATATAATATTTTGTGATTTTTGGCTATTTTGCGATAAAAATAAATAGATTTTTTATTTCAATTTAATGTACCAAGTAATCTCAAAAGTAATCTGCAAAAATCGCTTAAGAATTTTTTCTAGAAATAGTAACACCATCAAAATTATTACATAAATTGGAAAGACATCTTTTTTTAAATAAAAATATCGCCTTATACCTAGTTTTTATAGAATAATTCCGCAATCAAAATTGACACACCATACAAACGGCAATCAAAATCATAAACAGTACAAAAACTTCATTTAATAAAATATTAAAATAAAATACGTAAAAGCGTACATTTTTGGAAATCCAACATCCGAATTGATTCGGAGGGACAAAGTCGTCGCTCCAGCCACCATCACACATCCCTTTTTACCCCTTCGGCGCCTTGACCCTCCGATGGCGACGTCCCTCCCTCCACATGTGTAGAGCCTATACTGAAAACTATACATAAAAAGGGCGGAAAACACCCCCTTCGTGGTCTCGCCATCATGGCCGCCCTAGACCTTCGCAACCCCAGCGACGTGCAACCATTTCGCAGGGAACGTGCAACGCATGCACGAAAAAATAAGCACCCACGCTTTTGTGTGGATGTGCGCTGATTAAATCTTGTAGATCGAAAATGTTGGAATATTGGGAATGTTCATCGATCGGATTTTGGTGGGAGTTTGTGCTTAGTTTGAATTTGATCGTTCAATTTTATGGTTTTTGTTCGTTGTATGGAATCTTGTTTCTATAATGTAATTTGATTGTATTTTTTTAAGTCAGATTATAGAAAGTATGCTTTGTTTATTGTATTAACTTGAGTTTATATTATCATCGTCAGATTAGTATTTGTTATGTCCAATACAAAACAAGACTTTTACGATTTATTATTGAACGTTTCAGATTTTTTTTCTTTATCGTACCATTTTATACTAATTCTTGAAAAATCTAATTTCTGCTAAACATCTCTTTTCAATTATATTCAAATCCATTTATTAATATTTCTACTCATCGCTTAACTTCAGTGAACGATAAAAATGGATATATTCGAGAAAACTTAATAAAGATCATGCGAATGAATATTTAACCTATTTTTAAAACATTTTCTCATATAAAAAAAAAATATTTTTCACAAACAAATCAATAAAAACAAACCAATTTCAATATTAAGAAAACAAAACGTCTCACTAAACAAAATTATCAATTAAATACGAAAACATTCAACAATCCACTGCGAACGGGGGAAGAATTTCGCACAACGTCGCAGAAAGAGATTAACGACGCATGTGGGCGAACATATACTCGAAACATATATATATATATATATATATATTATACTTATATTATATAATATACAGTGTAATATAGAGATAGCCCTCGGGTCGCGTAGTGCAACGGAAGGGTGCAAACGGGGGTAGTTATACTGCGCAATCCTTCCGAGGGCGTAGGCCACCCCCAAGTCCGCCCCCTGGGAGTTCGGCCCTTTTTTGACCATGAAACTATTCCTTATGTACGAGTATATTCGAGCATATATCGCGTGGAACGATTTGTTTTATCGGCCTGTTGAAAGATTCGGGTTCGCTCGTATGAGTCACTTTTATTTATTATTCGGATTCATTTGGAGGGATTTGAACAAAATCGATCTTTGTGGATGAAAAGTATAAAATATATGTAAAGGCTTGATTTTTTCGAATATATTAATGCGTGATTATTATTAAAGTTAAGTTATTTTTGTTTAGGTCGATATTATACTTGGATTCGATTTTGAGTCGTTAATCTAAAGTTCTATGTTATAACTGATTATTGAGTATTTTTTTTAAACTAACTATTGATGAACAATGTTATGCGGTCAATAAATGGATCAAATAAAGTTGATTTGAAGCCATTTGGAAGGGATGGTTTTTAGTGCTCAGACTCCTTAAGAATCGCTATCCCCTCATCTTTTCGTAATAAGAAAAAATGTCTGAACTTTTCTGATAGTATTTGAAAAGGTTTTCTACTGCAACGGATGTTACATGAACTACACATGATGATGATTACGAAAGAAGAAAGTTGAAAGTTGAAATGTTCAATTGGCATCAAAAATACGTTGCCTTAATAAAATTACAATCATCCACCAAATGTATAACTATTAGGTCAATACGGGATCAATAATCAATTTTAATTTATATTTAACAATCATACAAATATATACATCGTTTATATATTATTTTTGCACTCTTAAGCAAATACTGGGAAAAGGCAAGAGCTGCGTGCACCGCGTGAAAGCAGACTTTGATTACTCTTTCATGACTGTTTTCAGGGCTTCGCTCTAATCCCTGTAACGTCGTATGTCATCGCTGTCTCCGAATTAAATAATAAATAATCTGCGGGTTCATTAAATATTGTATAAGATTCGTCTTTGTGAGCGCCAGTTTTGTACTTGTACGTTTTCCGGTCGCTAATTTTTCTCCATACGAAAGTACTTCGCCTCGTTATTAACGTTTCGTCGAAGAATCTGCTAACAATAAGCCGAACATGATGAAAATGTTACTACCGAGATTATTCGGATCGGTTAAATAGTAATATAATGTATACCACTCATATGTAAGATTTTTAGTGTACATTTAAATAATTTTAAGCAAAAATCAACATATAATATTAACTTTTTTCAATGATTGAATTTTCCGCTGGTACAAAAAGATCACTCATCACATATTTCATATCAATAAAAACTCGTTACCGATATATATTCATTTCATACTAAAACACGTATTGTGTCGCACAATAGTCGAGTATAACCTTTCCAGATTGCGAAACATCTTCGGATGCTTCGTCCCAGCGGTGTTAAAAGGACATTGTTCGGCAATAAATAAAAGGGATAAAAGCGGGAGTTAACGGGTGTTGCTCAAAGGGTGTCATAAACATTACACTATTATTATTATATAGAGACATTCACAAAACACCCACAAGGCGGCCGATGACAAAAAACCACCACCGAAAAAAACCCAGCAGTAAACCCGAGGACAAAACGGTTGCGCAACGGTGGCTCGGGACATCCGTCATTGTTTAGCCGAGCAGAAGTGTTATGAAAGGCCTCACGAAAGAGTTAGATAATGACGACGATGATGGCGGCGTTCATTGTCGCCGAGGAAAATGGCGCAGGGGGCTATTAGTAACACTTTTACGAGGGCGTTTACGGCTCGGACCCGTAAAAAAGCGGCCGTTCCGCGTAAAAAAGTGTTTCCAGCATTATTGTTATTATCTTGCTTCTGCTTTTTCACGGTTCGATTCGTTAAAAAAGGGTGAATGGATGGGCTCTCGCTTTCGCGGCCATCAATCATTTCGGTGAAGGTCTGCATCTCATTATGCGGCTTCGCGGTCCGCTGTGGGTGGAGAAAGTGGTTTAAATTTGATTTTGTTTTGATTCGAGCGATTTTTGGATTGTGAATTATTTTCGAGTAAATGTTAACAGTGTATAAAATTTATATTGTGAAATTTTTTTTTTCGCCACATGAAAAAACAATTATCCGCGATTTATAACTTCAATACTAAAAAAAACCATGTTAACAAAAATATATTATACTTACTTATAGAATAAAAACAAAAAAATCCATAAAATAAAATCAAAAGACAGATCTTACCTATTGTATATTCTATTATATTAAGTAATAATTTTACGAATATACTTAATTTCGATTATATTATAAATATACAAAAAATAATAAATTTGTTGAGTCAAATTTTAAACGATAATTAAAATACATTGAATAAAAATCTATGAATTTCGGCAAAATAATAAATTATTTTCAAAGCTGAAACATCTCAGAGGACCGCCCTGACAGTTCATTAAAATTTCACATAATTTCCCAAAGGGTCAAAACCGCCCTTAATTACATAACGAAACAACTGACAGCTCCGCCGAAAACGGGCACTTTTCGAAAACAAATTAATAATCACACCACGGAACAAATATTTACATATAAAAAAAATCAATAGACGCATCACACAACCTACAATTACAACCCTACCATTTAATATCATACCTCTTAATCAACCTGCCCCTTCGACGATAAAAAATGCATTCATTCCTTTAGACCAAGATCATCCCCGCGATGACGTTTATTTATTTATCTAGAAAGCGTGCACGGCTCGCGCTGAAACATCCCCTTTTATTCTAGCGTAAAAAAGATGATTCTCTTTTTAAAAACGTGTTAAAAAACCGAAGTTATATATACGTTTGTTATACAAAAACCCCCTTTTGGAAGATGTACGCGTGCGCGAGATAAAATACGCGCTCATTATTGCGATGATTCTTTCCGCTTTTTACCCCAGTGTACGGTTTGTGCATATTCCCCCGTTTTGTTGTGGGATTTTTTAGAGTTTAGTATTTTTTTATATATGAGATGGGTAGGTGCATTATTTTAGTGAGATGCAGTTGCCGAGCATTGTCGCCCCTCCCCCTTGCAGTGCCAGTTTTTAAAAAAGGGATGTTTTTTAAAAAATGCACACGCGCGCGACTCGCGTCTATTCTCGGCGGATTTTTTGTATGTGTTTCGTATTGTGTTTTTCTATTTTTACTGATTTTTTTTGCTTCACTTTTTTTAACGCTTTTACGGAGAGAACGGTAGCGTCCGAGTTGTACAAACATGTTTAGATGTTCTTAAACTTTTACTAATCATTTTTGCAAAGTAGGAAAAAAGCCATTTTTTACAAATAGCAATTTAATTTAAATTATTTTAGTAATGAATTTAAATTTACTTTAGTAATTTAATTTAAATCATAGAAGATAATTGAAAATCTTCAAATCACATAGTTTCATTTTGTAATACTTTTAAGTACTTTTAAAAATATTTTTATTAATCAACGTTTCAGTTTCTCAAATGCATCAATATTTAAAGGTAAACAATGAATGAATGAGATGTCGTACTCTGAAAGAATTTTAACTTTTTGAGATTTATTTTTATTATACAAAAGAGAACAAATTAAACTCAATACTTTATAAATCGAATAAAATGATTTTTATAACGTAAATAAAATATTCGTTATATTTTGCACAATTTGAGAAATCCAGCAAATTTTCAAAGACAATAATACAAAGCATCCCCGACTACTGAAGTGTCCAAAAATTGCATACATTTGAATAGATTTTTACCGTAAACAATTACCCCATATTTTATCGTCGATTGTTATGCAGTCACGGGAGAAAACGGCATTTTCAAAAATATGCAATTTTTTCAGGACAAATCAACACAATGAGCGCTCGTTCTCTCCCTCATTGTTATGCAATCGAATGCAGCCTGCATTGACGTTTTACCTGTTTTTTTTTCAGTCATTATAACAGCTTTTCGATAAAAAATGGTTTCGGTCTTTTTTCACGTAGTCAAATCGGCAGCTTCGACGTACTGTCGATTTTTCGCCCTACCGATCGCAATTTTTTAGTGGTCATAAGTTTACGACAGGGTAGCAGTCGTAAATTATTGAAACAATCGTCGTTCTTTCGATGCAGTCGGATAATGTAACGGATGGTTGCATTGTACAAATGCACTTTTATTTTTTTTCTACGTTTTTTACATGGATTTTGTTGAATATGCATGTTTTCGTGAATGTGAGTTATTCGAACATCATGTGCAATCACTAAAATGGATTATCAGAGTTTGTGTAAGTTAGAGTTAAGTATTTCTCAAAAATAAATGTAGGAGAGTTTTAATACTCAAATAATTATTTTTGGGTGATTATATATATCTGTTGACCATATAATTTGTCGCTTAACTTTAATGAATGGTAAAAAACGGATGATTTATGAACAATCAAAAGTTTTTTTATCAGCAATTTTCTTTACTTGTTTAATGATTTAGTTTGGGTACTAAGTAAGTAAATATCCATTTTTTACCAACAGTCTCGGTCAACTGGACAATGGATAATTGTGAATTTTATAAAATATTGTATCAATCTAATTAAAAAAAAAATGAGTGGCTTCTAGATTGATTCGGCAATATATATAAGTAAGTACATGTTTTAATAATAAACTAACAATCAGACTGATATCCATCTATTGACCATGCCATGTTTCGTTTAACTTCAACGATCATTGAGAACCTCTGCGTCCAACAATAATATTCGTTTTCGACTCAATTAACAGCACACAGTTACCTACCCCTGACTCATATGGAATTCCAATGCAAAAACGATATTCGGCGTCAGTAATGGCCACAAACACCCTCTCGAACACAACGAGGGGTCCATCTATCGTCCGCCACAACCTTACACTACCACCTCCCCGAAAATGCACCCGTTCTTCCCCATCTTTGGTGCATTTCGTAACATTTCATCTTCGGAGTTGTCCGCTCCCCTCTACAACTGCAGCCGATGCAATCTGATCGAATCGTCGAGGAAAAAAGCCTCGGACATGGCGGACATTACGGAGCCCTTTTATTTTTTACCACCCCCTTCTAGTGCTGGCTTTTTCGTTACGAAATATAAAAAATAACGAGTCCTGTGTGTCCGGTCTGGGTTGAGAAATTGCGATGGAAGTGGAGTCGATACTGAGTCATTGCGCGGAGTTAACGATGCAGTGTTATTGCTATGTGATGTGCATTAACTTATTTTTTGATATAAGATTTTTATGTGTTTATGTTATTATTATATTATTGAATAATTGTGTGAGATGAGTCCTCATAATATTTTTATTGCATGTGAATTATAGGTAGGTATATAATTTTTTTCTATAATAAATTTTGTAAGTGATTTATTTCCATATAAGTAGAAGCTTTTGATCAATAGGCTTTTCTTTTTATTTGATAGTATTTTTTGATTTTTATTATTTAATTTTATAGATGAATAGTTTTACAATCTTAACATTATACATAAGTATACCTTAATTACCTTTTCAAAATCAAAACTTCTTAGACGGTTTCCATCTGAAAATTAGTTCAAAAAATCTAATATAATGAAAATCTTCTAGTGTTGATCAATAAATTTATTAAAAAAAAAACACGATTTGAAATACTTACGAAATTGATGAAGGCTTCTAAAAATGTAAGATAATCATTTTAGAAAGATTATTCATATGATCGATATTGACATCTGACATAACTCGCCGAAATTCATTACTCATATAATTATCGACGTAGCTCACCGAAGCCGCTTTTTCGCACAATTCACGTTCACGTCTGAATTTTCAAAATTCTTGTATATTTTCTATTTAATCACTACAATCTTGACATATGTGAGCTTTATAGTGGTCAAACACTATTGGTCGATCTTCGAGTGAGGGGTGTGTTCGACGCTGGCGTGCGATAAGTGAAGCGCACACATAAAAAAGTGCAATTTCTGTTTTTTTTTTCCTCCTTCATCCTGTTTTTTCTTTTTATTCCCTCGTCCACTTCTTTCTTCTTCGCCGTACTTCTTTTTCCCTTTCACTTCGGCGGTGGATGTTTTTTCCCCGGCGACGCCGTTTTTCCTCCACTTTTTATGCTTTTATTTCCCTTGATCATAAATTACGTTCGGGAAGAGGGACGTGTCATTCGGAAGGGCTGAATAAGAGAGGGTGAATGAAGTCCTCGAACTTTTCCCGTCTTTAGCTCAACTCCGTTCGCGTTGTGACCGTAGACTCACATATCTATTATACGTCTAATATGTGGAAAATATATATAAATAAAAGCCTGGCAAAAAATCCGATTCGTATATATTGTTTCATGATAATAATTTCGACGGATCAAATGGCACAATTCGAAATAAAATAAACACGATTACCCTTGCACAAGTTTCCAATTACAAACGCCATGGTACACATGTCATATGCGTGCATGGCAAACAAAACAAAAACGGGGTAAATACGCGAAAATGTTTGCCCAAACTGACCGCCATAATTGGAGTGGTCCTTTTGCAAACTGCATCGAGTTAACCCTTGACAAGCGTGCGAATGCCATTCTTTGGTCAGATGATGAATGCGAACATAATTATCATTGTGCATTGCAAATGTATCGAAAACGAATTTTCGGGCGAAACCAGTAAAGAGGCCATATTGTTGATGTGTTCTGTCATAGAAAGTATAATAATAAATTGTGGTTATCTTCGGTTCTCAATTTGTCGAAGAGTTTTTATTTATTCATATTTTGTTTGCGTATTATGTAAGTACTTCTTAACCTGAAATAATTTGGTGAATGATAGTTTTTAATATTCAAATTGATAGAAAAAAATAATCAAACTTCCATTGATATTGCAAAGGTTTTATATAATAGAAAATTATATTTATTTTTCTTAAATAACGGGCATCTAAAACGAGCCATTAATGGAAAATGTTCGCAAAAGTTTTGAAAACACCCGTTTACCTCATACAAAACACGTCAGTTATTATTTATCGTGGCAAAATACATATGCGTGTATGCCCAAAATGCGAGTAAAGGGCTGCCATTACACGGCTGACTGCAACCCTTTTATGGCGCCGGCACACAAAGGGTTTACGGCAGGTACACCATTCAACCCCCGACATCGACAACAACAACAAAAACACCAACAAAACACAACAACGGCCATCATAACCGCGACTCGTCATATTTTCACGGGTGAAAGTGCCGACGATTGCGTCACGGCTATCGAGGGAACACTTGTCGCTCGGCGGGCGGTCGACAATAGGTTAACCCTTATTTTCACTTAAAGATCGTTTATTCATTCATTCACTATTATGCAAATAATACGATTTACAATTGAGAATGGATGTAATATCAATTTAAAAATAATATAAATTTATTCGATTTCTATAGAAATATTTGAAGTTTTGATGATTTTTTTTTATGTGTAGTCTTTTTATGTATTTTGTGCAATTTGGGACATCTGTTTTTCGCTTGAACAAGTCTAATTCATATGTGCTCATCCAAGAAAGGATTGTCACTGTGTGCAACACGTTCAACACCTCTTTTGTGCAAAAAAGAGTATTAAAGGATATACAGAAGGATTGCTGATTATGATCTTGGATCGTTTGTTGTGCGACAAATCTGCAGAAAATATCGTTTCATTGTCGATAAAGAGTTATATGTTTGTACTTTACGTCTCATTACCTTTTTTGTACCGTAAAATATAATAAGTATTTTTTATATAAGTTGAAGTCCATATAGGTAAAAAAATAGTAACAAGATAAAAAAAATGATCTTTTTTATTGAGAAATTGAATTTTAAAATCATTCTTTCTTATAATAACAAGTGCTATCAATTCATTATTGTAAATACACTAGCAAATAGTTAGTTATTCAAATATGACCCAAAATTAATTTCACCTCACTTTGATAATCAATAAAAACAGTAAAAAATTATATATTAAGATTCGATTTCCAAATCACCCATCATAAGAACGAACGAGTCTCTTCGCACTCAAAAAAATCATTCAACACTCCACACAAGACCTCGAAAACAAAAATTCCCATAGCTTTTACACCTTTTATTCACCATAGAGCAAACAGATCTCGGAAAATATATAGGAAACCATCGAAAAAAATCATCGCAGATTATCGCTCGATTTTAAAGAGAGCGCTCATTCACGACTCGTCGCTTCAATATTTCCGCGAAGAAAAGAAAGCAATCGACGAGGGCAAAGGCGAGAGGGTAAAAGCGGAAGACTTTCCCTCACAGACAGACGGGGGACGGTTTAAAACCCGTCATAATGACGGGGTTTGAAGCTCTGTTTTCCGTGTGTTTTAATATGTTCGTCCCGTGAATGGAGGCTAGGGAGTTCGCCGGAGAGGAGGACCCGTTTCTGAGGCACATCAAAGGATTGCCATGAATGTTTTATGAAGTTTGATGAAAATGAAAGGAAAGGAAGTAAGTAAGGAGACGTTATGTTTGTGTGGGTGTTGGGGGGGTTGTTATGTCAAAATTCGCAATGTTGAGGATTGTGCGATGTGGGATTTTTTTTGGTCGGTTTAGTGGGATGTTTGGTGTTTGTGAGTTATGTGTGTATGATGATGATAATATGATGATGATAATGATGTTAAAGAGAAAATTGAAAAAAATTTAAATTTATTTTCCAGTGGAGTTCAATAGTTGGATATGTCTGTAATTTATTGTTCTGAAATCAATTGATTCCCATTGACTTCAGATTAATAATGTGAAAAAATATCCATTTACCGATCATATAATTTATCTTCGATGATTGATGAAAGTCATTGCATTCAACAAAACTTAATTTAAAAATAAATCAAACTTGACCTAATGACAATAAAATCTTGAATTATTTTTTTCTGAAATGGACAGAAAATAATATTCTTTAATCATTAGATGTGTTTTAAATCTCATTTATAAAACTTTCAACATTATATTGAGTCTATACAATAAGTACACTACAAGACAATATATCATTAAAAATTTCAAGTATTGTTCCTTCATAGTGACAATAAAAGGTAACCTTTGAAGAATTTGTACACTAAAATCATCCATTACCAGATGATTAAAGTCTGATATATACTTAAACATATTCATCTAATGATTATATCGTTTACTGCTTAACTTCAATAATCAACACGAACTAAAATTTTCAACAAAACACGAATCAAAATTTACAAAAAAACACAACCATTAAGTATCAATAAACCTCGAACAAACAAAACATAAAATTTTCAAACCAACTTTCTCCAACTCAAATGACCCATTCCCACCAAACATCCAAAAATGGCTCCTTTTGATTCTGCACACCTAATATAAAAAGACTGAGAGGTGCCGCGGAGGCTTCTCTCTTTCTACTTTTTAAAAGCAGCCGAGTGGAGCTTTGAGCTTTCGCGGAAATATGTAATCTGCCATCCGTGAATGTTTGCGCTCTCCGTCGACGTGGAGCGCAAGATTTTCCTTTTTTCACTCTCTATCATCGCCCAGGTATTATATATATACGCCATGGTGTATTTTGTGTGTTCCGTCGATGTCGACGATGAAATAAAAGCCTATTTAAAGGCTTTCTGCAGCGGCGCATATTAAAATTCGAGTGAAAGGGCGCGCGCCGCATTAACCTTTTCGGCGTCGTTTGTCGTTGCGCTTTTTTTTTTTTTTTGGGCAATTTATCGGTTTTTGATTGGAGAAAGCTTTAATTTTTATTTAAATTTAAATTTTTGTATCATTTATTTTACTAGTAATTTCAAAATATTTATATTGAAAGAAAGCGTTGAGTTTTTATATAAAGTCTCTTGATATACAAAATTTTGATATTTTTCTAAAAAAGACTTCGTTTTTTCATACAAATTTTAATTATATTAATGTGTGCGTTTGTAATTAAAATAAATCATTACGCATGAAAATTAACATCGTAATACTTCGACCTATTTTTCTAAATGGATTTTCATTTTCTGTATCTCATTTTGTATGATTAATTTTTCATGACAGACTGAATTTCCACGCTGCAATTATAAAAAAATATGTAAGTATTTAAAAAAAATTATACAAATGGAAAATAGTATTGTTGAAAGACTCGGATACAATTGAAAAGGTGAACATTTAAGTGTAGCAGTTGCAATTGATTAATGAAACTTTAACTAGAAAACTTTTCGGAAAACTTACACGAAAGCAGGTGAACATTACACTTAATGATCGCACATTGTCATGTCGAAGAATACTTATAAATGCTTCTGAAGATTAACATATCCACGGATAACCATCAATATCCCCAACTTGAATACACACACGTACCGAAATGGACCATATACCATCACCAGAAGCTTTCAACCTTCATAAGAAGGTTTTAAACTGGAAATTTTTATTTCTTTTTTCAGACGTATGATTATTTTATATGATCGTATAATGACGATCGTTTGATCTTCGTTTATTTATTTAAATATTATGTTATGAAATTCATTGATAGATTAAATGATTTTTTTCTATTAAAAGAAATCGAAACTGTACATTTTCAAACCACTGTCCTTTAGTATAATTCCCGAATTTTTTCAACGCAGAAAGTGCACAAAGGGCGCATAAATTTACGTCACGGGGTGCACAACTAGTACAAATGCCACTGATGCTAATGGGTTGCATCGCGTTGCAACTGCAATTCTTCTCAAAAGGCAACAAAGGACGAGAATAAAAGAGTTTCTTTTTCGTTTTATGTCCTTTTTTCGTCTTTTGCACGATGTAAGGTAGAAATAGCTTTTGGCTACTCTTTCGGTTTGTGCAAAGGGACAGATTATCGACGTGTAAGGGATGATTAACTGTCCAGGGACGGTCCTACAACGATCCATCGAATTGGATCGATTTTGATCATTTTTAAAAATCAAATATACAAATTTCCATCGATTATCAAAATTGAGCTTATATGATCTAATTATAAGCGGAAAAACTTTTACAATTAAAAATTATTTCGATTAAGTCGATGTATCATCAAATTTATGCAAAATATTGATATCAGAAGTATTTAATTGATATTTCTGATATAGATATGATGTGATTAATAAATTAATGGATAGTAAAAATGCTTTAGTATTGAATCTTATACAAATAAAAATGATCGGATATTCGATTTGGTTGATGATGAAAAAAAATGATCAAAGTATTCGATTCAATCGAAATACACGTTTATAAAATTCTATATATTTTTATATCAGGGGAAAAATAATCACTCGAAAACATTTATGGGATTGGATCTCGATCGGAATTAATTTAACTGAAGATTTGCGGGCGCTCGCATATACCCCGGTCCGCTCCTGACAAATGGTCACCGTGACAATGGATCCCGGCCATTGTCCGATTGACACACATAAATATAAATGATAAAAGTTTAAGGGACGTCTCGTCCGTCCGCGGGCAGGACTTTGTGCGACTCCTGCCGTTTTTAAAAAGCGCGCCACGCGAAAAAAATACATAACCGCCACCGGCCACCAAAGGGTAGCCCGGATTCCTTTGTGTCGCAGAAATAAATTATTAGATTTCCTTTATGTCCTTTTCGAACATGAGCGAATGGAGCCTCATTGTTTCTACGGGTGTCGTCCGCACGATTTATGTACGACGGTAATGGCGGCTCAAAATTTTCCGAGAATAATGCGGAACGATTTCGATTCACTTCGCTTTTTTTCAGTGTCGTAAAGTTTCGGGATTGTACACGTGTGTGTTCGAATTTGATTTTTGACTGTTTCGTTGTTGATTTAGATTGAATTGTTTTGATTTATTGCGTAATCGAAGTTTTTTTTTGTGTTTGTTTTGGCCGGATTATTGAAGCTATATGTCATCCCTTAAATGTGATCTGTCATTGATAAAATTAATTTTATCGCTTCGTGATATTATATTTTATTGTTGGTGATCCTGCACTTTAGGTGCGTAAATTATTTATTGACAAATTTACATTTTAGCGTAATAAAAATGCGTTATAAGTGCAGAAATTAAGATTCTTAATGTATTTCACTCATTATTTGTGAATTATAAGCGCGTAAATTATTATTATTTCTTAAAAATTTTGAGCTTATTGTTAGTTTGAAGGTGATATTTATCAGTTTTCAACCATATTATAACGAGTTTTCGGTTCACATATTGTACAGTAGCATATTTTGCCATCCAAACTGCTGGCGAGTGCAAATTTATACGATCTAACAATATAGAAAATTGATTTATAATAAAAACTGACAAACATAAACCTTCCTACAACACGTACAAGCATAAACTACGCGCGATATTCGTTGAAAATCCTAATTTTCGGATTTGTAATGCATAAATTATGTGTGGAATACATTAATTAATTTAATTTAAGCATCTATAATGCATTTTTATTCGCTAAAATACAAATTTGCCAATAAATAATTTGCGAACCTAAAGTGCAGGATTACTTTAATGTATAATAATAAGTCTCAAAAAATACATAAATTAATAGGTACCTATATTATTTTTTCAATAAAATAATTATAATCCCATAAAAAAAAATAAAACATTTTTTATTAAAAAATATTTAGTGACATCTATAGTAAAAAATCAAAATACTTTGCACTAAAAAAATATACCACATCATAGTCGGTAAAGCAGTCGTTCGCTTTATCAGTAACGCGTGGTTTCGTGTCAAACTCCTTTCGGCCTGCTTCGACGTTTCGGCTGTCTGTTAAAGGCTCCGGAGGCTTCGTCCTCACGTTTTAAGGCTTCTGCAGCAGTGCTTCCACAAACATACACAATGCAGGCTCCAGCAGTGTTTATGGAATTGTCTCTCGAAGACCAGGTAATGCTTCATCGTCTACTTTCATCTAAACGAGGTTATGTTCTACAGCCTCGCCTCTTATGTCGACATATGTCAGCTTCATATATACTATTTTCGGTACTACTTATATCGGTTCTGTCAAATGTTGAAATATCTTTTCTAATATCTTAACGTTTCGATTGTGTATTCTGTAAGTTTTATTTCTAATACTCATAACCTTACAATTTCTAGGCCCAAGAACTGAGGAAATATTTCAAAAGCCTCGGTGCTGAAATATCTGAGGAGAAGTCTCCCAAAGGTATTGAAGATGATCTTCATAAGATTGTTGGTGTGTGCGATACGTGTTTCAAGATCGGAAATGAAGAAGAAATCGACGCTATCCTCAACAGTATTGTTTCCATCATGGTGTCTGTGAGTAAATTGTTTTTATAATATTCATTTAACTATTAAATGCATTTGTTATAATTCGCAAATCAATTGTATTTCAGATATCACTAGAACGTGGTGAAAATTTAATTTTGGCATTTAGCGAAAAACTAGCAAAAGCACCAGGTCAAAAACTCGGCATGGTAGCATTACAGTCGTAAGTGTAAATAATAAATGTATATATAAAGTTTGTTGTAAACTTGAAAATGTTAATTTTAAATTTTTTATTAGATTATGGAGGTTGTACAAAAACCTCGAAAGTACGTCTCCTTTGAGATATCATGTTTATTACCATGTTGTTGGCATAGCTTGTCGTGTTGGACAAGTCAAAGAAGTTTTCAGCGGAGTTGACCAATTGAAAAAAGAATTTTCCGCTTGTCCTCCATCTTCCGAACAGATGCAAAAGCTGTACAGACTTCTTCACGAAGTCTTGAAAGACAACCAAAGGTATTATAATTTTCCTCACATTTTCGATTTTTCGACTATGAAACATATTTATACATATTTCATTTCATCACAGTGAATTGGCTTCAAAAGTTATGATTGAATTACTCGGAACTTACACATCTGAAAACGCATCCTACGCTCGTGAAGATGCCATCAAGTGTATTGTTACTGCTTTAGCCGATCCAAACACTTTCTTGCTTGACCCCTTGTTATCATTGAAACCAGTCAGATTCTTAGAAGGAGAATTGATTCACGATTTACTGTCAATTTTTGTATCGGAAAAACTGTCAAGCTATCAACAGTTTTATAATGACCATAAAGAATTCGTTCAAAATCAAGGTATGTTTATTTTTTTAGTAAATATATTATAAAACTAATAAAAATAATATTTTTTAATGATTTTTTTGTTTCAGGATTAAATCACGAACAAAATATGAAAAAAATGCGTCTGTTGTCGTTCATGCAACTTGCCGAATGCAACCCAGAAATGTCTTTTGAATTAATACAAAGTGAACTACAATTACCAGAAGAAGAAGTAGAAGCCTTCATAATTGAAGGTATATATATATTTTTTTATAAAATTGATTGAATTGTGGATTATATATAATCGTCATTTTTATTTTAGTTCTGAAAACAAAATTAGTACGCGCTAGAATGGACGAAGCACTCAAGAAAGTACACGTATCAAGTACCATGCACAGAACATTCGGAAAGGCTCAATGGCAACAGTTGAGAGATTTATTGTATTTGTGGAGAGGAAATTTGAACAACATCCAAGAAGGCATGAAGAATGTAGCAGCCGCACAACAAAAGTTGATCGCTCAACAACAAAAAACCTAATTTTCGCGAATACCTAATTTTTTACCCTTACATTCTCGGAGATATTGTATCGTAACGTATATGTAAATTATTCATTTTTTGTTTACATAAATTAATATTAAACGATTCAATTTGTTTTATTATTTGTCCCGTAGAAAATAGTTAGAGAAGATCAAACCGTTAATCGAAAGGATTGGGTTAAATAAAACATTGAATTTAATTAAAGTATACATATACACAATATGTATATAATGTGTTTATTTCAACAGTGCATATATTTATGGTGCATCTTGCTTATTTAACTGTACAGGTATTTTATCATCACGAGTATATTTTACAATTGCCATTCAGAAAAAATACGGTAGCTCTGATAAAATAGTTCCGTAGAATGTGCACATTACTTAATTTATTCAACAATTACATATACATAACTGGAACATTGAAAATTTAATTACTACAAAAATACATTCATCGTCACAAGAATTTTTTCATTGATTTGCATTAATAAGCTATGATCTGTTTTCGTAAAGACAAAATCAAAAACTTGAAATACGGAAAACAGTAACCCGAACAGTTATGTTTTATACATATTTATAAAAATATTTATCATTTATAAGTCGATGTGAAATAAATGTATATCTCGTTATATTATTTATTTATTCATAAACGATATTCAGAAGCTGCGGAAATTTCATGATTAATTTTTTTACCTCGAAGCGTGTCATTTATTCTTATGACGATTGTGTGATGAAGTTTCATCGAAATTGTCTTATAAGATATTGAATTCCGTCTAATTTTTGCTTAACGTTTTAATATAATGATTCTTTTGGAGTCAATTAGAATTTTTTTTTCAATTTTATTTATATTCTATGATTAAATACATAAGGTACAAAGGACATTCAATTTTTAGCTCACTTTAATTTTGATGAAGACAATATTTAAGCAAAACTTCATACGTAACAAATATTTGTATTTTTATAAATAACTAAATACATTACATCGCCAAAACTAATATATAATATTAACGTATTGAACATGGAAATTTTTGCTTTGATTGGAAACAATTCGGTAATATTAGCTATTTGTTAATAACTTTTCAACAACCTTGTGTTTAACAAACGATCTTTTAATTGAACAAGGCACAGGGTTAAATCGAGCCTGTGGCAAGCTAACAATTGTCATTTGTTATTTATTAACATTATAATTTATTTTTTTGTAGATCGATAAGTTTTTCGTTATCCAGACTCAAATATATTTAACGATGTCACATATTTTTTTAATTTCTGTCTCGTACAAAGAGAAAATTTCGGTCATCTTATCGATCAGTCTTAACGGCTTTTGCCTATATGAACATTGGTTGTTTATCAATATTGTAAATTAGTTTTTAATGTATGCAAATCACTAAATTATGCTAATTCAAAACAATAACAACCTATAATAAAATATCCGTGAACGGAAAAATAGAAAGTACCAGGTAAAATTACTCCTAAATTGCATAACCCGGCCATTGGTTTTTCATTTTATTCACTAAACTGTAACCGTTATATAGTTTAACAAAATATTACATATTTTTAATAATATAGAACGATGACTAACAGTGAAGGCTAAATATATACAATAGAGTATTAAAATTAAATTGAAATATATTTATGCTTCATCATGTTCGGGACATTGAATAAATACTGTTTGTACCTACATTAACTATCAATTAAGTATATGAATACATCGAGATTAAACAAAAATATTAAAATAAATAGAGTGTTTTTTTGTATATAGTTTTTTTTTACATTTTCTTACTCCTAAAAATCACACGAATGATATGCAAAATGAACGATAGGAAGATGTGTTTTACATATCGTATAATAATGGCCAAAAATACCTCGCTCTTTGTTTTTCTACGCTTCATTTTTCCATATGTGCTGTAATTATAACCATGAATCTTATTTAAAATTTGAAAAAAATTTAATTTTCAAGCCATTAGTATACTCACATGCATATTTTAATTACATTTATATGAAGCAACATATTTATCGACGTTTACTCCTTCAGTATTACAAGCAAAAACATTACCCAAAACACATTTAATACATATAATAAATATATTCTGTATTATCAATGTACCTACTGTTTAATTTTTGGAACTGTCGTGCTTTTGACCCCTTCTCACCAATTTCATACATAAATATACCATCGTTAATATCTTTGACATTTAAACCGCAGTACATAGATTTATTTTAACATACAACACACTGCTTATACATTCAAAATATGGATTTAAACATATATTGAAGATTTAATTTATATTTAATAAAAAAATTACTTGAAAATGCGTTGTGAATGATAATACACAGTGTAGTAATATTTTTCTGATTTGCAAAAATTTCTTCCTGTAATCAATATTATTACATGAATTAATTTTAAGAAATTAATTATTGGTTTATGAAAAAATTGTATCGTACCTTTATCTGTATGAGCCGTAGTCAGTTGTAGCTGGGGGTTCCTGACGGAATGGATTATTTGGATTACCACCGGGGACTGATAGGCTTGGTCCGGATGGTTGTTGACGTGTGGCACCATATGTCTCCTGATTACTAAGATCAGAGAGTCTGCTGGATGATAAAGCTCGAGGTAGAGGGTTGCTCGGCACACCGTGAGGTGCCAAGTGTGCTGTTTCTTCAGCCACCTAAAGTTCAAATTTATTTTAATGAAAAAAAAATACACATTTTTTTATGATATGGAATAAACATAATCACTTGATGAGGATCTTCTGTGACTGGAAGGTCAGAAACAAAACCAGTATCTTTCCTGTAAAAGTTGATGAAAATAAAACCAATGAGCACCATCATGCAAATTATTCCATAACCTCGGAAAGTAGCTGTTGTTCCATAATAGCTCACAAAAATTCCACCTACAATCGAAAAATTAATTGCGTAATATCGAAAGATATAATAATATAAAAAGGAAATTACATAACCGATTACTGAAAAATATTTTTTACCAATAACTGCACCGCAACCCCTTCCAAGTCCATGATGGATACCTTGAAGCACACCTTGAGCAGATGCTCTAAGACCAGGAGGAGTGCAATGGGCTATATAAGAACAGCAAGCAGCCCAAACAGCAGCATGAGTAACACCTTGGATGAATTCAAAAGGAAGTACCCACCATGGATTGCGTAACCAAGAAATATATAAGAAGCGCAACACATTACCGACCAGACCAATGCAAAGTACCTAAAAAACAAAAATGAGATTTAGTTCAGGTATTTAAAATAAGATGTGTAAGTTATATAAGAGATGATTGCTTACTTTCACGTGTCCCATTTGAGTGATTAATTTGAAGCTGAAGAAATAAGCGAAGATTTCTGAAATGTGATTAATAACAGAAGCAACACCAAAAAGTGTAGGGGACCCTCCAAAGTCTTGCAGATGCCAAAAAAGGAATGTGAAGATGAGACCAATACCAAAGCCCATAAACCATGCAACGAACAAGAAGGAAGCACATTTCAAATTCTTGAATTGTTTTAAGACGGTTACCCATTCTGGCATTTCGCGCGTAGTTTGAGCAAACATTTTTGTCTGAAAATGAAATGTTTTTCGTTATATGATCGTTATTAAAGTTTAGAATAAATGAAGATAATATACTTGTGCTATGGGTTTTTCTGGTGCAGCTGCAGCAGACGTATCCAATCCTGGTAAATTCAACTGAGCAGCCAGTTGACTCTGTAAACGTTCTTCTTCGGTTGGAAGTGTATTCGCTTGCTGAACTTCAACTTCCACATTTGGATAATCATATTTAAAGTTGATCTAACAATTGAAAATTATATTAGAATTACGAATATATAAATAAAAAACCTCTATAATTTTATATACCTGAGTCGCTGTAATCAAAGCTGCACCCATCAATACAGAAAATGTAGCGAAGCATATGGTATAGTTCTTTTCTTGCTTTTCAGGACCACAAGGATGTTCAGGAAAAGCAGTAGAATGATCTAAAGCAATACCCACGAAGAACATAGCTAATCCCCATCCCAATGATCCGAACATTCTTTGATGACCATATCTATCCGCGTCTTCACCTAATAAAGTGATTACAGCAGAATCTGCTAAAGTAATCGCAGGTGCACTGAAAAATTCTCCTATTATAACTAGTAGGAGTAGCAGGAAGAAGGCCTTTTGTATATCTTGAGTACGATAAACTATGGACGAGAATAAAGGAGAGACCCATGTTTTGTGAAGATTATCTTGATAGTTAGAAGCATATTTCACATCCAAAGGAGATTGCCCTGCAACTGATGGAGGCCTGACTGCTCTGGCAACCCTCGTATGGACACTGAAAATTTCAAGATTTTAATAATATAAAACATTTGTCTGTTCTATTTAAAAAAATTGTATAATTTACTCATTTTCGTTGAGCAAGAAAAGTGGCAAATTTGGTGGTCCCTCATTGGGTGGAATAGATCTTTTGAGTATTTGAGGTGTTTCAGCTGGCCGAAGTTCATAATCTGTGGCGTTCCTTCGTGAAATACAACTAGCAGCAGGAGGTTGGATGAAACCCAAAGGCAATGTGAAGACAATCCAAGCAGAAAGTGAAGCCAGCAATAGCAACTTACCCTTTTGCCATCTATCGAAAAACAGATTCATCAAAAGAACACCTTTCGAAGAAACTAACCTAAGCACCAAAATACAAACCTATCAGCCAAAGATCCCCAGAAAGGTGCCGAGAGGAATTCGACGAAAGGACGAGTACCGATAAGAAGGCCACACTGTCCAGCATTCATTCCCATTTGCTTGAAGTAGACTCCCATCAATGGAAACAGGGAACCGAAAGCGGAATAGAAGAAGAAGTAGAATGTTTTAACCGTGAGGAGTTCTTGGTCTACAGCTCCGAAGAGCAGTTCGATGATGTCGGAACGTCCTCGGATCTTATGAGTGGCCTCCTTCGGTTGAGGGTACCTGAAAAAGTAATTGAAAAAATAAGCTTTTTATGTGTGAAAAGAGGTCAATGGTTTAGTCTCGTGGACCACATCGATTCTTAACGATCGTCGAAGTTAAGTAACAAATGGGACAGTTAGTGAATGGATTTAATCGCGTATTCTTAATCTAAGATGATTTGATGAGAGATAGTTCTAAAGTTTATAATGTAGTGTAGATGATGATATTAAAAAATAGAATTTCTTAATCTTTAGTCTCACAATAAAATACGAACACGTTCATATGACGAAAATGTGGAATTTCATGCGAACATAAATACGACATATTTCAGCATATGGGAATTTTCAGCATTTCTACGTAAGGAATTCTTTATTTTCATATAAAAAATATATTAAATGTGTACATATTCAAAATTTATTTCACGTTACTAAAATACGTACATTTTCAAACCCGCATAGTACACTTTTCCTAATTAAATACATAAACCGTGAATTTTCGTAAGATTAACTAGTTTTAATTCGCTCCAGCGATGATATCACTATATTCAATGAGGCCACAATGCACGCTACTTAAAATAATATTTATTTGCATGCACAACTGAAATATATCTGCTGAAAAATATTCGAATTGAAAAAAAATTTTAATATTCTATTTCGAAAAAGGTCAAACCGTAAATTAATATCAATTTAAAACACCTTGATAAATATCATAACACTTTCGAAAGGAAAATTCGCATGAAAAGTGCGTATTTTCCGATGAATCACGCACGGTGTGAAAATGCGCATGTGAAATTACGCACCGAAATTCGTTTTTCACATGCACTCATATTATAAAGAAAACTATGTATAAATAAGTATAATAATCGTTTCTTTTTAGTATATTATAAAATTTTCATTTTACGTATCGAAAGCATTATACATACATACATATCTGAAAATATTCCGATTGGAATTATTCAATGCAAATTTGCAATTCTTCAATGTAACCTTTAATTCTAAACGAGTCGCTTAGTGTAATCTAAAAATTTCCATGAATTTAACATCATGAGAAAAGATCCTGCATGTAAATTAGCTCGTGAATATCTTAAGATCTTGTGTGACACGAAGTGAATCCAAATGTGAAATTCTCACAGCGGATCAAATCCACTGGAATTATTTATATAATTCGGAGAATTTACTCATGTAAAAGGCTTTTCTACGTTCATATGTGTTGTTTTGACCCCAGACGTATTTTATTACTAAGGAACCAAGGAATTGAGGGGAAAACGAATCAATAAACTCCTAGAGTTTCGAAATGGTACTTTTGATACGAAGATACCAAAGTGCTTAAATAGATTGGATTTTATATGAACGAAATGCGGATATTTCTAATTTTTTTACAGAATTATAATTAATTTTTAAATTATAATATAAAATTTTCGGTCATTTTTTTTATTTTTAAAAATCGATTCGCTATTCTAATGTTAATCTAAATTTCGTATATATTATCTTTATTCGATGTGTGAAAATATTATAATCAAATCAGAAACATTTATATAATTATGCTAGTAAGCAAATCTCGAAAACCAGATGCCAAAATCGAATATAAGAAGGTCATGGCAAACCTAGACAAAATCCAAATGTCGTATTTATTACAAATCATATATTTAAATGCAATAGCAAAATCAAATTTTTAGGTAACCAAACAATCACGTTTTATCAAACCCCATAAAGGACCTAAGCAAATATCCTACACACGCAAAATCAATTGATCACTTCATACTTTTATCGAAAGATAATACAGAAGCGATATGTTTTAGTACAATCTAACGCGAACGAAACAAAATAAATCATCATCATCATAATTTATATATTTACATTAAATTTACATATAAATTTACAATTTTTTTTTATTTAAAAAAAATTATGCGAATCAATTGATGGCTTTTATCGTAAGATTATATAAAAATCATTAATTTTTTATACAATTCAACACAAACAAAATAACACACCTCGACAAAATCATCAACATATGCAGACCGTAAATTTCCGACAAAAAATATTTCCCCAAGCATTCTACAAGACCCAATACAAACATCTCCATCAAAACAAAACCATCACACACTTTTCCATCAAAAAGCCCTCCCACCAAATCCCTTTACATAAGCAGAACCATCCTCAACAAACTCCAACCAAAAACCACCCCCAGCCAAACAACCCTCACCAAACGACAACAACCCCCCGACCCGAAAAACCCCGCGAAACCCCAACCAGATAATTTTCAAAAAGCACTAACCTAGAAGGGTCGACCTCGCCCTCAGCCTCAGGGTCCACCATGGGCCTGGCGGCGAGCGACGTAGGCGGGGGCCTCTGCGCACCCTCGTAGCCCCCATATTCGTCCATGTCGCCGCCGTGCATGCCCCCGGCCAGGAGACTGCGCCCCCGCACGCGACCGGACGACCCGCCGGATACTGGCCCCCAGATCGATCGCCCCCGGCCCCCAGAGCGCCGCCCCGATCGATATGGGGCGCACGCGCGGCGCCCCTCCTTTCGGTGTCGTGTCGCTTTTCCGCGCGCTTTTCAGCATTTTCTTTGAGTTTGGGATTTTTTTTGTTTAACCTTTATACAGTTTTTTCAAGTTGATTTCACCTTTTTGCAAATGAAATTCACCCTTTCGCAAATGAAATTAAACCTTTTGCAAATGAAATTAAACCTTTTGCAAATGAAATTTAACCTTTTGCAAATGAAATTTAACCTTTTGCAAATGAAATTAAACCGTTTGAAAATGAAATTAAACCTTTTGCAAATGAAATTAAACCTTTTGCGAATGAAATTAAACCTTTTGCAAATGAAATTAAACGTTTTTAAAAATCGTGTTAAAAAATAAAGAAATTGAAACAATAAGTATGTACATAATTTAAATATGTATTGTTCATTATAAATAAATGTCTCACTACAGTACTTCACGTAAATGTAACTTTATATTACTATGTTACTACATAAACTCTTAAACCATAGGATTTTTTTGTATTTCTTTAATTTTTTTTCTGTATTTCTATGTAATTAAATGAAATTAAACCTTTTGCAAATGAAATTAAACCTTTCACAAATGAAATTAAACCTTTTGCAAATGAAATTAAACCTTTTTAAAAATCGTGTTAAAAAAAATAAAGAAACCGAATATGTATGTATAATAAAACGAAATTCAAACAGTGACAGGCTTAACAATACGCGAACTAATTTTTAAAATTATTTGAAACATAAAAAAATTTTATGAAAAAAATTCGACACTTTTAAAGTTATTCGATGATTCGAATAATTTTTTAAAAGTGTTGACCTTTTTTTGAGGAAAAAAATGTTTTAGTTCGAATAATTTTGAAAACCATCGAATAACTTTAAAAAGTGTCGACTTTTTTTGTTAAGAAATTTTTTTTATGTTTCAAATAATTTTAAAAAGCGTTATGAAATTTTTTTTTTGAAAATTTAAAATTATGGAATTAATAAAAAAACAGGGGGGGGCGTCCATATGATTCTACACCAGGGCCCGGAATTTCTCTCGGCATCCCTGCATACATACAATGTACCTTCCTTTAGGAAATAAAAATTATATAAAATACATAGAAATACAGAAAAAAAATTAAAGAAATACAAAAAAATCCTATGGTTTAAGAGTTTATGTAGTAACATAGGTAGTAATATAAAGTTACATTTACGTGAAGTACTGTAGTGAGACATTTATTTATAATGAACAATACATATTTAAATTATGTACATACTTATTGTTTCAATTTCTTTATTTTTTTAACACGATTTTTAAAAACGTTTAATTTCATTTGCAAAAGGTTTAATTTCATTTGCAAAAGGTTTAATTTCAGTTGCAAAAGGTTGAATTTCATTTGCAAAAGGGTGAAATCAACTTGAAAAAACTGTAACTTCGGTGTCGAGTGTGACTCGACATCAGTTTGTTTCCCGCAACTCCGATGTCGGGTCACACTCGACATTTTTTTTCAAATTTTTGAAATTTTTTTGAATTTTTTTTTCAACTTATTATTACATAATTTCCATTTTTGAAAAGCGTAAAAATATATAATTTGAAAAAAGTTTCACCGGTTTCGAACCCCTGGCGCGCATAGACACGATTCCCTTCGCAGATTAAAAATCGTAAAATATTTGTCATCTTCCGACGTCCATTTTACCTCATCATCATCATTGTCGACCGGTTTAGTGCCCACTGCAGGACAAGGTCTCCCCATCAAATATTGGGGGTCTAGGCTATATACCTTATCCGAGAGCCAACCTCGTAGCGATAAGGGACATGTACCATAAGATCCAATCCGCCCATGCCAACGGAAGAGGTTCTCAGACCCACGGTACGCAAGCCTATGTGCTAGTCTTTGTGGTCGCTGACTCTCCACTAAGCAAATCGCAATGATCACCCGCGGGGCAGACGAGGTAAAGACTGAGCAGACTGCGTCCTCGCTGACCACTTTGCGATCGCAATGACCACCAGTTTGTCAAACGAGGCAAGACCGTTGGTCCTACTTGGCTTCGACCTCCGTAAAACACACGTCATCGGTCTTCGCCATTACCAAAGAAAGATTTTAACTAGGTGGACATGCAGTGTATTCTAACTGTACGACAAAGTTTAGTCTTGCAAACACCCCACCAAATGCATTACTGCGTTCTGTTCGTAAAAGAGTTAGTTGATATTAGACGGTTAGTAGAGTTAGTAAATAGTTAGTAATAAGATAGAATAAGTTATAATTTAACTATTTCATTCTAAATATTTTACTTTGATCGTACGCTACTTGTTATTTAATCATTGAATGACAGTTATAATGTATGTTAGTTGAAATTAGATAGTTATTTAAATTATGTCGTAGTTAACTATGATTATGAACAGATTTACAAGTTAGTTAGTTAATTAGATAGCAAGCATGTTAGTTTGAGACTAGTATTATCCCTTATTTTGTAGTAAAATTAAGAAGAATTAATTATTTATAGTAGGGCGATGGATTCTAATAGGAATTTCTTGAGGTTCAAAAAACGTTCTAATTAAATGATTCTGTTATACGATATATATTTTCCTATTGTGGAATTTGAATATGTACGAAGAGGTTATAAGTAAATAAGGATACTAGGACTTAGTAGAGAGGGAATCTAATAACCGGTAGTTTGATTGAGCGGCCAGACAATCATATCCTAAGTACTACTACGAGGTAATTACCATATAAAGTTCATAAGAGAACATGCGTTGTTGGATCGTGTCAACGATATTCAGTTAGGTGTCTAACGTGATACTGTGTCACCAACCCAGACATACATGGTTTATTAAATTAGTAAGAGTTGGTCAGGGTTTTGCTACAGTAGCATTGTTCATACATCAATAATATAGTACATTCTTTCAGAAATTATATCTTAGCACACATCTTGGGGATAGGGAGTGAATTTCGTATTGTCTTCTTTACAATATATTCAGAAATTTTAACATACAATCATCATCTTCCAATTATTTCAAGAACCGCCACTTATCCATTTCTGGATAAATGGTCCCCTTAAGGTTTTCCATTTTTTCCCTGTCTTGAGCAACGTTTATCCAGTTTACTCCGCACATTCTCCGTATTTCGTCCATCCATCTGCCTTTTGGTCTCCCTCTTTTTCTTGTACAACCTCTAGGATACCATTCTAGTAATTCTTTCGTCCATCTGTGATCCATTCGTCTGGCCACGTGACCCGCCCAATTCCATCTAAGTTTCATAACTCTTTCGATAATATCTGTTACCTTTGTAATATTTCTAACCCACGAATTCCTTTTCCTGTCTTTCCTAGTTATACCAAGCATACAACGTTCCATGCTTCTCTGCGTGCATTTTAATTTCCTTATCATTCTCTCGTTCAAAGTCCATGTTTCACATCCATACGTCAAAACTGGTAGGATACATCGATCGAAAGCCCTCCTTTTAAGGCATATGGGGATTTTAGCTTTAAAAACCGAATTCATTCTACCAAATTTACTCCATCCTGCCTTCATTCGTCTTAAAATTGCTTTTTCATTCCCTCCACTCATACACAACAACTGCCCTAAGTATGGGTAAACATTTACTGCTTCTAAATAGTCATTCTCCAATTTTAAATCGTCTGGCGTGCAGAAGTCGTTGAACATATATTTTGTCTTTTTAAGATTAATTGACAACCCTACTTTTTTACTTTCAGAACTTAAATCGTTTAATTTTGTTTCTAAGTCGACTACGCTCGAGGTTATGACTACTATGTCATCCGCAAATCTCAAATGGCTTAAGTAACGGCCGTTGATGTTGATGCCTTGGTTGTCCCAGTCTAGTTCCCTAAATACATTTTCTAAGACCGCATTGAAGAGTTTAGGTGAGATTGTATCTCCCTGACGTACGCCTTTTTCTATGGGGAATTGGTCCGATGTCTCGCCTATGTTGACCGATGCCGTTGCTTTCTTATAGATAGCGGCTAACAAGCTTACGTAGTGTGGGTGTACACCTTGCTTGGTTAAAGCGTTCCATACTGCGGAATGACAGACCGAATCAAATGCTTTCTCGTAATCTACAAACCCGAAGCACAACGGAAGACGGTATTCGTTCGCGCGTTCGATTAGTTCGTTTATGACTTGAAGGTGATCCATTGTGCTGAAACTAGCGCGAAAACCAGCTTGTTCTGGTGGTTGGTTAAAGTTAAGTTCGTTATTAATTCTTTCCGAAATTATTTTAGTAAATATTTTATAGACTACTGAAAGTAGGCTTATAGGGCGATAGTTTTTTTTTTTTTTATGTCTTCTTTATCGCCCTTTTTGTGGATTAATATAATCGATGCATTGTTCCACACATCTGGTACGCTTTGTTCGCGGATGCACTTTGTGAACAGTTTTGCTAAAATAGTGAAAAGAGGGCGGCCTCCACATTTTAATATGTCAATGGAGATACGGTCGTTACCCGGGGTTTTACCGCTTTTAGATAGATAGATCGCGTTTTCTACTTCGCTAATTAAAATTTCGGGGATTTCAGATGCTAGCTCTGGATTTATTTGGAAGGAATTTTCCTCGGGTTGATCATTTTTATATAGATCCGCGTAAAAGTTTTCGATCGATTTTAATATTTTGTCCCTTTCCCTAATTACTGTGCCATTGTTGGATTTAATGGCCAGCATTTTGCTATTACCTAACGATAGATTTTTTTTACATTTTTTTAGAGATAAGTTATTTTCTATGGTTTCATTAACCGTCTTCTCATTAAAGTCCCTCACGTCGCGAGTTGCTTTCTTCTTAACTACTTTGCTAAGTGAATCGAATTTTGACTTATTAATTAATCGGTCAAGTTTTTTCTTCTCTTTAAAGAGTTTCAGTGTCTCTTCTGAGAATTTGTTTTTCCTTTTAATCTCAATTGTGCCGCCTACGTTTACTCCTGTCTCTTGAAGGATGGTCAAAATATTGCTGTTAAGGTCGTCCAGCCCTAAATCCGCGTCTAGATTATTGAATTTATTCGATAGTTGTAGATGAAACTCGGCTTTATTGGTGTTTAGATTCGCAAAATTCAGATTATTACTTTCAAAATTGGTCTTGTTACTCATTAATTTTGCCCTCTCTAATTCCGGTTGGATAGAAATTATGGCGCGGACCAAGCGATGGTCGCTCCCCATGTCTACTTTATTAATGACCGCAACGTCTGTAACTATATTTCTGATGTTAGTGAGAATAAAGTCTATTTCATTCCTGTCGCCTTTGGACTTTGCCATGTCCATTTGTCCTTGGGATTTTTTTACAGAAGAACGAATTCATGATGCTAAGATTATTGAATTCCGCGAATTCTACGAGGCGGTTACCGCGTTCGTTTCTTTGTCCGAAACCAAAGTTCCCCATTGACGATTCCTGATCGGTTTTCTTCCCCACTTTAGCGTTGAAGTCGCCCATTAATATTTTGTAATGATGCTGGTTATTTCTTAGTGCGTCTTGTAATAAAGAATAAAATTCTTCTGAGGTCTCGTCCGAATGGCCTGACGTGGGTGCGTAAATTTGGAAAATTTGACACGAGTACCTTGATGAAAGCTTAATTGTAATGTAGCAAATCCGGTCATTAATACTATTGATTTCTAGAATGGATTTAACTATACTTTTATTTATTAGAAGCCGACTCCCCTATTCTTCCGGTATCGGAACCTCGCCAGTAGAGACAGTTCCGCTTTTCAGCATTAATTGATTTTCGTCTTTACGTCGAACTTCCCTAAACCTACGATGTCCCAATTTACATTAGTTAATTCGTGCTCTAAAGAGAGCACACTGGCTTCCGAAGATAATGTTCTAACATTATATGTACAAATGTTCATTAGCTTCCGGCAATTAGTACCATTATTCGACGCCATTATGTTTACTTAAAATCGCGCACGCGGTTGGAAAGTCGGGCGCTCCGCCTTAGCGGGCGGGCGGGTCGCGGGGTCCGCGGATCGGCCGGACGCGCGATCCGGGCACCTTAGCAGCGCTGTGCCGTCGTACGTGTGGCGGCAGTGAGAGGGCGTACTGTTAATGAGACTCGGGCACGAACAAAAAAATGGAACAATTAATGAGATTAATTTAAATTCAGTTGAGCACAGAAAAGAAAATGAAAAGATTGAATTGAATTGTTACCGTCTTTCGAAGGTCGTGTTGTTTCTGGCACTGTAAAATCGAATTTTCACCCGCGAAACGAGATATAAGCACTTCGATTAAGATCGTGTCAATTTAAATACGCGCACAAAACAAACCAGATATAATGGAATATGACACAAGTTATACGTGCGTAAATTAAAGATTGTTTTACAGGCGTTGGGGAAACCCGAATGGCGTTATAAAAAAAAAAAAAAGGTTTAGTTAAGAGTTTCTATGGAATGAAAAGGTCTGCACAGATGTTAAAAACACATGCGGATGGATAGAATCGTAGATTTAGAAACTAAACGAGTAAGTTAGATCGAGCGTTATACTTTAAATTGATATCACGAATATTGAGAGAGGAACGGAGGTTGTGGTTGACAAAATAATCGCGGGAAACGAGTAACGGTCCACAATGCAAACGAAGTGTCACGTGTGCGTTCCTGAAGGCGACTAACTCAATGTGGACGTATTTGTCGGGGGTTTTTTTTTTTGAAAGATTGAGGAGAGAGAAGGTCGATTTAAACGTGTTCTTCTCTCTTTCTATTTCGAGAGAAATTAATGTGCGTGAATTTTAGGCGCGAAAGGGCGTACTGATAATGAGACTCGGGCACGAACAAAAAAAATGGAACAATTAATGAGATTAATTTAAATTCAGTTGAGCACAGAAAAGAAAATGAAAAAAAGATTGAATTGAATTGTTACCGTCTTTCGAAGGTCGTGTTGTTTCTGGCACTGTAAAATCGAATTTTCACCCGCGAAACGAGATATAAGCACTTCGATTAAGATCGTGTCAATTTAAATACGCGCACAAAACAAACCAGATATAATGGAATATGACACAAGTTATACGTGCGTAAATTAAAGATTGGTTTACAGGCGTTGGGGAAACCCGAATGGCGTTATAAAAAAAAAAAAAAGGTTTTAGTTAAGTGTTTCTATGGAATGAAAAGGTCTGCACAGATGTTAAAACACATGCGGATGGATAGAATCGTAGATTTAGAAACTAAACGAGTAAGTTAGATCGAGCGTTATACTTTAAATTGATATCACGAATATTGAGAGAGGGAACGGAGGTTGTGGTTGACAAAATAATCGCGGGAAACGAGTAACGGTCCACAATGCAAACGAAGTGTCACGTGTGTGCGTTCCTGAAGGCGACTAACTCAATGTGGACGTATTTGTCAGGGGTTTTTTTTTTTTGAAAGATTGAGGGGGAGAGAAGGTCGATTTAAACGTGTTCTTCTCTCTTTCTATTTCGAGAGAAATTAATGTGCGTGAATTTTAGGCGCGAAAGGGCGTACTGATAATGAGACTCGGGCACGAACAAAAAATGGAACAATTAATGAGATTAATTTAAATTCAGTTGAGCACAGAAAAGAAAATGAAAAGATTGAATTGAATTGTTACCGTCTTTCGAAGGTCGTGTTGTTTCTGGCACTGTAAAATCGAATTTTCACCCGCGAAACGAGATATAAGCACTTCGATTAAGATCGTGTCAATTTAAATACGCGCACAAAACAAACCAGATATAATGGAATATGACACAAGTTATACGTGCGTAAATTAAAGATTGTTTTACAGGCGTTGGGGAAACCCGAATGGCGTTATAAAAAAAAAAAAAAAAAAGGTTTAGTTAAGTGTTTCTATGGAATGAAAAGGTCTGCACAGATGTTAAAACACATGCGGATGGATAGAATCGTAGATTTAGAAACTAAACGAGTAAGTTAGATCAGGCGTTATACTTTAAATTGATATCACGAATATTGAGAGGGAACGGAGGTTGTGGTTGACAAAATAATCGCGGGAAACGAGTAACGATCCACAATGCAAACGAAGTGTCACGTGTGCGTTCCTGAAGGCGACTCCCATTTTACCTATTTAATGATAATCACCTGAAAATAAATAACACCAAAATACAACATCAATCCCGATAATTATATTTTGATAAATAAAACTCCTGAAAATTTTCCTCGTAACGTTTGTGAGGGATTTTTAAATGACAAGTTTTTATTGCATATCATCATCATCATTAGCAGCCTATAAGTTATCCACTGCAGGACAAGGCCTTACCAGACAAATGCGGCAGTCTAGGCTATACCTCACCGCGCTAGCCCAAGTCGTATTTCGGTGAGGGATTTATTGCATATATCGGATGAAAATGTATTTTTATTATTTATTTTATAATTAAAACGATTATATTTTGTTTGAAATAATAATTTAAAATCTTATTCTTGCTGAATAAATTTTATGAAAAATTTTGAAATAGTCTAAATATGTTTTTTTTTCGATTTTCATCATCATCATCATTCTCGACCGGTTTAGTGCCCACTGCAGGACAAGGTCTCCCCATCAAATATTGGGGGTCTAGGCTATATACCTTATCCGAGAGCCAACCTCGTAGCGATTTTCGATTTTAAGTCCGCGAAAATTAAATTTGAAAAACGCCCGAAACTAATCAAGGTTAGTGGCACCCCAAGGTCAATAAAGCCTGAGTGCAAAGGGTTAATGTAGGTTTTTTGTATTGATTAATTACTGGTGTAATTCCGGGATACGAAGTAGGGAGTTGTTATATTTTAATTTTGGGAAGTCTATGATTAGTTCAGTGATGTAGTGCTAAAAAAAATAATGCCGGGACCTTCAATTTTTACATCCCCCCCCAATACAAATTATTTTTAAAGTTTTTTTTTAAATAGTTAACAATGATTTTATTTAGACAACGAACAAAATAAGACAATTTTTATAACATATCAGTTTTATAATCTTTTCATATATGTAATATAATCCGACAGCAAGAGGAAAAAAACAAAATTATTATTATTATATGTGCATAAATTTTATTTTAGAAAAACGTTTAAATTAATTGATTCAAAATTCATATTTTATATTATGTAATCCCTCACCGAAATACGACTTGGGCTAGCGCGGTGAGGTATAGCCTAGACTGCCGCATTTGTCTGGTAAGGCCTTGTCCTGCAGTGGATAACTTATAGGCTGCTAATGATGATGATGATGATATTATGTAAAACAAACCAAAAAGTCGCCACAGGCGAAAATTTTTTACCAAATGTTTTACTCGATCAAACTGTATCACCAAAAACTATCAATTTACTTAATTTCTATTAACAACCTCTTTTCTTTGGTTAATTTATCAATATTTTTACAACAAGCAACAAAAATGGCGCCGCAGGTGAAAATTTTTTTTCGAACGTCTTATTATTAATCAATCAAACTGTATCACTACAAAACGATCAATTTACTTTATTGCTACTGAGATTTTTTTTCTCTAATTGATTTTTTAATCATCATCGTTAGCAGCCTATAAGTTATCCACTGCAGGACAAGGCCTTACCAGGCAAATGCGGCAAACTAGACTATGTATACCTTACTGCGCTAGCCCAAGTCGTATTTCGGTAAGGGACGATTTTTTAGTATTTCTAAAAAAAAAAAATTCCAAATGGTTTAGTCAATGAAACTGCATCACCAAAACTATCAATTTACTTAATATTTCCTTTGGTTTATTTTTTAATATTTTCATAAAAAATTTTCGCATATTTAGAAAAGTAACGGAATGCGTTCCAGCTTACAATTATAAAAAAAGTGCCGGAACAACGTTCTGGCCCGTTCCAGCCCCACTACACCACTGTTGTAATCATCAGTGGTGTAGTGGGGCAGAAGCAAAAGGACGTCAAATGAAAACCTACTCACTATGGCTGTAGCCGCAAACATTTCTCGACAAAAGGGACATCTTAATGACGCAATTTTTTGTTTACGAAGTTCTCCCTTAAACACTTTGCCAAAGTTTTTGGGTTTCGATTGATAGTGACGATTCAAATTATAATCTTTTAGGTACTATTGAAATATTTTTTTCGCATATCAAACACATAATTTGATTTTTTTATTCTAGCAACATCATAAACGTCACTTGACATGTCAGTTGTTTTCACAATTTTTAATTTATCAGTCAGTAGTGTTTATGTGTTTTGTGCGAAATTTTTCGAAAATTTATAACAATGCCGGTCATGAATATGAGAGCCTTGATTAGTTTGGTGTACGATGAAAGAACAGCCATTGAATTTTTTCGATCAAAAGACGTTATACAGCGGGAACAATTATGTAAAAAAGAACATCAGATGAAATTGTCTTTCGCTGGAACTGAACCTAAATGGCGATGTGTTAAACCTGAATGTGGAACTGCTAAAGGTTTTCGAATCAATACATGGCTTCGAAACTCCACAGTGCCTTTAAATAAAGTGGTTTATTTCATTTATTTTTGGGCAGAGGAAATGCCAACTATACAATATCGTGCAAGAGAACTAAGCATGCCGGAGGAAACAGTTATTAATTGGAATGAACTTTTATGTGAAGTTTGTGCATGGCGGAATGAACTAGGAAACTCCATGATCGGCGGAGAAGGAACTGTAGTCGAAATCGATAAAAATGTCTTAGTCCGTCAGAAACACGGAAACAAACATGTTAAAAATCTCCCCGAACAATGTGTCTTTGGTGGTATTTGTCGAGAAACTAAAGAATGTTTCGTTGACAGAGTCTCCGATTGTTCAGTCGGGACACTTATGCCAATTATTAGACAACGTATAAAGCCCGGCACGAAAATCATCTCTAATTGTTGGAAAGCTTATAGAGATATCTCGAAGAATGGTTTCGAACACGAAACCGTTGACAATCGATTGCATTTCGTTGATCCTGTAACACGTGCCAATACCCAACAGATCAAACGAATGTGGGGTTCTTTAAAATGGGAAAATGAGCGAAGACTAAAAACGGACAGAGTTTTTGTGGAGTCGTATCTGAAAGAGTTTGTCTGGAGGAAGAAATTGCATAAACGCAATGCCTTTGAGTCTATTCTTCAAGACATATCTTCGTTCCTTTGTACGGTAAATACATGTTTCAGGAGAACCACGGTTTTTATTCTCTGAAGTTACATTTTAGAAAATATATGAAATGCAAAATATAAAGAATCAGAATTGTCATATAAAGGAAGACAAATATCATCTGTTGGTATATAATATGGTTTTTTCCAGAAAAATATTTTTTTAATAACTTAAATTGTTGGATTTCACAAAATAGATTCAAAAACATTGAACGACGATCATGAAATGAACAAGATTAAAAATAATGACTTTGCTTTAATGTTGTTTTTTTTTTTTGTTAAAATTATACTTTATTTAATATGTTTCAAATGTCTGACATTAAATACTATTTCAGATAGATGAACCAGAAGAATATCCATGTGATGATCCCATAGAACCTGAATTATTAATTGTAATTTTTTTTTACTCTTGTTAGTTTTTATTTGTTATTTTTTATATATTTATAATATATAATGTATATACTTTTTTTCAGAAAGAAGAATTAGTAGAAGAAGGTCCACTAGAATTTGATGTACACTTTGCCAGAATTGTAATTTTTTTCTCTTGTTGATTTATTCTTTTGTTTTTTTTTATTCTTTAATATTCTTATATTTTCAGAAAGAAGAAGTAATAGAAGAAGATCTAAAAGAACTTGAAAACAACATTGTAAAAATTTTTTTTTTTTTGGTGATTGGTTTTAACTTTTATTTTATATTTATATTTTTTTCAGAAAAAAGAATTAATAGAAGAAAATCCAATAGAATTTGGCGACAACCTTGCTGAAATTGTAATTTTTTTTTCGCTTGTCATTTTTGTCTTAAAGCTAGGCACAGACTACAGACTTTTTGTTGGCCAATAGTTTGGTCGGGTTGAGCTTCTAGCATGCACACTGGGCCAACTAAACAGCCGAGTTGGTGGTGAATGCACAAGCCAGCCAACAGTCTGCTCTCGAACAATAGAGCTCTCGTCTGCTAATTCGCAAGCAGTCAATACAAAATTGTCGAGTCGACCGACTAAACAATTGGCTGATGTGTGCGCGTAGTAGAGCGCCAAACTGATTTAGTAGTCAGCCGATAGTTCACCGATAGATTAGTTTGAAGGCGTTTGTGTAGTCTATCAAACTTATTTATCGGCCGTTACCGAATCGTTATAATTTGTGCACTTGCATACATTTCCATACTGATTAAGAACCCGATCAAACTATTGACTGACAAAAGTCTGTGGTCGTGCCTGACCTTAATTTAATTTTATATACGGTTTATTTTTTTCAGAAAGAAGAATTTATAGAAGTTCCAATAGAATTTGAAAACAACATTACCGAAATTGTAATTTTTTTGTTCTCTTATTAGTTTTTTTTAAAGCTTTTATTATTCTCTTATTTTCATATACTAATAGTTTTTTTTTTTTCAGAAAGAAGAATTATTAGATGAAAATCCGACAGACTTTGGAGACAACATTGCTGAAATTGTAATTTTTTTGTTCGGTTGATTTCTTTTTTTATTTTTACATAAACATATTTTTTTTCAGAGAGAAGAATTAATAGAAGAAAATCCAATAGAATTTTTAGACAACTTTGCCGAAATAGTATTTTTTTCTTTTACTAAATTTCTTTCATTGTTAAATTCATATGTACTTATTTTTTTTTTTTTTTCAGAAAAAAGAATTGGAAAATAATTCCAGTGAAAGTCCTGTAGCTGACCCTGAATGTTCATTAAAAATAGTCGATGTACATTATATCAATAAATTTAAAGGAAATGTAATAGAACAACACAACAAAGAAAAACCTCATATAATACCACACAAGAAAGCAAAATTAAGAAACTAAAACCCATTCGCACTTTTTGTATCAACAGAATCATAAAACATTTCAAACTTGTACAAGGATGAATCCTTTTATTTTTGTATGATTATTACAGATTTTCTGAGGTAATTACCTAACAATAAGATGAACTCCAATGCATGGGAATTGAAGATTCACAATATTATTTTGCAAGAAGAAATGCAGATTGCAAATTAAAACTAGTGCACATAACAAATTTTTATTTGACTGAAAATAAATATTTTTTAAGATGCATATCGTATTTTTTATTTATTTATTGAATTTAATTCTACTCTTCAATAGTTTACAAATAGTCTGAAAAAAGGCATTGACTCCCACTGATTAATAAATAACAGTTGGATCCAGTGGCAGATTAAGACACAATGGGAGAGGTGTGTGCCTGTGGGCCTCTGAATTTGGGAACCTTCAAATTCTATCTATTGCTAATAAAAAAAGTTACAGTTGCAAAACATGTCTATTCTAGCATCACACTTAAACGGTTATCACTAAATTATGTCGTCATGAATTCATGTATCTATTGGCATACTTCTAATAGGTATGAGTAATTCTCGAAAATTGACCATATTCAAACTATCACAGAATTAACCATATCACTAATATATCAAAAGTAAGGTGACTATTTTGTCGAAACTCAAAACCAGGACATTTGATAAAATAGATACACAGATATGTGTAAGTATATATTTCAATTATTAAAAACAAAAGACAATCGTGGACATACTACAAAAATAACAAATAAATTGTGGTTTTTCTAGTCTACATTTCAATTCTGTTTTTTTTATTATTTTTGAGATGAGTAGATTGACTTAAATAATATATATGTATGTAGTTTGTTTTCTTGAATTTGTTTTTAAAATTCCACACAAGACTGGCTTAAATTATACTTGGTTATTAGTAAATATTATAAGGTTTCAATTTATAAGTAAATGCGTTTTATCACTGGACCAAATATTGGTCATTAAAGAAAAAAGACATTCAGTAGGTGCATTTGTTCCAGGTAAACCAAAGACAATGTTCTACTAATTTACCAATATTTTTGCAATGTATATCATTGTCGATGAGAGCTTGAAATTTTTCCATCCATCTGCACAATAGTGATATGAAATTTTACTCCCAATATAATATTTTTTCATCTGTGATGTAACGTAGAACAAAACAATTTTCATCAAAATAGTTCATCTTCTGATATAATAATTTCAGGAAAATTCTGAACAACATATTCACTACAAATTTGAATGTTTTTGTGGGTGTAAGTATATTGAATTTAATAAAATCCAATTGAATTTTTTTTTGTTTGCTCAATAGATCCTTTCCATTCATCTAAATATTCAATATAGGAGTCATACAACTTCACCATTCTCTCTTTGATAATAATAGATTTTAATACTCTCTCTTCCCCAAGCAGCTTTAAATTTTGCCGTGCTTGTAACAATAAAAAAACGTTTGCTTGAATGACTGAATGTCAACTTTCACTTTAAATCTGTCTTAAAAAAGTATACTTACTTACTGGTTACATCTCACGACTTACCAGAACAAGTGACCTGAAAAACAGTACTGTCCTGGTAAATCTAGTACGAATGATCACCTTTTGATTCAAAAGGTATTGATTATTCAATAACTCGATAAAAAAAAACCGAAAATTTTTTCAAAAATAAACAACAATGGTGAAAAAAGATTTCAACCTGATTCAATACGTGAAGTAAGATTTTAGGGTGACGTTCTATTTAGACAAACTTGTGTCTAATCGAAAATTTTTTAATTCTGGCAACTTTAAGGCTAGCCGCAGACTAGAAACTTTTTTTCGATGGGTAGTTTGGTCGGGTTCTTAATCAATATGGAGATGTATGCAAATTATAACGACTCGTTATAATTTGTGCACTTGCATACATCTCCATACCGATCAAGAACCCGACGAAACTATCGGCCGACAAAAGTCTAATCTGTAGGTAGCCCAAACGTCAGTTGACACATGGTGATTTGATTTCTATCGGCCGATAGTTTAGACGAGTTCTTAATCAGTATGGAGATGTATGCAAATGCACAAATTACAACGATTCGGTATCGGCCGATAAATAAGCTTAATAGACTACATAATTGCCTTCGAACTAAACTAACGGCAAACTATCGGCCGACTGCTAACGATCAATAACACCGGCCGATTGTTTAGTCGGCCGACTCGGCGGATAGTTCAGTTCGCTTCGTCCTTTGACGTCACACGGTCGTGCGTGTTTTTTACAATGGCGCTGTTCAGTGATTCTCCATCGCTGCTTGACGAATCGTCGGTTGTAAAGTTGATAGAGGAAATTGAAAAAAGACCCGCGCTTTATAAAAAAGACTTGAAAGAGTACTTAGATCCTTTAGTGAAGAAAAAACTATGGGAGGATGTTTGTGAAGCAGTTGTTTCCGATTGGAATCGGCTTAGTTCCGAGGATAAAACAAAACAAGGTATGTATCGTATCGATACATGTGTATTTTTCTTAATTTACATATATCTAGTTGCTGCGACCACAAAGTCTAGCTCTAGCACATAGACACGCGTATCGTTGGTCTGAAAGCCTTCTCTGTCGGCATGGGCGGACTGGCTCTTATGTTACATGTCCCTTACTGAAATACGACTAGGGCTAGTGCGGTAAGGTATAGCCTAGACTGCCGCATTTGTCTGGCAAGGCCTTGTCCTGCAATGGATAATTTATAGGCTGCTAATGATGATGATGATATCTAGTTGGGTGTTACCTGATACACTTTATCTCACAATACTTGACGGGTCACACAGCTTAGTGTGCAAAATGACCCTCACTGTGTCTGCGGAGAGATTCAGGACCCAGGTCATATCCTGAGGTCTTGTTCTTTGGTAGAAAATGAAAGAAAAAACATATTTACCGGGTTACCCGACCGTTTGCCAACTTCCAATGTAGATCTCGTTTCCTCGAAATTCGCCTTTCATGCATTCTGTACCTTCACCAAGAATATCGGCTCACGGAAAGACATATTTTGTTAAATATTTTAGTTTAGTTTCACCTAGTGTTGTTGGTACCCAACTAACAATAAGCTGACATAGAGTGGGGTGCATGTAACAGACGGGATGGTGGGCTTCCCCTTCAATATCTAGTAAATACATAATTATTACTCTTTATTATATTGACACAGAATTGTGCCTCTAGGAGAAATAAAGTATAACGACATGTACTGCCACACGTTATTCATATTATTTTTGCCTCGGTTGTTTTCATTTATCGTTAAGTTATTCATGGGACAACTGTAGAGAGTATCTGTGGAGTATTTCACTCCATCTTTGATTCGTACACAATTATGTAGGACATAGCAGGCTTTAATAATTCGAACACAAAACTCAATATTCACATCGATTGGTGTAGTTTAAATTTATTTTTGCATAAGGCGTAATATATGATTTCCAAGTCCAAATGCGCTTCATTGCCAATAACAGAGAATGAAATAACGTTTCCGTTATCATCATCGAACAAATGCCTACCGGAGGGAATATTTAATCGGTTTTCAGAAAGCTGTTTACCCGTTACCAATGTTTATGTATACAAATTTATAATCTGCATCTGTCCAAGCCATTAAAACGCAAGAAAAGAACTTCTTTAAGTTAGAATATGACGATCCAGAATGTTCTTGTTATATCATTATATCATCCGGTATATGCTTGCCATCTATCGATCCAATGACGTTTAGAAAATTTGTGTGATTATAGAATTCGTCTGCAATTTTAACCCAATCATCTTATTGTTCGGTTGCCATATATGTACAACGGCTGAAGTATGTTCCATATTTGCTCACATGTAGTTTTAGTAATATTTCGCATTGTAGAAGCTCCTATCAGATAATCAAAAGACAACCCATTGAAACTAGTTTGGTAGTCATATATTTGTAAATCATATTATTAATTTTCAGCCCATGATGTGCAAAAAAGATGGGGAAATTTACGGACTTGCTTTCGTCGAGAATTGAATGCACAAAAGAACATAAAATCGGGACAAGCTGTGGCCAAGAGGCGTAAATATCTCTATTTTGAGGAATTATTATTTCTTCTTCCTTACATGGAAAATCGACGTACGGAAGGTAACCTGGAAGAGGATGATTTTCAAGAAAATGGTGAAGATGATAGCAAATCTGGTCCTTCCACTACCACGTTAGGTTCCACTTCCACTTCCACGCCTATTCGTCAACGGAAGAAGAGAACTAATGTACCGAATTTAGATTTGGACGAAGCATTATTAAAAGCATTAAATGAAACTAATACTGTCGATGAAGATACAAACTTTGCTTTATCTCTTGTTCCTTCACTCCAGAATTTAACCGCAGTAGAAAAACTCGATGCTAAGATTGGTATTCTTAATATTTTCAAACAGATAATACTAGCCAGGCGTGTTCAGGCTACATTTCAATCAACATCTAACTACAACGTATTACAGCAACCCTTGTCAGATTTTCCTGTATATCAACGAGGAATTAACATCTTGCCGCCAGCACCACAAATGGAGCCTGAATTATTAATTGTAATTTTTTTGTTTTTTTGTTATTTTTTCCTTTTATTTTTTTTTACATATATATATGTATATATATTTTTTTTTTTTTTTTAGAAAGAAGAATTAATTGATGAAAATCCAATAATATCCGGAGACAACTTTGCAGAAAGTGTACAGGTATCCCCCGATTTATGCGGTAGATACGTTCCACGAAAACCCATGTAAATTAAAATCACGTAAAAAAAGTGTGTCTACCCATACGAAAAAATGAGATAGGTTCCAGGGCAAAAAAAAAACGCATAAATTGAGACATGAAGTCGATACTAAATGGGAAAATTGGTTCAGGAAATAGTATAAAAAAAGTCTAACAAAAAATAAAGTTAAATTAAAATAAGATTAAAAATATTGTCAAATTAAATAAAAAACGAAATAAAATCTCATCTCATAAGCTTTAGCAACAGATGAGAGTTTTTCTCCTTTTTGTAAGCGATCCAAAATTTCGAACTTTGTTTGTAATGATATGACTTTTCTCTTAACCGGCAGTTTTGTAACTTCATTTGACATTGTAGGGCTGTATTAAAAACATGTCTAACAATTAGTGTAAATATACTACAAAGGAAAAAAAAAAACAAATAATATGTAAGTATTTTCACAACTTCCATATAGAAAATCACGCGGGAATGTATTGCGATACACTTACATGACAAAAACAAACCTCAGAATAATTAGCGAGGTTCACTGCTTAAGGAAAGAGGGGGGATAAACGGTCATCGATACCGACTTGTGCCCGACCTTTATTTTTATCTTACTAAATAATTTAATTAGATGTCATTATGCAATATTGTAATTAATTAATTAATAAAATATATAATTTTCTTGACCCCATTAAAGTGAAATTGTGTAATTACGTTTTTTGTTCAGTTTTTAGTTTATTTTTTTACATACTTATGTTTTATTTTTTTCAGAAAGAAAGATCTACAGAAGTTCCAATAGAATTTGAAAACAACATTTCTGAAATTGTAATTTATTTGTTCTCTTGTCGGTTTTTTCTTTTATTTTTTTCTTATAAATATGTTTTTTTTTTCAGAAAGAAGAATTAGTAGAAGAAAATTCAACTGATTCTAGAGACAACTTTTCCAAAAGTGTAATTTTATTCTTTTACTAAATTTCTTTAATTTTCAAATTCATGTGTACTATATTTTATTTTTTCAGAAAAAAGAATTGGAAAAAAAAATCGAAAGCCCTGTAACTGACCCTGAATGTTCCTTAAAAATAGTGGGTGTACATTCGATTAATAAATTACAGAAAATTGGAATAGATCTAGCCAACAAAGAAAAACCTCATAAAATACCACACAAGAGGGCAAAATTAGGAAACTAATACCCTTTGACACTTCCTGAATCAAGATGATCATAAATCATTTCAAACCTATACAAGGATGAATTCGTACATTTTTACATAAGGCCATGTTCAGATGACAAGCGCTCAACACGCGTTTTGATAACGCGCGTTTACAACTACATACATTTTATTCAGGCCGTACACATGCTAACACGCGTTGAACGCTGTGCTAACGCCGGTCTGTTGTCAACGCGTGCTTTGAGATCATTGGTTTTCTATGTTTCCGTTCAGTTGAGCGCGCGTTTTCGACGCGCATAGACATATTTCATCAGTACAGTTAATTCAGAAATCGTCCGAAATGGAAACCGAAGCTTTTAATACGGAATTATTTATACATGAAATAGAGAAACGTCCTGCGATATAGGACATGACAAGTAGCAGTTATTCAGATAGGAACTTAAAGATACGGGTTTGGGAAGAACTTGTCCTCATATCTTCGTCCTCGTCGAATCACCGTTAAAACTGTTTCTACGTCTATCTTCGACAAATGTAAGAACTCTACTGAACCTTGGCGGCCTCGGCAACGCGCATTCAACGCCTGACATGCGCGTGTCATGTGAATACTATACAAAAATTTAGCGCGCGTTGAACGCCTGTCATCTGAACGTGGCCTAAAGATCACAGATTGTCTCAAGGAGAAGCTCCCACGTAGGAAATGAATTTCTTAATGAAATTATTTTTTTTTCAATAGATTACATTTATTGTATCGATGTGGTAAAGTATCAAAGCGTGCTGTTCTTGCCAATCTAATTATAAACGGCATTAAAGTTTCAATGTTTTGCTTGTAAGTATATACGAGTAAACACCGTCTGAATACCTGGCATAAAGTTGTAAATAGTCAAACATTCTGCGCACCTGAACTTGCTCTTTTTTTGTTTTGAGGGTTCGATTTCTGATAAAGGCGATTCTTTTTTTTTCAAGCTTTTTTTTACATAAAAATTGTTTTTTTTTTATTTTATATGGAATAATATTGAGACAAAACACAAATATAATTTTTATTTTATCAAAAACAATGTTTTTTCTTCAACATAATTTTTCCGAAAGAGCAAGTACAGGCTCACTGCCTGGTCGGCGATTTACATCTTTACAAAAAGTATCCAGATGGCATTTACTCGTATATATGTAACCAAAATATCGAAATTTTAAAGTCGTTTATCTATTGAAAAAAAAATTTCTATATGAAATTCAATCCCTCCCTGAGAGCTTTTTCTGAGATAATTACCTAAAATGAACGCAAGTGCATGCAAATTAAAGATTCACAATATTATTTTGCAGAAAAAGAAATGAAAATTGCAAATTAAAACCAATGCACATTACAAATTTATATTTGACTGAAAATAAATATTTTTTAAGATTCATATTGCATTATTTTTTTGTATATTGAATTATATTCTTGTCGATAGTTTAACGTGCTAAAATGCACCGATTCTCATTAATCAATGAACTGTAGTTTTATCCAGTGGCAGATTAATGCATTGAGGAGAAGAGGCGCATGTCTAGGGCCTCTAATTCTGAAATATGTCCAAAATTCGTAAAAACAAAAAAAAAACTTGACAGCCTAACGTTAAATTTATTTCATTTACAGATTGTTATTGGTAATCTGTATTTTCAAGAAATCAGTATCCAGACAATTTTGGTGAATCGGTGTCATATATGATCATGGATAAAATTGATTGGATATTTTGCTCTAATATGACAAGTTTACAATTATAAAATTTCTACCTTATTTTTCGTCAAACCATTATTTAGATGTAAATCTTTTCCAATTTTGTGTGACATCTCCTCAAATGATGGAATCTGACAATGAGTGAGACGACTAATTTTGTGAAAGGACAATGACCAAAAATGTATGGGATTTGGTCCAAATTTCCACCACGGTTGTGACATATGCCACCAAATAGCTTATTAAATATACAATAACTTGTCAAGGCGAGAAAAAAAAAAAAATTGTCAGTTAAAAGTTATGACCACGTGAAAACCACATGCTAAAGCATCGCTAAAAAAATGCGTCATGCATTCTGCAACGATAACACATTTTCTCTCTCAGTATGTACATTTACAGAGTACATCTCTAGAGTACATTTTCTCTCAGTTATTGTTTTTTGTTTTACTATTGGAAACCAGTTTTGTGATTTTGTCCCTTCTACACATGAGCTAGAACCCCTCTGTCGACTCTTTTGCTCAGTAAAGAACTCGTAAGTGCGAAAGAGACAATCATGGTGTCTAATTGTAAAATCAGCTGGTTTTTCCCTGACCTACTCTCGATGACCTACCCTATTGTTTAGTCGCAGTCGTTCGTTTGCTTGCTTTCGGTGCGTATTGTGCGATTTTGTGTTGGACTTCTTGAAGAATCTATTGTTGAGTCGGGGTACTTATTCAGACTCACTGTTTTTGCAACTTGTTTGGATTTTTGTGATAATGGAACCGCAAAGAAACTGTGTCTGTTGTAATCATTCTGTGCGACGACGAAGATATCATCAATTACTTGATGCTTTTCTGGAAAGTCACCCGGGAACACGTGAGCATATCCAAGGACTTCTGGCACCCCAACAGGTTAGCTTAGCAATCATATCATCATCATCATCATTGTTGACCGGTTTTGTGCCCACTGCAGGACAAGGTCTCCCCATCAAATATTGGGGGTCTAGACTATATACCTTATCCGAGAGCCAACCTCGTACCGATAAGGGAAATGTACCATAAGAGCCAATCCGCCCATGCTAACAGAAGAGGCTCTCAGACCAACGGTACGCAAGCCTATGCGCTAGACCAGGCTTGTCCAAAATTTCGGTATGCGAGGGCCACTTTGGCCAAAACACGGTCCAACACGGTCAAACACGGCAAAACACAATTTGCATTTTTTTTTTAATTTAACGATAAAATACATATATTTTGATCAGAATGTACTTGAAAAAATCGATTCTTCAATAATTCAAAAAAATAATACTAATTTTCCTCGAATTAGAGCAAAATTCGTAAATTGTTATGTATGAAAAGTGGGGGCCAGTCGCGCGAGCACTGGGGGCCAGTTTGGCCCCATAGTGGCACTTTGGACAAGCCTGCGCTAGACTTTGTGGTCGCTGACTCTCCACTAATTGTAAGCAGATCGCAATGATCACCCGCGGGGCAGACGAGGTAAAGACTGAGCAGACTGCGCCCTCGCTGACCACTTTTGCGATCGCAATGACCACCAGTTTGTCAGACGAGGCGAGACCGTTGACTCTACGTGGCTTGGGCCTCGGTAGAACACACGTCATTGGTCTTTACCATTACCAAAGAGTTTTTTTTTTATTATTATTAACTAAATGGTCATGCAAGTTATTCTCATTCTTAATTTGTACGTGCGTTCATCCCACTAACAATAAGTGTATTTCTGTATGACTTTCGAAAGTGAGTTAGTTAATGTTAGTTGATTCTTGATTCTTGATGTCGCAATTATTTCAATTAAGAATAATCAAAAAGAGCATGCGGTTATTTTTTTATTTTTGTTTTGAGAGACATGAGATTACGTGAAGTAGGCTCACCACTTGTAGATAAAAAGTGTTATTTTCTGAAATTCGATTTAATGGTTATTCACGGAAGTCACCATTTGACATTTTTCTTATATTACGTATTTTAAGAATTAGATACCATGGTCAAAAACTCGCAATATCGAATTTTGTTATATTTTACTTGCCTTTGAATTGTTGCCGTTTCGTTAGCTTATTGTTTTGTCGTGTCAGCCGGCGACCCTACTTACCTGAGCAATAACGAGTTAAATAAAAGAAACAAAAAAGGATAACACGTCGCGAAGCAGTTTTGTTTATTTGATTTTTTTTTGTTACAGTTACTGCTTAACGGCGAACAATATATCTGCCGTAATTGCTGGTTGAGAGTGCAATACGCTGTTAACCGTAATCGACACCAAGACGATGAAAACGGCCCATTGCCTTTTGTTGGCAGACCAGCTGAAGGCTTCTTTGAAACCACAGAATATACAAGGTCCCCAAATACATCAAATACATGTATTTTTCATGAATGCGGAAGTGACAGTAGATGTCGAATTCCAGAAACCATTAAACTCGATCTTTTGATGTACTCAAACTATTATGTACCTGCAAGTGCAAGGGTGTGCAGAGAACACTTGGATCAAAATCAGTGGCACGATTTGATTGGTGCTCCAAATGCAACAAATCAGTTTACGGGAGAAATGTTTGTAGACATGACCAAAACACTTCAAACTGCTGTAAGAAATCATCCAAACACAATGGATTTTGAAGATCTCCGATCAATAGATCCGGTAGTTCTACATTAATTTTAACTGACAACACTTTTTTTTTTTCGCGCCTTGACAAAAGTTATTCCATATTTAATTACCTATTTAATGGCATATGTCACAAGGGACTCACAACCGTGGTGGAAATTTGGACCAATTTTGGTCATTGTCCTTTCCAAAAAATATGCGATTAGGAGCCGTTTGTTGCAGAACCATTAGAATTTATCGGCCAAATTTGATTTTACAAAACTCGCTCAAAATGTTTTACATTATTCTCAGCTTCAAGAAAAACTGAAGTAAATGTATGTGTATATGTTACAGTCCGAGAGTATAACCGGCCGTCCGCATGAGTTGAATCTGTCTACATACAAATCTTCATTTTCATTGAGCTTTATGTACAACGATTTAATGCTCATGTATAAAGGTGGCCATATACGCTACGAAAAATCGTTACGATCAGACTGTACAGTTCGAACGGTACCGATAAATCGCTACATGTATGTTATTGGTGTACCATTTTGACAGTTGTGAAGCGTTGAGATAGTAATATTTACTTCTATTGTTCCTGACAGTTTTTCATTATTGAAACATAGAATACGTTGTTTCTGGCGTTTTTCATTATCATTGGTAATTTTATGCGTGATTTCATCGATCATGAAATGTTAAAGTATGAATACAATCCGAACGTCTAATGTTGTTCCAGGCGTGCCAACCTCATAATTATAATAATTCTATCATAATATTACTAAACTTGCCAATAAAATTTTCGCCAATCGATATTTAATAAAACTCTACCGATAGTTAGATCCGAATAGATCGCAAAATACGTATTTTCAGAGCCAAAAAAAAGATATTAAGACAAGTTTTGTGATTTTGACAGAGGCTTAGTGCCTGGCGAAAAGGCACTCACTAACGGCGTTTTAAAGCTACTTTATTCCAGAACGTTACATAAACTTATAACTAGTGATTGGAATATGAGCGTTAAATCCTATGTTATAAAGTATAATTTCGCATACTAAATTTAAAGCTTATATCTTGGTCGATTCTATCCGTACTGCTGGACTGGCTTACGCTCGGTTTATAACATATATACGTGAAATGTAGGTTTGCTAAATTATTTCATTCCCCAGATCTCCACCAGTGATGTAGTGCAAAAAAAAAAGTGCCGGAACGCTCAATTTTTACACCCCCCCCCCCCCTCAACATAAATTATTTTGAAGGTTTTTTTTAAATAGCTAATAATGATTTTTATTTTAAACATCAAAATAAGGGTTTTTTTATAATATGTCATTTTTATAATATTTTCATATATATATATGTATAATCCAACAACAAGAGGATAATTAAAATAATTATTTTTATATACTTACTTATATTTTATTTTTGAAAAACGTTCAAATTGTTAGATAAAAAAATTTGTATTACGTAAAACAAGCCAAAAAGGCGCCACAGACAAAAATTTTTTTCCAAATGTTTTATTTAATCAAACTATCACCAAAACCTATCAATTTACTTATTTTCTTTGGTTTATTTTCTAATATTTTCACAAAAAAATTTCTCATATTTAGAAAAAAGTACCGGAACGCGTTCCGGCTAACAATAAGAAATAAAGTGCGGGACAACGTTCCGGCCCCACTACACCACTGTTCTCCACCTTTATCGCAAAGATTGGGGGTGACATTCCGTTTGGACAAGCTTGTGTCTAATCAATGAATTTTTCAGTTTGGCAACATTGAACGTCAGTTAACACAGCAGTTTGTAAACATTGGTTTATCAGTCAGTATTATTTGTGCGTTTACGTATTTTGTATGTAATTTTTCGATAATCAATTACAATGGCGTTCAGGAAGATGATGGCCTTTTTTAATTTGGTGCACGATGAAAGATCAGCCTTTGAATTTTTACAATCAAAAAACATTACACAGCAGGAACAATTGTGCACAAAAAAACATAAGATGAAAATATCCTTCACTGGAACTGAACCTAAATGGCGATGTATTGAACCACAATGTGGAACTGCTATACGGTGTCGAATCAACATATGGCTTCAGAACTCCACGATACCTTTACATAAAGTGGTTCATTTCATTTACATTTGGGCAGAGAAAATTCTCCCAATGGAACATCGTGCAGCAGAACTTGGCATGCTGGAGGCGTCAGTCGCTATTTTGAACGATCATTTATACGAGGTTTGTGCGTGGCGGAATGAACAAGGAGACGCCATGATCGGTGGAGAAGGAACGGTAGTCGAAATCGATAAAAATGTCTTGGTCCGTCAGAAACACAAGTTTGAAACGAATATTCCCCAACAATGGGTTATCGGTGGTATTTGTCGGGAAACTAAAGAATGTTTCATTGACAGAGTCCCCGATTGTAAAGCCGAAACACTTATGCCGATTATTAGGCTACGTGTAAAGCCCGGCACGAAGATCTTCACCAATTGTTGGAAAGATTACAGAGAAATCTCAAAGAATGATTCCGAATACGAAACCATTGACAATCAATTGAATTTCGCCGATCCTGTGAAACGTTCGAATACCCAACAGATCACCCGGATGTGGGGTTCTTTGAAATGGGAAAACGAGATGATACAAAAAACAGACAGGGTTTTTGCTGAGCCGTATCTGAAGGAATTTGTTTGGCGAAGGAAGTTGCATGATCGCAATGCCTTTGAGACCTTTCTTCAAGACATATCTTTGTTCCTTTGTACGGTAAATATATGTTTCAGAAGAACCATGGTTTTTCTTACACTGAAGTTATATTTTGGAATAGATATGAAATAATGAATATTCTAATTCTTTGTGTTAAAAAATAAGTAATAAAAAAATCAGAATGTTCATTTAAAGGAAAACAAATATCATCTGTGGTATATTTTTTACAATATGGTTTATTTCAAGCTTTTTATTTTTTTAAGAGCTATATGTTATAATATTTTTTATATATCTTAAATTGTTGGATTTCACAATATAGAATCAGAAAAATTAAAGGATCATGAATTAAATGAGATTAAAAATAATTGCATTGCTTAACTGATTTTTTTTTTGTTAAAATTATACTTTATTTAATGTTTCAAATGTCTGATGATAAATATTATTTCAGATAGATGAACTAGAAGAATGTCCATGTGACGATCCAATAGAACCTGAATGGTTAATTGTAAAGCTTTGTACTCTTGTTAGTTTTTCCTTTTATTTTTATATATTTATAATGTTCAATGGTTTACTTTTTTTCAGAAAGAAGAATTAGTAGAAGAAGGTCCACTAGAATTTGATGTATATTTTGCCAAAATTGTAATATTTTGTTCTTTGTTGGTTTTTTTTATTCAAGCTTTTTTTATTTTTTATTTTAATTTTTAATATTCTTATCTTTTCAGAAAGAAGAAGTAATAGGGGAAGATCCAACAGATTTAAAAAACAACATTGGCAAAATTGTAATATTTTTTGTTCTCTTATTAATTTTTTCTTTTGTTTTTATGTACTTATAATTTTTTTTTTCAGAAAACAGAATTAATAGAAGAAAATCCTACAGACTTTGGAGACAACTTTTTGGAAATTGTAATTTTTTGTTCGCTCATTAGTTTTTTCCTTTGTTTTTTATGTATGTACACTTTTTATATCTTATTTTTTTCAGAAAGGAGAATTTACAGAAGATCCATTAGCATCGGATAACAACATTACTAAAATTGTAAATATTTTTCTCTCATTGATTTCTTCTTTTATTTTTACATAAGTATATAATATACTTTCTTTTCAGAGAGAAGAATTAATCGAAGAAAATCCAATAGAATTTGTAGACAACTTTGCCGAAATTGTAATTATTATTTTTTTACAAAATTTCTTTCATTTTCAAATTCATATATGTATGTTTTTTCTTTCAGAAAAAAGAATTGGAAAATAATTTCAGTAAAAGTACTGAAGCTGGCTCTGAATGTTTAATAAAAATAGTCGGTGTAGATTCTATTAATAAATTACAGAAAATCGGAATAGATGAATACAACAAAGAAAAACCCCATAAAATACCACACAAGAAAGCAAAATTAGGAAACTAAAAACCCTTTGGCATTTTCCGTATCAACAAGATAATATACAATTTCAAACTTATACAAGGATGAACCCTTCTATTTTTGCATGAGTATTACAGATTACCTAAGATGAACGCAAGTGTATGCAAATTGAAGATTCACAATGTTATTTTGCAAGAAGAAATGAAAATTGCAAATCAAAAATAGTGCACATATTACAGAGCACAGATTTAAATTTAACTAATTGTAAAAATAAATATTTTTTATGATTCATATCGAATTATTTTTTATTTATTGGATTTTACTCTCGTCAATGGTTTAGTGTGCTGAAATGCATTGATTCCTACTGATCAATGAATTGCAGTTTGATTCGAGTACTCTGGTTGTCTGTAGAGTAAAAATGCATTATTAGTGAACATACATTTTTACTAGCATTTTTAGGAATCTATATATTTTAAAAATAAAGAATACACTTTATACAAAAGACTTAACCTAACCCAACCTTTTTATTATCAGAAAAAATATACTTTTGCTGATAACACATTTTCACTATGACATATTTACTAAGCGCCCTCTTTAATAAATGGTTATTTGCCAAATTTGCTATGTCCTTAAAACGTATTTTCAATAATTTTCTGTATTTTTTTATTTTACAAATCGAGGTAGTTTTGAACTTTGATTTTTTTTCCTTTTATACTATCAAGGAGAAGGCACGAAGTCGATATCTCGAATTTTCATGAAATTTATTTTGGATATACATATGTACTTACAATTAGATTAAAATTATTGTACTCATATGGTAAAGTATATATTAAAGTTTCAGTTTATAATGTATTGTTTAGCAAATGAAACAAATCAATTTTAACGGTCGATTTTATTAACATGATCAAAATATTTAATTAATTAGAAATATATCAATTACAAAATAATAATGTTCTGAAAATGACAAATGAGGATGAAACGATGATGAGCTTATCCATCTACTACATACATATAACAACTTATTAATAAATTATTTTTATTACAGCTTGTTGTTATTGAGCACAGTGATAGACTATAAATATTGGTGACTAGAAAATAAATTATGCTCTACGACGGAATCGTCGAGAATATGATAATATAATAATTCCGTATATGCAAAGAAAACAACTTTCATATTTGATTTGATATTTCTTGGTCATTTATCATAATATTTTCTACTATGTATATAAATTTGTTGATATTTTTCAATTTTTAAGTCATCATCTCAATAATTTTCATAAAAATAGTATGGAAGACATAAATAACAAATACCTACGAATAAAATATCAGCAATGTCGATATATTTACTTAATGTGACTGACTTTGTTACAATTCATGAAAGGATGTGTATGATCTGAAAATTTTATTTCAGTATAAAATTAAATTTGGCACTGATTGTGAGTAGTTGAAGTAAATATTATTTTAACGGATTGATAAGTTGGTTAAAAAAAATAGTTTAGTATATTTAAAAAACAATGAAATTGTTCCACACAGCCATTAAAGTCACTTTTACAAATAATTAAATTATGTATTCTTATAACTTACATTACTAGGTGTACGTTTTTCGTAGGAACTAAAATTTCGGAATGTGCAATTCATATTGACAAAAATATTAAAAAAAATAAATCAATAATCTTACAAAAAATAAATCATTGAGAAAGATGTAAATTTTTTCTAAAAATAAACATTTACCATCATATTTATTGTTATACAAAATATTAATAAATATTCAGATAATTTGCTATAGAAAATCGATTGGTATGCTAAATATTCATTTTATTTACAAACAAGTTAAAGAATATAAAAATATATTCTTATATATTAGTGTGTGAAATATTAACAGTGATGGACATTTTTCTGGAATATTTATATAAAAATCTTCAAACAGAAGATTAATATAAAAAATCAGTTCAATTTTTCTTCATTATAAAATCACATTCCATTTCAGTGATAGTTAATTCAATGATAAACATGAAAAACATATTTTTCAAATAACATCTGATAATTTTTTATCAGTTTTCTTTTCTACTTTCTTATCTTCCCACTTTTTCACTATCTTCAGAGGATAACACAACAACGCCGAGAATGTGTATAACCCACCAGCAATGTAAAATGAAACATCATAACTTTGCGTATAATCTTTGAAGAAACCTGAAAATTTTCACAACAATTAATTCATTAAGCCTAAAAGAAATTGTTTACTCAAAAAATAAGAACCCAGTTAAAAAATTTTATTTTACCTGCTATTGGAACTCCAATAATTGCAGCAATACCTTGGAACATCATAAGCAAACCGAAAGCATTTGTCAGTTTTTCTAATCCCATCAATTCTACTACTATAATTGATCTGAGTGATGCAAAACAAGCTGAAAAAATTATATTCAAATATTAACATTCAAATTTTAAATTGAATACATAAACTTAAGATATTATATATAATAATTTATATACCAATAGATAATCCGAATACAGTATAGTAAGCAAACTGGAAGCCTGCAGTATAGCTAATTCCACTGAATATCGTGGCCAATCCACCAACTGTTATCGCAATATTGTTGATCATTAATGCATCGATTCCTAAGGAGCTGACAACACCACATACAATCCTTCCTACTGTATTAGCAATTCCCAAAACGCTAACGATCCATTTAGCGGTATCAATATCCATTCCGTTCTCTTTTGCTCTTTGAGTGCCATAAATAATTGGAGCAAAAAATCCCATCATGGAAAAGAAACCACTCAAAGCAAGCATAATAAATGAGGGTGATTTCAGAAGGCTGAAGTCAAGCATAGTGGCTAGAGTTCTTCTTGCAGCAACAGGACAAATTGTACATTTTGCTTCAATTTCTTCATCTACATCTTCAACTGTAGGCAAATGCGTGACTGACATATGATATGCAATTGATGTTCGGCTTTGATATTGAGGAATTTTTTTTAGACTGCCACCGAAGAATATATCTTCACGGTACATTGGTCTCGATACTTGACTTTCATTAGTAAGTGTGCCTCTTCGACTCCTTGGCTGGCGTCCACTGATTGTATTTCTTCTTTCGCCATTATTACTATCTTCATTCAATAAAGGAACTGTATTTTCACCATTTTCGGGATTAGGATCTTTTCCATTTTCAACAACTATGTACTTGACAGGTTTAGTGTGACCATTTCCCTGAGAATCTTTTGTAGCTCCAGCATTGGCTGACATTCTTCTCATTTCTAAATTAGTATGGCTTTTCCTGAAGACTTCTTCTGCCGTTGGGTAGTTATCATTTGCGGCTACACCCATCCAAGTGTGAGCTGAAGATTTATTTTGCATTTCTATTGGGAATACAAATCCTGAATCTGATTTTTGTTGAGCTTTCAAAAGCATAGAAAGTTTCTCGTCTTCTTCTTTTTTTTCACTCACTTCTAAATTTGAAACATTTACCCGCACTGGTTTCAATGGCCTGAACATAACTCCGCAAATTGTAGTTACCAAAATCATAGCTAAAAACGATTAACAAACAAAATTAAAATGATATTGTCGACTTACAATAATTGAGTAATTATATAGTACTACCTCCATGTATAACAATAGTCATTCGCCATTCAAAATTATTTATTAGTGCGCTAGTGAGAGGAGCTATGATAAATGCTCCGACTCCTGAACCACACATAGCGACACCGGTAGCTAAGGCTCGCCACCGTTCGAAATAAAATCCAACAGTAAGAATAGCAGGAATGTAAATCATCGAAAGACCAATCCCTAAAAATATTATTATTTAATTAAGTTAAAAAAAATTATTTTATTCATATAAAAAATAATAATTTCTTACCTCCGAGGGTTCCATAAATTAAAAACAAGTAAAGAACACTATTAGCAAAATATGATAAAGCAAAACATGCTCCAGTTATAATTGCTCCTATAATTGTTACTATTCTAAATCCATAACGATTTGCTAAGGCACTGACAAACGGGCCAGCAATCAAATAAAAACCTGAAAGCAATGAACTCACAAAGGCCACTTGTGCTTCAGACGCCTGGAAAAAGTAAAAAATTGAAAATATTTTAATTTTTATATAATGTTTTGAAATTAAATAATGAATAATAATTACATCAAATGCTTTACTAATAGATGGTAAAAGTAGTCCACATGAATATACTATGCCATCTACTAACACATTACAAACAAAAGAGGCTACTACGACTACCCATCCCCATCCTCCATCTGGCGGAACTACCTGAAAAGAAACAATTTTGTTTTATATTATATAATAGACAAACATATTCAATATTTTTTCCAAGTACTCAAAGTGAAGAAGAAATTTTTTTTATTGACAACAGTACAAAAGGTCGTATTGATTTTTAAAAATGTAACACAATTTTTTTCTGGAAATTTCCACGGGTAATTTTTATGTATCGAATATCACAGGCCTTATTTGCCAGATTAATTTACATCATTTATCATAGCACATGTTTTCAACCTCAGTGTTATTAACCTTTGATGTATGTACAAGTACTTAATTACATATGATTAATTTTCTTCCTAAACTAAGGAAAAACGATGTATTATATAGGTATGTACGTTATAGATTATTATCAGGCTCATATACAAATCTGGGACATATTGAAGAATAAATGTCACAAAGTGCAAGAGTGCAGAAAGTCTTGGAGTTTGATAGGAAGCAATTAATCATATTAAGTTGATTGTCTAATAATAATTGTTCAATCATCTGATCGCAGCATCGACACGATTAATCCTGTTAATGGAAAACGTTGGATGTTGCGCTGACATCAAATATCGAATGTCCCACTTTTCACTTTCTCAACACAAACTATTTTCACGTTCAATATACCAACTATAAAACTAAAACAATATTTGACTACTCAAAACTAATTTGTACGGTATTGAACGTGTAGTGTCTAGCAGCAACTACCAAAACACAGTTGAAAAAATATTTTTTCAGCTGTCAACGCACAATGAGTGTCTGCTGGAAAAAGAGGTGCTGAAAGGTGATTATGTTTTTATTTACCAATTCTGCTTGTTCTTGGTTACCACTCTTGGGGGTGGCACCGCCGCTGTCTCCGAGACCACTCTCATTAGAAGGGGACTCTAGACGGTCTTTTTCAATCTTTTCTTTGGCCGACATTTTTGTTCACTGAAAATATATGAAAAATATTATTTTTAATGATATAATATAATTCGATTTTGTAAAAAATATATGAGATTGACAATTTACAATTTTGCTCTATAATTCTACATTTTTTGTATATAGAATATATGAATATATTTTTGTTGTATTAAATATTTCTATTGGAAAATTGAACTTTTTCAAGTACATATTACAATAATTTGTAATGCAATTTCAAATGAAAATTACTTTTGTAAGAAGTATACATCTGTTTTATACGTATAATATATGTATGTGATAGCTTTATGATCTATTTTCTTAATTGTGATTGATTTGTAAAAGCAATTTTTATATTATCTAACACATATAAAGTACAAAGATAAAACCTTTTAAGAAAATCTTCGGTAGAAACAAGACGATTTATATCAAATCGTTAACTTTATCGATTTATTAAAAGATAAATCAAAAACAATAAATCAAAAATCAAAATCAAGATAACGAACGATTGGTCGTGATTTACAAAATCTCGATTAAAGCAAGACTGATCATCAAAAGATAATAATTGAGTTTAATGTGGTCAAATTATTTATGTGATTTACCATATAATATATTATCTATATATATTTTTTTTAACGAAGGAAGTGGTTCAATATCTGCAAAATTAATCTCGACGTTCCACATAATAAAAAAAATTATTTGTGTCGACTTTAACATATTATTATTTTTATATAACTCGAATGCAACGATTAACATTTAAAGAATCGTACATTACATAAAAAAAGGAGACAAAGTGGGCACAAGAAAAGTTATCGAATATTCATGACCCGTTATTTAAATTTTCGATCGAAACAAAACAAAAATCGTATAATTCGCAACGAGGCGTGCATTTCGAAATCAAATCCTACTTATAAATAAAAAACGAGAGAATGTCAAATTTTTATTTTTGCCGACGAAATTTTTACGCTCTGTCTGGCACTAGTGTGTTAAATAAACGTTCACGATCACAAACTTTTCGTATTTTTTTTTTTATATCGAAAATTAATATTTACCTATTGATTATCGAAGTCCAATATTTGAATAAATTTACTGTTTGCTTTATAATATATAATTGATCATAACTTCATCGACATTCAAATCTAATTCACGCGTATCTTTAGTGAACTTTTTAAATAACATTCTCCATATTGATAATAAAATCATCAACATATTGAATACGTCAAATATTGCAGATAACCTCAGATCTAGCACGAAAACATTGCGACAAATATGAATTGATTTATTCAAGCGGATATTCGGATATTTAAAGTAAAAAATTACAGGACCGCGCGTCTGCACGTTCGCCATTACGCAACGTGGAGAATTAACAATATGGCGTCGCGATTTTCGGAATCCATCAGATTCGATTTGCATACAAATGTGGTCACCGAACTTGGTTAGGAGGTTCGAAAACGAGAACCGGCCGACGTCCTCGAGGTTCTAAAAATCGAAAATCAAAAACCGTTTCGGCAAGATGGCCGACGAATGGCGCGCTCCAGAAACCGCGGTCAATGTCGCCAATTAAAACGGCGGTTTGTCTGACGATTAGACGGGCGATATTGTTAATTTTGGGGTTTTAGTGCTGTCGAAGGATTCCGATTGTGGTTTCTGAGAAGTGTGTATGGATAAGTATGTTAGTTTCTGGGAAATGTGTATCAAATATAATGGCATATGGCGAACATCTTGATGCTCGGAGGAAGTGCAAGTTCAATGTCGGTGTTTGGACTTTTTGTAAATTAGTTCTTCCGTCTTTTTGTTGAATTTGTATATGCGTGTCGGTGCGTTTTGAAAAAAAAATGTTTGTACATGTGTAAAGGGTGTGAATGTTGAAGATGGCGGTGGCGATTTGGTTCCCAGAATTATCATATTGTGTTGTTCAATGTTATATGTAAATTTTATAATAATTTCTGTAGATAATATTATTGTTTTTATTGAAGATTATTACTTCCTGATAAATAATAATTCAAATTAAAAACAAAAAACATTTGATACACCTTCACAAAAATCAACGATATAATGATTGTATAATATTTTAGTTTCATCAAAAATGATTGCACATATTCAATGCATTTTTTTTAATGTATCAATTAACACATTTTTTTCAACACAAATAATAAATCTAATTTTCAGGAAAAAAATACATTCATATTTTAAGTTTTTCACAATTCAAAAGATTCAAGATTATAACAGTCACTAATATATACTCAATTTTAAAAGTATATTCTTTACAAACACATACTTTCAATCAATAAATAAATACATAATAGCAAAATAACAACCAATACACAGTTTTTTCAAAAAAAACCTTCATATAATAATTTCTAATCCGATATTTATACAAATCATCAAATCCAACAATATCTCAAGAAAGCACGCGATCCGAACCGACCTTCGCCGAAACACAACACCATAATACATTTGCAACAAATCCCACGAATCAATAACCCGAAAATCAAGGGCGGCAATCAATCACAATATATTTTATTTCAGATCTGAATTTCAGAAAACAGGTACGAGCCACAAAACAAAACGCCCATCGTCACCGACGAGCGAAACCCGATCGAGTTCAACAGCCTCACATATGGGATATGCATCGAGATGTAATGGGTTTTATAAAATACATAATAACACACTGCAGAAATGTTAAATTTTCGAATCGTGGTCGTTTTTGATGTACCCTTTCGGGCGTAGGTTAAAAAAAACGACTATTGGGACCTGTTATTATTTTGTATCACGGAACAATCGTAACTGTAATTTTTATGGTGTAATCTATGTAATTAAATTGAATTATTCATGTTTCGAGAACATGTGAGTGCATTGTTCTTATTATTCGGGTGGGTGTTTAATTTGAAAAATATGTTTTATAGTACCAATTAAAATTATCTTTAACACATATTTTTGATTTGTTATGAAACCAAATTAAATCTTAAAAAAATGAGATATTGAACACAAATCTTAAATTGAATTCAAATTTATCGATGTTGTTAACTGTATGAAAATCACAAATCGGTATAATCAAAATGTTTTTTTAAACAAACAGATCGAATCGAATCAATTATATTTTTCGTCATCACTTTTGTATGGATTCGCTATCAATAGATATCACATGAGAAGATGTGATTGACCTTGTCTGTTTTTGATAGCATGACGTCTTTGTGTGTCAAAAAAACTATAACAAAACAACGAAAAATGTTCAAATTTTACAAGTTAATCAAATAAACTTATATCTAGACACGATGGAAAACATGTCCGAAAATTAAAAACAAATATTTATACTACTATTATCTGGGTTTTGGTACTATTTTACATAATACTTTGACGAGTTTGTTTTTTACGACACTTTTCATTAATTAAAATCGTATTTTTGTCCAACACAATTAAAAAAAAAAACTGAATTGTGTCACGTAAATAACTTTTATCGGAGTTTAACCGCAATAAGGGTCATAGATTTTACCAAATCCAAAAATTATAACAGGACTTTGTAAATGCACATGTTTTTAAATTCGAAAACAAAGATAATTGAGCGATTAAACAACTCACTGTGAACGATTTACTCAGTTACAAAGCATCGATGTTGTTTTTTAAAACAAACAACAATAGTAATGCACTTTCCATCGCATAATATTGTCAATAGTATAAAATTTTTATTGTTAATTTTTTCTGATTAACAGTTAACGCTCGCTTATCGAACAAAATTACACTACAGACTGTAAAATGTTCACCTTGGCCGCTAAAACTACGCACTTTCGATATGTAAATTTTCATTATCGAGTGAACGGAACACACCTGTCTCGAACTGAAATATCAAAATCATGTTTTGAATTTAATTTAATTAAAAAACTTCGGAAAAAACGACAGAAAAATGTGGACGGAACGCCATATTGATATTTTGACATTTTTTTCGCATATTTGCGCATGTCCATGGATTATTACGATTTTTTAAAATATAATAAATAGTTATATTTCAAAATCATCATAAGTATATAATCATTAATCTTTCAAAATATACAAAAAAATTCCAATATCAATTTAAGTAAATCTCAATCAATGTATTATTTACATCTTTTAACTCCATACATTAATTGTTCATTTAATTTTCCGGGTTATTCAATACAAAAAATATTAACAAACAAAACACTTCTATAAATACACAAAAGTACAAATTTCACATTCAACAAAGAAATGTAAGACAATAAGAAATGCATTGAGGACGGTTCAAAAAGCGCCGCCGCGCCTTCTCAACATTTTCCCACAAAAATCGATTTAAATTCGAACCGCTTCTTTTCAGAATTTTCCAATTTGTCGATACAGAAATACAGCGCGTGTCAAAGAAATAAAAACGAGTCGTTCGTAATAATATCGTGTGTCGCAATTAAAATGGCGCAACGAAGAATCAGAGCGGTGAAAGTGGGCAAAACTTGATTCGTCGATATTTTGAAATGTGGTTTTATTTTTTTATATTTTGAGGTTAAAAGTTGACCCCGAAACAATCTGTATGTCACACGATAAGGGCTTTGCCATAACAACGGTGCGGTTATTTTTTTTAATCTTTTTTTTCTATCCAGAAGTGAAACATGTATTCGATTCATCGATACTTGTATAAATATTTTAAATTGTAAGAATTTTATAGTTTTTTTCAAGCTTTTTATAATTTATTTTTATGCGATTTTTAAGTTGTAAAACGTTTTTTCTTAGATCCAATTTTTTTTAAATAATTTGTTATAAATTTATCAAACCTGTATATTTATTTTTAAAACACGTTTTTTTTTAAAGTAACCAGTTTAATGAACGATCGAGATAACTTAACAATACAAAAAAAGTATTTAAGAAAATCAAAATATAAATGAGAATATATTATTCAATATCATCATAATTACATGCGGATTCAACTTTTACTGCTGCATGAAGACCTTTCCAATTCTTTTTCTTTTTTACAAACTTGAGTAACTTTTTCATACATTCGAATTCACCCTCGGTTTATCCTGTTTGCTTTTATAATTCTTCGAAAATCATTTTGAAATTTCGCGTATTCTTCTATCATCCACATTAGCAATCATTACAAAGTCATTACTCTTCCCATGTGTTTCTTTTTATTCCCTTTCAGGTTATTCCAAACTAATTTTCCTTAACGTTTTTGTATTCAATATGCACATTTTAAAACCATATCATTACTAAGAAGATCCATCAATCAATCAATTTTTTTTTTTACATAAAAATTTTATTTTTGAAAGCCCCAATCATGCTTTTATATACTTGTGATTTCACTTTTCACTCGTTCGTGTATTTTTTTTTATCATTTCGTTGAAATTTACAACCTTCCTTTCACTCAACACGTTTATTTCCTTGTTTATTCAAAAATCAAATTACCCATCATCAATTCGACCCCATTAAACTCATCACAATCGACACAAACAAAACGATTAGACCTCCCACAAAACAATCAACACCCCCCCATTATCCGGCATTAGATAAAAACAATTTGAGAACCTTTGACTAAACAAAGAGTCCGTCAGGTCATCGAACAGTGGCGGCTGAACTACGCACATGAATCACATTTCTCATAGCCGGCTAATTAGCGTTCGGAAAAGCACTCGAAAAGCGACAAAGAACACTGTTTGTGTTGAAGGGTCGACAATCTGATGCTTCTCAAATATCCTGATGATTAATTGTGGCTATTTAATTGTTTTTATCGGGGAAAATTTGGGTGAAATGAGGAGTTTTTATCTTTGTAATGTGTTTTGATTTTGTGAAGGTTAAAGGTGTGTTATTTATTTATATTAAAATTTTGTTTTATTTGCTTATTATTAGATACAAGTTTTTAAATATATTTTATAATTATTTAAATTTCGTAATTTAATATTAAAATTTTAACGAATGCCGAAAAATCGTCTATAGATAGAGGCAACGATGTTAGGTGGTTCAAAAAATAATTACTTTTATATTTTTACCTCAAGATCTATTCATTCGATAGAAAAGAAATTTACTCTCAATAAAGCCACATACCTTTCCTATATTCTAGAATTTTATTTTTTGGACTTGCACCATCTCGGAATTAAAATATATGATATTTACAACATAATAATTTCATGATTTATACACTTTAAAACTAACACTGATTATGATTTTGGCATTAATAAAAATAATTAAATTTCGATATATGCCCATTTAAATAATTTGAAAAGTTATTCAATAAAAAAATTGATCGAAATTCATACACGTATGTACTATTTTTTATATATTTCTTGGCCTCAATTTGAACAGATTTTTAGAACAAATTCACATAAACCGAAGGATGACTATAATTTCTCCCACGTTTAATCCAAATTGCAAAAAAACTAGTCACAGCACATACCAATATATCTAGCCGTCTTTGTCGCAAAAGTAGACTATTACCAAGTGTCAATTAAATTCGCAATTGATTAAAAAATCCCGCCACCTTCGCACGCCATTGACCACGTAAATAGTTACGTGAATCGTAAATTCATTCTGATCCGAGAGAAATATCGTACACTTCGAATAATAAACATATTTAATAAATTATTTATCGAATTAATTGTGAAAATATCACGAGCGTCATTGCATTATTCATATGACTGATCATGATCCCAAGGATTGTGAGATTTTTCGTTTTTTTTTTTAATTTTATTTTGCAGTGAAAGAAATCTCGTTTTCCATATATGGTTCTAGATATTGCTGTTTTAAAAATCCGATTTTTTTTATTTGCGAAAAAAGTTTTATGTAAGTATTTTCTTACTGCTTATATGGGGTTCTATTCTATATACATTTATTAATAACCGTTAAGTAAATTTGTGATTTGAATCCGAAATTCCTGCAAATAAATGTCTTTGTTTCATGACAGATCTAAATTTAAAATTATTTTCAAGCGCAAAAGCTATTTATTACACATTTAGAGGTCGATAATCGTGCAAATATTCCGCATATACAAATTTCGTCCGAATCACTGTCCCATAATCAATTCAAACGTACACAAGTTCGAATTCCAAATATATTCAAATAAAGGCGGGAAACCGAACGCTCTTCGGACCCGCATTTTCGATGCATCATTACAATAAAAACGCGAAATAATACACAAATCGATTATTAACTTTTTTCCCCCGTCGTGCAAACACAATTTAACGAATTGGGGATGATCCGAAAAACAATACAATATAATATGGCCGCCGCAGTAATGGCCGCGTTATCGTACTTCGCTCTGCAATGCGTATGTCCCAAAAACAGAGGCATCAGAACCGAATTTATCTGGTTACTGTTAGGAAATAGTGTGCATAAATAATATACACATTGCCAGAACACATGTGTACTCGCGTATGGGATTATTCAATATGTTAATGATTGAAATTCGAGCGTTAAGCTGACGATTGGTGGGCGCTCGGAAGCGACCATGAATTTTATGTTAATTAATTATGTAATTATGAATTATTTATATAATATGTTTTAATAGGTTGTGCGTGTGTTGATTATATATTTTTTAATTTTTAAAATGTAGTTTTTAGCGCTTTTTTGAGAGTTAACGTCGATTCGCATCGACGATTCAGTAAGACAATTAATTGCAGTGTAATTGGTACGTCGTCGTTTTATTGATAAATTTTATTCTTTATGAAGAAGATCACATAAAAAATATTTAAAAAAAAAGTTTGAATCAATTCGAATTTGAAATCGGATGGTTACAGTATCGATTTAAGAATATAAAATGAAATATTTTTGGTAAGAAAAATAGATAACGGTCGTCGCTGTATTGAAACCAAATATGAACAAATAAAGGAGAAATACCGAAATGTGTGAAGCCAACATTTACGTAAACCAAACAAAAAAAAAGACAAACAAGCGTCACGTGTTGTTCAAACTCTAAAAGATCTGGTATATTTGGTGAATAAAAAATCAAATTAGAAAAATATATGATATCCGTTACGAGCTTGAATTCAAAATAAGACGATCGCGGAATTTGGCACAGATTTTTCCTCGTACTGAGAAAACTTTGTACACTTTGAAAGCATAAAAACTAAGTACAAAGAGTACAGAATTAGATTCGGTAAAATGATGATTATCTTTCGATGATTTGAAAATCGTATTGAGATAATGTTATTATCAATAATTGAAATATTTTATAAATCTTCATATCAGACTCAATTTTTTTTTCAAGAACATAAAATGAAATACATTTCGAAAGTCCGTCCCATGTAAAAATTGGAATGCAATTTCGAAAATGTATCGTTCAAGAAATTTTACAGTTAATTAACACCTTTTTATATATTTTGTGTGTAAACGCATTTTTTTTTCATGAAACCAAATAAATAACTTTAACATCACACAATACAAAATAACTTTTTAAAAACTTTCTAAATTTTTTTCATTCAATAAAATAGATCTCTTACCTTTAATGTATTCCGTTGCACTCCAACAAAGTAAGACCGCTCACAACAACAACAAAAAAAACGTATCCTTATCCCAGGATACAAATTTTTAATTTTCCTTCGACAAATTCCGAAAACTCAACACAGACACTAAAATTTCGAAAACTTTGAAAATTAAAAAAAAAAATCGATCCGTTAAAGCGGCTTTGCTTTGCAAAGTTATAGCGTCAGCGTCCACGTGGATATTTGAGAAAATTTGGCGAATTTGGCGCCGAAAATTGAACGCAACAAGTTTGGCAATCGTTTCTGACAGGATTGCCGATGTTTTTCAGACAGTTTTCATTTAACTTTCAGCGTTTTCGAGCTCGAATCGAAGAGCGCGTCTACTTTGTACGACCACTTTATACGGTCGTCAACGTTATACTGAATCTCTTAGCTTGGTGAAGTTTGCCTCCAAATGTAGTTGGTATCGTAAGATTAATATATCGAACTTGTATTTAAGATTACATAAATTCAAAACGCTCGTATAGTATATTAAATATTATATATTTTTTATAAATTTAATTTTATATTTTCATATTTTTTTTATATTCTGAAAGATAAAATCATATAAATCAATCAAAAAGATTTTAAGGTTTATAAAAGTTATTTATTATAGATAAGTATTATGATATAAAAAACATAATTTTTTTAAATTATACTTTTTCTCCGTTCAAGATAAGATTAATCTCTGTCCACTGAATTTACTCAAAAAATAAATCATTGAACTAAAAGATATTTTTAAACAAAATAAATAAAAAAGCTTTTTTTTAATGCATATATAAAAATAAATTAATGTCAATAAAACTATAAATATTTCAAATTTGACTTCAATTATATAATAACACAACTTCGCACACCCGCATGATGCAACAATTAGCAAAAATTTCTAATAAACCCTTATACTGAACCTACGAAAAAAAAAAAAAAAAACAACAAGACCAACCCTAAAACATATCCAACAGATGAAACGAAACTGAAAATCGAATAATATCTCAAAAATACCATTTCCTGAAGTGCTGAAACCCGATACGTTGACACTTCCACGTTGGACGTTTCCGCGACCAAAAAAATGACGTGAAACGTTAGTGTGTGATAATATTTCGATTTTTCTAGAATCAACAAGTCTTTATTATCATTTGACTATAACGTCCGAAGCCACCCTCGCGATTCATAAGATCTTTTGAATGGAACAGGTATAACTTTGCACTGATCCAAAATTCCATTACCTCTATTTCGTGGCGCCTTTGGACAAAAAAATACGATGTGGCCATTCAGACTTGTCTTCTTCATAACACCTAGCGAAAAGGTTTTGTTTAACACATTCCATGCTAGTCACAATTTTGAAAAAAACTTCCGAAATTGGCATCGTCCGGTTTTTGTTATTGATACGTAAATCTTACTAATGAATGTTATAAATAAAATTATTTTTGTTTTTTTGGGGTTTAAAAAATTTCATAGCCAAAACAATAAAATATTAATTTATAATTCACATATGAGTTCATATTTATTTAAATGAATATATCGTAAAATATACAATTGTTTTAAATCTATACTCATTTTCGGCTGACCAGATTGTCCTTCTTTCGGGAACATGTCTTCCTCGAAAATTGTGTCCTTTTCGAGGGAAAATTAACTGAACCTTTTTTTGAAAGTGTCCTCCTTTGACATTTTCAAAATCAGATTACTTTATGTAACTCTAATAAATCAAAAATATATATTTTTATTTGTCCTGATCATTCATATTAAAAAAAAACTATCTCATGTACACCAAAGAACCAATTTTATAAAAAAAATCCTAACACAAATACATTTTAAGAATGTTCTTAAATTCCTTTTTTTTTTTAATAAAATTCATGTGTGAAATTAACCAACAGAAATTTGATTTAAAAAAACGGTCACCGGTGGCCGGGGTGGCCTTATGGCAAATATACGCCCCGGTCATCATTGACCGGGGGGGCATGGAACATGTTAAATGGTACCGGTGACAATGAATTCTTTCAAGATTTTCTCAACTTACCTGTGCTTTTGAGGCCTCGAAAACTGTTGGTCAAAGAGCGAAAATTAATTGGTTCTTATAACAGGATCTCAATTAATATGTTATGTTAAAAAAAATGGAAATTTTCGCAAATATTACAAGACAATGTATGTATATGGGAGTGGCAAGATTCGACCCTGACTCAGTTTCATACTTCCTTTCTATTAAAAAAAACTTGAATATTGACAAAAAATGTATGATTCGGCAAATAATTAAGATGTGACGTTCACTTTGATATAATTTCAAGTTAAACGATTCATAAATAACTAATATATAGAACAAATATGGTTGAATATTATTATTTCGAAATTTCGAATACATTGTATTTAATGGATTTTCGAATGCAAATTTTCATAATTTAATTTATAGAAATGATAAATGAACTTGTTAACAATTCGATAACCTAAATAGTGCTGATGATAACTTGATATTTTCTATTTTCTTTTAAACAAAATTAGTTGTTATCGTAAAAAGGTAATAAAAATTATTTATTTCATACGAAAATGGAAGTTTTTCTGTAAGAATTCAATACACTCTACATAAATTTCCAATAGCTAAACAATATTTATTCTATAAATTGATTTATTGATAAAAATGTTGGTGATTCAGAATTTTTTCTCTCACTTCCACGAATCAAAAATCAAGCTTGATGAATTTTAACATATTCAAACAATAAAATAGTTTTATATCAACTTTTCGAAACGACCAGTTCCGGACGATCTTCCGGAAGTTTAATATAAGCATGATAAAAGTTATCTTTATACAAAACATACATTATATTCAGAATTAAAACACTTGCTATTATATTTTGAAAAAGGACAAAAACGAATCAGATGAACTTACACATTTACAATTATTACCTAGATACAGAAATGTCGAAAGGGCAATTTATATATCAATATCAAATCAATTCAAACATGAAAATGTTATTCAATTAAATATTGCAACCTTGCCGTTACGAAAAAGTCAATTTGAATGACGCAACAGCTTTTTTCAAAATTTAATCGACCAATCAAAATAGTCGATTTTTGAGGCTCGCCTCTTTTTAGCCTTCGATTTTTTACGCAGATAACAATCATCGGGCACGATTTTTCAATAGAATCGCTCTCAAAAACAGACAAACGGTTTTCGAAAGTGATTTTTTTCGAATCCAACATGCGAAGACAAGTTCCTGAGGGAAGAATGCCGCCAAAAGAGGCTTCAGGTGGACAATGGGCTCGTATTTCATACTTCATAACTAGAAAGGACCGGTAGGATAATATGTGCGGCAAAACAAAATCCTTCGCAGAATTCGGTTCGCCTTTATAATGGAAACGTATTTTTTTTTCGATTTTCAAAAATGCAATAAATCAGCCTTGAATGTGGGCGAAAAGAAACGTATTCGTATTTTCGTCGGTGCAATTATCGAATTTTTGTATTCGATGAAAAAACCAAATTCGGTCCGGCGCTTTTTGTTGTGTGAATTTGAATTTCACGCATCGACGGTTTAAACGTAAAGGATTTTATTTTTAAAATAATTAATCAATATGCTTAAACGTTGTAGTAAATTTTTTAAAATGCATAATTTGATAAGTCCAAAAAAAACATATCTGATCAATGTTTTTGTTAATGTATGTCAACGCGTAATTTACGAACGAACTTTAGAACGTTGGTTTTTATCGCTTGATTTATGCGAAAATAGAAAGTCGTCAATATATCACATTCGTGGGGGTCAATAAAATTAAAAAAAATCTCGGGACACACCCGCAGAGCCTTCGGGCAAAATTTCAATTTGCATTTCGGTTGGCGGTTCTTTTTATTATGACTTTTTTGCCCACTGACTTATTTTAAGACTTTTATGGTCGTTGGTATCGAAAACAACATCCACTTAAACCGCAAGTTCGATTTTGGATATGTATTAAAAAATATTTTTTATTTTTTATTAAACTAAATTACCTTGGCTATGAATTTGTGGCAATTTTGATCGTATGATCAATTTTTTTTACAACAAAAAAACAAAAATTGTCATACGTGACTTATTCTACGATAATAAAGGTAATGTTGAGATATTTTAAATTATTTTATTTGGAGAAATCTTGAAATGTTCGTGAGAATTGAAAAACTTTTGATTCATAAAAAAAGGGGAATACCACTGAACATTTACGTGAATTAATTTTATAATATTTAAAGTACGTTCGAGATATATACTTTACACTCGATAAAATATTTTTTAATGGAAAAGTGTAATTTAATTTATGCAAAATTCGTGAGAACTGATTTGAAAATGTTTGCATTAGACAGTGCTTACAAAACATTTTCAATTCAACACTTTACTTTGCTAAAACGATTTTCCAATTCTTATCAATAAATATATTTAAATTAACTAAATTTAATATTTTATGTTAATAATATTATAAACATAATAAATTAACAAAAATTTATATCTTTAGATATTTTTTAAGCGTTTCGTCATAAAAATGCACTATCGATATCCTAATTTTTTTATTATATTTGTACACTACATTTCCAAAAGTTAAATCATACATATATATCAGTATTTTTTTATTTGTATTAGAATATTTGTTCAGTCATTCCCGAAATTCTACTATTCATTATGTAAACACATCGATATACGAATTCAACCTAAAATTCGACCAAATAATATAACCATTATAGATAAAGTGCGATAAACCGTTTATATATTATCTATTAGTGCCACATTTCCAATCACAGTTCAATAAATATGAAAGCAACAATTACTCAACAAAAATGACAAGAATTTCGAGTGCCTGGAAATGATTTCTTCGAATTATGAAACCATGACGAATTCAGATCAATCAATTTCCGAAGATCAAACACCTGAAAAGTCAATAATGAACCAGAAATTTCAAGTTATTAAGATGGGTCATAAGTTCGGTGTAAAATGAGATATTTTTATGGTTTAAAAAAAGGTTGAAATCCCCTGCTAAGCGCAGGATTGTAAGACATATCCACTTATGAGAATATGTCGTTTCTCGTGTTCGCGATGGATTTGTTATTATGAATGCATTGACCGCCGCCAATGTTGTGGGTGAAACGAAGATGGCCATTGGCGTGGAGTGGTGCGGGTAATTAATTTTGTAATAGGTATTACATAATGGCTTATATGTTAATGTTGCAAATGTGTATGAAATATTTATAAAATCAATTATGATTAATATCTTGCAATTAGGTAATATTTTATACTGTCATTTACGTGTTTTGCTTAGAAAAAATTAAGTCCTGAGAAGAAATTAATATGACATTTACAATATTAATACATTATATTAAAATAATGTGAGAATCATTATTGATTTTATATTATCGCTGAATAATTGAAGTAATGCTAAGTCTTATTGAATATACGATAAGAATTAGTGTCTCTAAGTAATCAATGATTTATTTTGATAAAATAAAATGCATCATTGATCACAATACTTAAGCGATAAGTTAAAGCCAATAAGTTAGCCAGTCTTAAATAGTTACACAGACCATTCATCTGAAATAATTTAAATAACGTCATTGTTGTGCAACGCTACGAACTTACCGCACCATAGAAAGTATAATTTAAAAATTCTATCTTTTTATAAAAAAAAATTGTACATATTACAATTGTATGTACAAGTTACAGGTTTTATACTTTAAATTCAACATTTTAAATTTAAAATTAAACCATCAAAAAACATTACAGATCCCTAACCACCCTAAAGTACCTTAAATTTATTTCCCCGTACATATTTTTCATAAAATCATAAAAAAAATTGAAGAACGAAGAAAATAAATTTCCGAACATGAATTTAAAGCGTAAAACTTTATATCCTAAAATAAACAAGACATATCATAAACTTTCAATTAGGGATGTTCCCCGGTTCACCGGTTCAAATAATAGTCTGGTAATTTATCAGTATTTTTTTAATAATTACCGGTAAATAAAAAAAAACTTTTGTGTTTCGAATATTTTTGAAAAGTATTGATCTTTTAGAAAATATATTTTGGAAAAGTCGGTTGTAAGTGTAGGTACGTTTTTTTTTTTTGAAAGATATTGTTTTCGAGAAAGTATTTTTGGTTTTACGTTTTTTATTTAAAATTCAATTCACCAATAAATTAAAATTACGGTAAATCTGACAACCCTACCTCCAACAATCAATACACAAATTACAGTCGGTTTACAATATTACATACAATCAAACAAAAATACCTCAACATAATCACCGCACTCAATCAACAGCAACTAATCCAATTAACCAACCGTTCAACCGACAGATTCAAAATCCGCAATTACCCACTAAACTTAACAACAACGATCAGATCGAATCGACCGTCACTGCCTTCAGCATTTCTCCGGTAAATCAGCGTTGCACAAGAATGCAGCACACCATTGCAGGCAATGCTCTGCGAAGGCCCCAGACGCGGTCCTGCGGGTTGATGACCCAAATTTCTCGAGAACCGGAACCGGAAAATAAAACCAGCACGTCCTTCGGTTTATCTTCGTGCTGCGTATTGGATATGGTGGCTTTTGCAATGTTTCGGTCTGAAGAACAATTGGGTTGCGCGAGGAGTCGAGGTTCCTGTTGCGTTTGAGTTGTTTTATGTGGAATTTAATCAGTTGTGTGAATTTGCTTGGTCGATATTGAAAATTTTAATGATCGGATGTTGAATACAGGTAGACTTCAACTTATGACTGAAGAAAAGTTATATAAATATAATTTTCAAGAATTACTTATTAAATCATGAGTTAATCACGGCCGATGTATATTTTGAAATAAATTGACTCATTCGAATTATTGCATTGTATAAAATTGATTGATTTTTTTGCATGTTTTCGACTTCGTAAGTTGAGGAATATACGTGCAGAGAAACCCCTTTTTTACATGCCCGAAATTCACGTTTTTCCGCAATTCGCGTTAAATTTCTGCAGTCCGTTTCGTTATACTTATACTAGTACATTCAATACCCGCTTTTACGTTTTTATTCATGTCTGAAATACATATGTATTTAAAATTCAATTAATTTTATAAAAATATTTAACTAAATTCGTGGCGATTGACAATCTTTGTTCAAATGAATCAGTCACTTGTTAAATTTGTTATAATAATTAGTGATTTTTCTATTCTTTTAATTTTTTTGTTTACCACCATTCAAACGGTTTTCTGATCTTGCCTGTGATGACATCGAAAGTTCAAATCTATTTAAATATCTATCAAATTAGCTTGTATAAACCCAAAAATATATGAAAAATACGTAATTTTTTCAATAAAATGCATTATTCGCATAATTTTCACAATAAAAAACATTTTTATTTATTTGTTTTAAATATTTAAAACCCTCAATCTAAGTTTTCCCTCTAATTACGTTGGTTTTAGTAGGTCCCTTTGACAATGTAAAAATGGAATATCAATGTACATATAATATATTGAAAACTAGTGCAAAAATTTTCAGTAATATTCTGTCATTATTTAGAGAGATATTGAATAAATTGGCACTAAACGTTTTGAAAATAATGAAAAGTTTTCACTTTCGAAGCATGAGAATGCTACGCGTTTTTTTATCTAATGTCTTATGAATAATTGTAATGTAGATCTGTTGTTTGCTTATTATGTGTGTCATTTTAATGATCTGGTCAGTTGCTATGTAGATTAGTTTTATTATCATAATAAAATGAGTGTTTATATGATATTAAAATGCGAGTAAATATTTTTTTGTATTGTAAAAAAAATTAGATCGACTTGAAAAACAAACATTATTTGTCATGTTTCATGATTGTCATCATCTTGTGCCCATTGCATAGCAATAAGGAGAAGGTAATCTTCAAGGAGATTGAAATCAAAATGCATTCATTGTTAAATTATTTCAATACTTAACAATAACAATATACAATAAAATCCATTTATTGACCAAAACACTTATCACTTAACTCAAGTGATCAATACAAACCTTTGTAATCGACAAGTCTAAATTGTTGACAATTATCATATTTACAATTTAAAGTAAAATGTGTAAATATTCATATGAATTATTATGACATTACTCGTTGATTGAACAAGATCAAAGTTTGTTTTCTTAGAATGTTTAATAGATCAATGTTTTAAATTCTAATATATAATATAATAGTAATGAGTAATATAATAATATAGTAATGGTCATACGGAAGAGCAATAGGTAAATTTCAATAATTAATACAAGCAGGCTGCTAAAAATGATGTTTGTCAATGTCGCAAATTTACGATGTCGTTAAACATTGTTGACAGTATAAGAGATTTACGATGGATGTAGATCATCACAAGTGTTTTGAAGTATGGCAATTAATTGCAATTCGCATGATCTGTTTTGTCAATCGAACAATAATGTCATATAATGTTTAGTGATTGCTGTTTCCATCCGACGAACTATAATAATTAAAAAAAAAACTCGTTAACTTTCAATAAACGTTTATTAGAATTCATATAATAATATATGGTATATTTACATATGTAAAAAATATTAAATGAGATCACAATAAGTTTATCCATTTCGGAGTATTTTATGCAAAATAGTAGATTTTCATCTTGGAATTTTCATTTTCAAATATAAAATCACAATAAAAGCGGGTTTCGACGCTGTGAAAGCCTCATTTACTCCTTGCCGAGAAAATGTTGCAGATTATCTGTTATAGCAGCTTACATGTATATATATATTATAATATTATATATATAAAAGTTTTTCAATTCAAAAATTATAAAATTAACATCACAGATCACTTAATCTTAACACCCAAACAAGTTTTTGTGCAATATGTACGAAAAATATATCATATCTCTACGACTAATTAAGCTCGAAATCAGAATATATAAAAAAATATCTCTATATCGTTCCTAAAATCAATAAAAAAACAACTAACAGTAGCATGCAAATGTTGATTTATAATATATTCAATATATTCTATGAAAAAAATAATAAACATCGATCAAAAGGATTTTCCATATAACAATTGACATCCACAATTATTTATATCTATCACATGTGAATTAATTTTAGTCACAAAAAACTACTAGCAATTCTATTATAATACGTTTAAAATATATTATGGTAATACACATCCTATTAATTTAATCGTATGCCAAATATTTCTATTCCAAAACAATGAAACTGGTTTCATTGAATAGTTATTTTTTTAATTTTGAGCATAAATTTCAATACATCGAACTTACAAAGTATTCAATTTAATCGACATCATGTATGGAAGATTACAAAATAGTTAATATTAAAAAATATCAATGTTGGCAATTTTGTAAATTTTAGTATTGAAGGAAATGGAATCTTTTAAAATGTTAATTAATTTATCGAAAGACACATTTGGAATAGAAATGGCGATATGCACACTTTCGATTCTTTAAATAATAATTATATACTAAACATCGAACCAAATCTACTGACAATTTGCAATAAGTTATAGTTGAAGTGTTCATATATACGTAGATGGCACTAAGTAAATGCATAAAAATTGCTATCTCCATAAAAAATAATCAAATCTGCAATAAATGTCTTATTTCATTCCGTTTGTCTGTTTGTTATGCTTACCAATCCGCCGACTTACTCCTCGTAAACGTTTTTCAAATCATATGTGAACTTTAAAACAATAAAACACATTGCCATTAGATATTGCTTTATTTTCACTGAGAAAACTTTACTATATGTTCATATTTGGAAAATGACAATGCATTAAAAATGATAACATTCAAATAAAATTTTCGAAAATTTGTCAAACCTCGATATTGATAATCGAACAATACAAATAAGTTATACGTTTCTTTTATAATAAATTTATAATATTATACACCTTGTGCATACAAAATGATAATAATATTTTTTTTTATTCAAGAGTATGTTTTTGATACACTTTTTCAAAACAAAATATATTCATAAAGTTTAGAATATAAATTGTAAATTTATAGTGTGTAAACACCTGTTTTTAGAAATTACAACGGAATCATAACGTAAATCACAATAATAAAAAAATTCAAGTAATACTGTAAATTTGCAAAAAGTTTAGGCTTCTATTATGATATTTTCACAAGAGGATTCATTAACGATTTAGCGGTATTGTTTTTTTTATATATATATAAGACTTTGCGCGAGTGTATAATAAATACATAATTCAAGCTAGAAAAATGCTTGCATATTCTAAATTATTAATACTAAATACACTAACACTTAATAATTTTTATATATATATATATATATTATATATATATACAAAAGGTTTAAGCATTTTTCTTGCCGCACAATCTTTCGTTCATTTTCAGCGACTTATACCACATCGAAATATTTTCATTGATTACAAAACTATAATATATATGGCTCTGTGTCCCCTCTCGTAATTTCAATTGACTTTTATTAAAAATATATAATATATATTATGTATGTATTTTATTAATGACACAAATCCAGTGATTAAACTCGAATTCATATACACTACATATACTTTTAATATATTTGAAAACAAAATCGCATAATTAATATTTATTATTCATATTAATAAAATACATCTATCTATTAAAACGAATTTTTTATTGTATTATTTTAACAATAAACATACATGTAACTAAGATCACAAATTATCGAATAGTATTATTTTTTCATAAAAACCATTAGATGAACAAAGATGATTTAGATTAAAAGAATATAATTTATTACTACAATAGCACCCCGAGAATGTTTATTTTCAAAAATAGTAAAAAAAATTGATAAACAAATAAGGGTTTTTAAGTACTTTGTATTTGAAAATAAGTACCCTTGAATTTTTTCATAATAATACCATTCAATAATCTCATTTACATTTTTAATATCCTTCTTAATAACCTTCTACGCTAAACATTATAATTAGTTTATAATTATAACAAAAAGAGTAAAAAGTTGTACACAAATCTCGAGTCATCAAGAAGTGAAAATAATTAAATAAAATTTAAAAAAAAAATCAAAAAAATATATATTAGAAATATAATAATTATGGTATTGCATTAATATTTTTAATTATTAAAAATAAGCCATTTCTGTATCATAATATTTAAACTGATAAATATATATGAAACACGAGAAAAGTTTAATCAGAAAAATATTTTTGCTTTACCCATCGTTATTAACGATTTCATGATGATGATCTTAATACTAAGTTGTGATCGAATTCGCAGATTTTGCTGGTCAATCTGCTTTTTTTTTAAATGGCAACAAGGTAACATTTCTTGATTTGGTATAAAATTATATCACAAATATTTAGCGATTTCTCAAACGAATGATTCTGTACTTTTACATTATGAATAAATAATGATAACTGAAAAATTCGTTTCGAATACTTTTATGAAAATTCTGTGTTTCAGACTAATTTGCCGCGAAGGGAAATAGCTTTTATTTAAATTGCTGTCCACTAGGAATATTCAAAAAGCCTTTTAATAGAAAATTTATAGGTCTATGTGAAGCAGTCGAATGAAAACGATATGCGTTGAAAACAGGAGATCGCGACCAGCTCACATAATCATATTTTCTTTCAAATGTTGAAGAGGTATAATATTTAATTCTTATATCAGGTACATGTCACATTCCACTGGACATTGTGAAATATATGACAATACTCAAGAAAGAGTATTATATTTTTTTGTTCACTTAATTCATTATTACATGTGAATGTCTTCAGTCGTTCGATAATTCACTTATTTAAAATCACAAAGCAAAAGCTTGATGCGTCGACAATGTCACAAATCACATCATTATTGATATTAGCAACTGAACGATCTGCACTTAATAGCGAAGCAAAGGAAAATATTTATAGCACCGACTCAATTTGTTTGATTTCACCGAGATCTTTCAATACGCCCGCACCCTTTTCCGGTATTTTGGAATTATCTTTATCACCGGGATTGCTAGGAGGATCTGGATTCATGGGACTTGCAGCAGTGTGAGTGATTTTGGGAACATTCCCTCCATTCGAATGGTGCTTGCCCATAGTTATAGGTGTATCGTCAGGATCCTCATCTTCCATGTCTTCTTCATCTTCATCTATCGGCGTTAAAGCTTCATTGTTTTGCATTGCAGGTTCAGACTTAACGCATCTATAAATCAAAGTATTATTAGTTAATTAATTGTAAGAAAAAAATTGAAAACAGTATTTTACCTTTTCATCATAGGAGCCATAAAGCTGGTGATTGCAGAAATTGCAAAGAAAGCTCCAGCCATGTAAAAAGAAGCCGAATAAGATTTTGTAGCATCATAAACAGCTCCAGCCAAAGGAGAACCAATAATAGCTGCAGCTCCTCTAAATAATATCAATAGGCCAAAAGCATTGGTTAATTTATCGAGACCTAACAGATCCACAAGAATAATAGACGTCAGTGATATATATCCAGCTGCAAATAAAAAAATATATATGTTATTAAAAACCAAGATACGAATGATTAATTCTGAGAAAATTATTTTTGAGCAGTCATAATTACATATTGCGATGCCAAAGAAAATAGCCATTGCTATAAAGGCCGGGTATGTTGAACAAAGTGGGGTCATAGATACAGCAACCGTAGAAATAACTAAACATATATTATTGAGCAACAATGAATTGATCCATGGGAAATCAGCTATCCAACCGCAAATAACACGACCAATTGTATTAGTGATACCGATGATTGAGAGAAGGAACGATGCTGAACTTTGGTCTATACCCTGAAATGAAAAACTTCGTTTAAATTTTATTCCTTGTAAATAAAAGATGGTACAATGAAAAAAATTACACTCAGAACAGCAGCATCTACTAAATAAACAAAAGGCACATATAGCCCTGCCATTCCGAAGACATTCGATACACCGATCATCATGAAAACAGGATCTTTGAGTAAACTCATATCCATCATGGAAGACAACGTAGATTTGAAAGAATCCGAGAGTACAAAACAGGGACACAAATCATATTCTAAAAGTGAAATATTGTTATAAAATTGTTTAATTGTAAATAAGAAAAAATGATTATATATATAAAAAAAAACTAACTTTCTTGCGCTTCTACATCCCCTTGACGTGATTGAACATTAGAAGGAGCCAAAGACATAACACTGTTTCTATAATTAGTCAACGATTTCTGGCTCTGGTATTCAGGAAGATTGGTAACTGAACCAGAGTAGAAGATATCTTTACGTGACAATGGTCTTATCATTTTGGGTTGTTGTTGAACAGATAATGATAGTTTTGAATTGTATGCACTTTCACTATCACCCTAAAAAAATATTTTTCAAATTTTAATAATTAACAAATACACTAATAAAGTCATTAAACAAAATAAACAAAACATACATCTGCATATTCAGAATTGTTATTTCGGCCTGCTATAGAACTGTTGGATAAACGTAGATGCATGTTCCGTCTCACATCACCGTTGCTGCTCATAGATCCACGTGAAGATGATTTTATAGCGGCCAAAGAGGGTTTGAACCTTTCTCCAGTTGATGGTTTTCTAATTCTATCAAATGTGGGTACAGAACCGTTCTTTGGTAATCCTTGATGATGAGTGGTGAAAGCTGGCGACGATGAGTTTCTAGGCATTATTCCTCCAATTAGTGGTCGAAGAGGTTTCATCTCTTGAAGTATCTGAGAGAAATAGATCGGTTAGAAATAAATAAATAAATTAAGCAGATATTCAAATAATAAATTAGTTACATCTTTGGTAGGTGACTCTTTTGAATTATTGCTAGTCGTACTTGAAGATTCACTGTGTTCTTGAACTTTAGCTTCACTGATAGTGGGCAACGTTGGAATTGTAGGCAATGTCGGCATTGTTGGTACTGGAGTTAAACCTCCAGCAACTAATTGATCTAGATTGAAAGACGAGTGCACTCCAGGATCGATATTTATAGGCATTTTCAACCGCTTTTCCATTGTTCCATCAGGCAGTTGTACCATAAAGAAAGAACCACTGATGGAACCTCTTTCCATTAGTAAACGCTTCTCATCAGCCATACGTTGCAAAAGAGGCTTAACACTGGATATCGTCTACAAAAATACAAAATTGATTAAAATCATCTTTCCATCACATGGAAACAAAACGAATAATCCAAACAACCTTAGGATACACCAACGGACGCATCATGGCACCGAATATGGCACAATTGAGAATGAGACCAGCCAAGATGAGATTCGCTCCCTTCCAGCCGAACTCCTCAAGCAAAAAGGTAGCCAAGGGAGCAAAAGCGAATGTTCCAACACCACTCCCACACACAGCAATCCCAGTGGCCAAAGATCGCTTAGTCTCAAAGTAATATCCCACAGCGACCACAGCCGGCAGGTAAATCATCCCGAAGCCGATTCCTGAAACGTCACAAAAAGCCTGTCAAGGATAAGAACAACGTGACACAATCGTTGGCATTGGCGTTTCGTTTTTGTGTACAAAGAGGGGCGTGTGTGCCAAAAACGTGACGGCAACGAACGTGGAAATTTTCGGGAAAGTCTTTGTCGAGGGATGTATTGTTTTTGTCGCGAAACGTGACCGTCCTGAATTAACTAACGAGTTTTATTCATCGGCAAGGACGTTGATGTTTTCCGCGACGGCAATTAAACTGAATTGGCAGTATTAATTTCAGTCCAGTGTGTTTCATAAATATTGAAAAGTTGTTGATGGAACTCGGAAGCTTTAAACTGAATACACAACGCTCGAGTGACACTCTTTGATTGAAGTTGGATTATTAGAGGATAATATATCGTTGAGAATTATTTTGTGTTAGTTGGTAGCCTCGCATGTTTTCAAAATTCGTAGATGAAAATTGAATATTTATAATGATGAAATTAATCACTATAAAAGGGGCATAAATTTAACAATTTCAAAACATGAATATAGTTAGAATTATTGTACATGAAGAGAGCAATTATACAAATTAAATTACTCAACGAGCAATATGTACATTAGAACCAGACGACACGTGGGAAACGTATGATTCATAAAAGTCTACATGTGATTCCATCATGCAAAAAAATATTATATATGGTTGGCACTTTCACGAGTCAAAAATAAAATTCCGTATAAATTTTAATAAATGCTGATTGGCTTCAAACAAAATCAAATAAATTCAATATTAAACATTTCAATTTATACTGACATAAAATATTTATATCCCTTTTTATTATATTATTATAAAGCATATGAAATTTCCTATCATTTCAAGCGCACGTCAATCCCCTATACAAGTCACAAAACGACAAATTCACGCTCGAACTAACGATTTTTCAGCATCATACACATTTTCAGCACATACACAGACTTCTAATCGTTCCGAAACGAGCAGACGACAGTAAAAGAACTATTCCCGCTGAAAACAATCGACCCATTACGTTTTCTATTATCTCGTCTCGAACTGTGCGACGGACGAGCGAAAATGTCGTCGTTAACGTTTGTTTTTTGCTCATTTTCGCAAAGACGTATTCTTTATGGGACGTTCGTATATTTTTAATTATGCGAAGCGGACGTGCAATCCCGCTGAAACAACAATTTGTACGGATCGATTAATTTTACGACCTCGATCAAAATTCATTTGTATTGTGTAAGGTTTATGTTATCGACTTTCGTTTTGTATGCGAATTTTAGTTATTATGTTTTGAAGCGAATGATGTTTTGTGATAAACAATTTGGTATTGTTTCGAAAGTTTTTATTAAAAAAATAAAATTGAAAGAGTAGCCGCCATATAAGCTAGAAGTTATACTTCAATCACATTTTCTATAAATATTAAATAAACTATGTACATCAAATTCAGTGGTAGATATACCAATAGGCAGTGGGGTTCTGCGATAATTTGTCCAAAGACAATTCGTACAACGACAATTCGTCCAAGACAATTCGTCCAAGGGACAATTTGTCCAACGGTCAATTGGCCCAATGGACAATTCGTCCAAGCGACAATTTATCCAAGCAACAATTCGTCTAAGACAACTTGTCCAACAACAACTGGTCCAAAAATTAATATTAAATTGATTTTTACTAATTTTCATTAACTTAAAAAAAAAAATTGTATTATAATTTTTTCTCGCTGATCTTTAGCTTCGTAATTGATAAATAGTAACATTTTTCATTAATTCTATCGCTAATTATAACTTATGCTGTTAGTATTTATCAATTACGAAGCTAAATATCAGCGAGAAAAAAAATTATTATAAAAAGTTTTTTTTATATTATTAAAAAAAATCAATTTAATATTAATTTTTGGACGAATTGTCTTGGACGAATTATTGCTTAGACGAATTGTCCGTTGGACGAATTGTCCGTTGGACGAATTGTCCCTTGGACGAATTGTCATGGATGGATTATCGTTGGACGAATTGTCTTTGGACGAATTGTCGTGTCACCAGGCAGTGGAGGCTCTCGCCTCTGGGTCCCGATTTAAATATTTTTTTTAATTTTTATAGTTTTTCTATATCAATCCAATTGACATCATGAAATTTCAATCACTTTCTGAAAAAAGGCGTATATTTGTACAAAAGCCAATTTTATTTTCCAAAATTTACCATTTGCCCTTTATTTTATGAAATCGAATATTATATATCAATAAAAAATATATGTATAATAAAAAATTTGCTTGCGGCGTTACTTTTTATAATGGGGGGGAGGGAAAGGTAAGTTTGAAACCCAACCCTATAAGTATATTATATTTATTTATAACGGGACTCCCAAAATTTTTTAACATCTCAAGCTCCTAGTAAAGTAAATCCGCCACTGCCATAAAACCATTAATATTCAAAAAAATCTTTACAAAACTCATTTTCACATACTCAAACAATCGTTACATACAAGTTCAATGAAATCATTACGTAAATTTTCAATACATTCTTCGCATTTCTCCATACAAAAGCATAACTTCAACAAGAACATCTTTTATACTTTGGTCAATGAATCAGAAAATTCCCATCACTCAACAATGGAAAAACGTCGCATTTTCAACAAAAAAAAAAAAAATCCGAACGAAAACAGTCGTCGTCAGTCAGTCTGGACGACGTTTTCGAGTCCTCATCATCAGAATATTCAACGACACCCGCTTGCCAAGAGATTCGACCCTCACCTTGGCCAAGGCGATTTTGGCAATGCGAATCGGCTTGGCTGTGCTAATAAACACTTGTTGCAATTTATATATGTAAAAAAAATCATTGCACAATTCGTTACATGAGTTTACATAGTCTTGGGAGTGAAAGAGAGTCGCGAATCCGGTCTGGATTCAGATAAAAATATAATACATCGCGAAAAAATATGGCGATGTACTGATGGTACATTTGGCTTCGGGTCAAAATGGTTTATTTAAAATAGATTGGGTGCAAATTATGCGGAATCGTGCCGTTTTAATTGTGCGGAATAATGGAAATGGACGGGCTTCTATTTTCATTTGATGAATCGGTTCTGGAAAAATTCGGTTCGTGAATACAGAAGTTGGTCGTTCACGAAAATTTCGTATGTTATATCGAAAAATTAGACGAAGCTTTAAACGCGCGAATGGATTCAATCAAATATAGAAAAAGAGATAAAAATCCTATACAGAATCCATACGGAAAAAAATAAATAATCGGCGTCGATATAAAGAAAACGAAATTCGAGAAAAGCTCCGCAAACACAAAAGAGACTTTTCTGACGATTTTCCGAAGTGAGGACGCCGAAAACGCTTCCTGGGGAATTTCACAATCAAATATTCAAAAGGCGAAGTTTTTTTTGTAAAAAATATAACGAAAAATTCGACTCTGACCTCCGATGAATCCATACACCAGCATGAGGATGTTGACTGTAGGACTCAAAGTACTTAGTGCAAAAGCTGTTGCTGCAATTAACGATCCTGAAATGCAGACGGCTCGACATCCGAATTTGTTGCATAATGCTGATACTACAGGACCTGAAAATAATAATAAGAAAAATTAGTATAATATTCAATTTCATTATCACTTATTTTAAGCGTTAACATAATAACATCTATTAAAACGATCAATTTGTAATTATACAAATAACGAGGCACGAAGTAAAGTAGGGCATTGAATAATTAGATAATTTTCGCACGATCATTAAAAACTATTAACAAAATTGTATGTAAAAAATTATTGTTTTACGAAATTCTCACGAGATATCGACTTGTGTACAAGTGGAATTATCGTCGAGTATAATTAAACGTAATCTTAATAGATTATTGGAACTGTATTAATAATTCAATTGTTATTTATGCGGATAGTTCACGTGTTTCTTGTTTATCGGAAAACGGAAAGGGTCAATTGTCCGCCGTAAATTTCGATTGTGATTTCTCGATATTTAATTATTGAGGGTCAAACATGATTACTAGAAACAATATAACGTTGATTGCGAAATCCACTAATTTTGGATATATCATAAAAATGAATTTTATCTTATCTTTTCAAACTTAGTAACTACAGTTAAATGATAAAAAAACGCCGAATTGAAAGACGTTATCTTAAAATCAAGTCAATGTCGAAGTTATCTTATATATGATATAACATGTCAGTTTCACGATATATACCGAAATTTTTCTTATATTAAAATTTTCCGGAAAAACAGCCAAATTCCCGATACACACGTACTGCGCGAGCGTCTTTACCTTTTTCCAAGTTTGTTCCAGTTTCGAACTCGCAAAGTTAATAACGAACTTGAAAATGTTGCCCCCATTTATTATTATAATATAAATTCAGTAGGGAACAATTTTATTGACAGTAATTGAAATGTTCTTAAGAGATAAGATTGACAAAATTTGTCAACAGTGCGCTTGACATTATTTTACCTGATATGCAATTTTTTTAATATCGAATTCTTAGAATCTAATTAAAAGTGCTGTTGTAAATGAATCGTGATTTGCTGAGTGTATTTACTTTAACAAATATTTAAAAACAAAAGTTTCGGAAATATTTTTTTGCTTTCCTAAAAAATAATTATTTTATACTTCTGTTATTGACAGTATGTTTTCCTCATTTGATTCAACAACATTTAAAATCACAAAAATTCCAAGAATTAAAATTTTTAAAGAACCCAAACACTTCGCATATCCATCAACATCAAACGGACCCAAAGTTTCAACAAAACCACAAACGTACACAAAGCAAAACGACCCACAAACAGATTTTCCATCGGAAAAACAACAGTACTTTACATAAGTCAGAACCGCGACACTTTTACATAACTCGATCGTTTCGAAATCGAGACGAGCAGTCGAACGGAAAAATATAAAAACGCAAATAAGGCCGAACGCGTAACGAAACGGTCTCGTAAAAGACGTGTAACGAAAATGTCACGTGACCTGAAACGTTTTGGCACTGGCGACTGTGTGAAATTGCTACGAGGGCGAAAAGTGATTCTGCAACGAGTTTTATTTGGGATTTTAATGGAATTGAGTCGTTTCATATGTGAAATTTGTGAGTGAACTCGTTCAGTATCGTTGAATGTTTTGAAAAATCGTATTTATTTATTTATTTATTGAAATCGAATCAATTCAAGTATTCGGGTTTTAATATTTGGGTATTCGAATATTAAAACCGTTTTAAATAAATATAATCTCATTTTGATAAAAGCCAAGTTGTTTATTCATCGACCGTGGCTTAACTTTTATGATCAATAAAAATTGATCTAATAAATCAAATGTATTTATATAGTAATAAAATTTCTGAATTGCATAATCGAAATAATAGTATAATAGTAGATATTGTTTATATCATCATCACATCTAACTTGTTAAATATTATATAATAAGTTAATAAAAAGCATGAAAAAAAAAACAAAACTTTTAATTAAATTTTTTTTATATAGAAACCATATAATCCAAATGATGTCAAGGTAATGGGTACGCGCAATCAGGTCACCAATCCACTTATTGCTTTCGCCAAATATCGCTTAACTTCAACTCGAAAAATCGATAAAGACCTAACAACCATAATTCACGCCTCAATTAAGTAAACTATTGAATACGAAAACACTGTCTAGATTAAGATAATGCGATCAATTTACGACACGATTAACTCATCGAAATTATCTAAATTTAGATCTTTATAGTATAGATTTAAAATCTAAAGATAACGTACGTTCCGAGCGAACTATTAATCGATCGCTCACACAAAGCACTCGAGAATTAAATTTATTTACGGTGACGCTGAATAACGAGACTTCAGCCGCTGAAAAAATAATAACATCAGGCACGTGCCGAGAGGAAAATATATAAATTTTCAGACACGAGGAAATAAAACGGTCGGAATTAAAAGAAGAAACTGGGCAAACGTCTCAGCGGCGTATAATGGAACAATTTAGTATCGAGCTAATGCCCATTCATTAGAGAAAATGTATGGGATCAAGCAATAATAAGAACGCTCTCGAGTCGGGGCGATTAAATGATACTGTCTAGAGATATAATTAATCTCGAGTTTGAAAAATTGAGAAATTTCAGATACGAATTGTAGTCTCGAAGTCCGGCTGTTGAAGAGTTTTTGAAAATTGTAATTAGCGCGTGAAACAATGGGAATTTTCCGATCGGAAAACTGTTGGCAGGGATCGTATTGTTTTGAATCGAAGTCGCGATGTTTTTCCCGATGTTGTTCTGAAATTGTTGTATTCATTCATAATATTTGTTGGAAAAAAATCGATTGGTTTCATAATATTTGTATGAATTGTTTTTTTTTATTATAGAAAAGAGATTGTGGTAGTAGTATATCGAATTTGTATCATACCACAAATATAAATAAATTACGTCAAATGAAATTTCATAAGATCGATTACAAAATTCCAATGAGACCTTCGCATGAACATATAATAAGATAAACGAAAATATGTTTATCTCATAATTGACTATCTTAAGAAAATTGAATAATGAAAAGTTAATTACAAATTTTTGTAGATAATTTATGACTATAGACTGTGGTCGACATGTTCATATCAAAAAATTAATATAAGTACTTACAAAAACATTCTGATGCCATAAATTTACATGATCAAACCAGATTAAAATGATATTTTCAATTAGTATATTTATATGAATATATATTGAAACATTTCACCATTTCTCTACTATAAAAGTATGGCTACACGACGAGGGAAAGAAAAAGAACAAAACAACACATGCGTATTTTGCTCCAACCCTCACGAGACACATTCATACTCATCATCGAACTTCACCCTAGAACAACCTAACCATAAAAAATGTCAACATATATAAAAATAATCAAAACACTACTCACCAGCAGCCAAATACATTCCGGACAGCAAACTTCCGACCCACGCCACCGTGCCTTTGCCTTCGCCGAAATAGTCCACGAACTCGGGCAAGAAGATTCCAAAGGTATATGCGATCCCGTCAACGATAAGGTTGCACATGAAGGAGGCGAAGACGATGACCCAGCCGTAGCCCCCATCGGGGGGCGGAGGCATCTCCAGCTCCGCCAGGGACAGGTCTGAGCCCCCGCAGACATCTTCGGTTAGGCGGGTAGACTCCTCGCAAGACACCTCGCTCTCCGTCTAAAAAATCAAAAAATATAATTTTTATAGACTTAATTGAGGTTAGATTAAGGGTGGAAGGTCCTTAGATGGAATATCAGATGACAGGGGCGGCTCAAATAGGGAGCAGAGTAGGCACTTGCTTAGAGCGTCAAAGTTAAAGAGACGCTTTGCGCCGCTCTCACAAAAATTTTTTGGGGTTCAAAATTGATTTTGAAAAGTATCGAATAATTTTGAAAAGCGTTGATCTTTTTAAAAAAAAAATTATTTGGGGTTGAATAATTTTTAAATTCGAAAAATATGGGGGGGGGGCGCTGAAAATCAATCTGCCTAGAGCGCCATATACTCTCGAGCCGGCTCTGTCAGATGATGTATAATACTTTAAAGGAAAATTTTTGAGTGGAAGAAGTGTGACCTTCGTAAGGAGGACAGTACGGGGAAGAACAATTATGATTGTTTTGGTAGTTTTGATTTATTGTTGTGCAAGGTCGTGATCGATAGAAATTCGATAAGATATAATTGAATTGGTAAGGTCATGTTCTGGTCGTCGTATTTGAGGTTGCTTTTTTGAATAAGTAGTATAAATATGATATATTGGAAATTTTGAAAATTGTTCCAAAAGACATGAACATCGCGAGAATTGATAAAACTAAAAAAATTGTCAATGATAAAAAAGATTTGGATCTAATTTTTATATCATGTCATATTCGTTCAAGGACTGTTAAAAACAAGCTAATAAAAAGCTTGAAAAATAGACAAATATGAGTTAAAACATTGATTAATCAATTGAATTGAAAAAAATGATAGATCAGTATCAGAGTCAGAAAAAAATATTTTAAAATTTAAGGAATTAAATGTACATTGTACAATAAATTGATAAATAAAATAAAAATTATCAAGAATCTTATTTCGACATCATTTTATACCATTTCAAGTTCAAAAATAAAACACTTCAAAAAAAACATTTCAAAAAACAATCCAACCGCATCTCGACCTAACTGGACCAATCCATACAAATCCACACCAAACACCAAACTAGCACTTCTCCCAAAATCCAAAAACACAAAAAAAAACCAAAATTCGTCAATCGTACGGGATTTCGATCCTCTTTGGTGTCCTCCATGATCGCGCGGCCGAAGTCATCGGCAACGCAATGAGATCGCGTGCGATATTCGCTCGCTTTTAATATCACGCGCGTGTTTTATTGGTTTTTGTCGATTTGTCGATGATAACTATGTCGATAAATCGTCGATTTACTGTGGTTCTCAAATGCGGGAAATAAACGCGAGTCGAGTGTCGAATGTGATAGGTTTTGTGCGGTCAGGGTTAGTACGTAGGAAATCTGCGGTTAAGGGGTGATTGACATGTTGATTGTTGTTGTGAAAATGTTTATAAATAATTTTTTTTTAAATTAATATGATTATATTAAAATTTTAAAGGATTCGTGTTATATATTGAGGAATTTATTTAAAAATTTTCATCAAATTTGATGGAGGCATGCTCAAAATATTTTCATTAATTAAATCGCTTGTTCTACTTTTGAAATAATTTATTCACTATTTTGCAAATTCAAGATGTTTTTTTACCACACAATAAATATAAGATGCTGAGGCTTTTCCAAGTCGACAAACTATGTCTTAGTATTGTGTTCTGTTTGATACCCTTCGGCAATAAGAGGTCTATTTTGCTTTGACTTTGAGTGAAATGTTTTCACGTGGAATTTCTTTCAGCCGATGGAAAGTAGGTCACTGAAATTATGCTGAAAAGGACGATACGTACACGTGATTACGAAGAATCTTTGATAAAATCAAAATGCATCGTTGAAATCTTCGATACTCACAAAATGATCGCAGCGTTGATTTAATATTAATAAAACATGTATAAAGCGGAAAATGAATGTAAAAATGATGTAATAAATCTTGTTTTACATCGACATTTTCCGCGTTAAACAAAAGACGAAGTAAATAAAACCTCAATTCATTAGACATAAATCGAATATATGCATTCGAAATGAATTATTGTACAATTACAATACTGATTTTAAACAATTAAAAAATCAATAATCGTTAGGTAAATAACGTTATCATTGAATTCCAAGAAATTGAGAAATATTGATCCTTGACTCATATTACACGAATTTATATGTGAGGAATAGAAATCTTATAATATCGCACTTCGAACACGCAAGTACTTATTGTAATTTATTAATAAACAAGGTGCTTATAGTATTTTATTATTATTATTATTATTATTATTTATTATGTTTTACTCAGCAGAATTTTATTACGACGAATGAATTTCATTAAAATAATTTCAAAACATTTGAACAGACATAAAATTATAAATATAAAATCGCATTTAATAATATTTTAAGATTCACTGACTAGAAACGAATATAATTACGATATAAAACACTTGAAAATATCGATAAGAATTGACGGTTTCGTTTCGCAGCTTTGAAAATTTTCAAAATCGAAACGAACCGATTCAATCAACAATATTAAAAATATATATTTCGAGAGCGGAAATACGAATTAATATAGCGGGAAAGGCGCTCAAAATACAATATTCAACAAATAATCGCAAATTATGAGCGATAAAATCGGATCGGCGCCATACTTCAGCATTACGCTTCATTTTCCGGGAATTATTCAGGAAGGGTCGTATAAATTATTTCGCAAGTCCTACTTTTATTTAACGCACCGTTTTTCGCAATCGATCGGCGAATCGAGTGATTATTCTCTTATCTGAAAGACCCTTGAAAATTCGCAATTATCCGCGTTCCAGAATTTCAGATTGTGAAAGATTCGTTCGCGATGACGCTTTTCTTTGTTATGGAAACGCATTTAGAATCTTTTCAGAGTTATATTTTTAGTCGCTCGAGAGGAAAAGATGGTTTGAGTGTTTCGATTTTGTATCGAAATATAAACGTTTTTGTTGAAAACTTATTGAGTGTTGGTATCGTGTTTAGAATGAGTGTAGAAATTTTTTTTATTCTCTTTGTGATTTGAAAATAATGTATGACTCGTTTTGTTTTCCGTCAATACGAATTGTGTGTCATAATAATTGCATAGCGACAAGCAAATCGAAATCATGCTTATTCATATTTACATGCAATAAAAGAAACAATTTACAAATAATTATGTTGTTGCAAAAGAAATTATGCTGACGTAAAAAAAAACAAATGATTGTTTTGACTTTCGCAATAAAATTGATTCTTAACGATTTGACATTTTTTAGCTATATATGTATATTTCATTTTGTACTTGTTTTTTTTTTTTTACCAAAATTGAAGCGTTAAACGGGTTTGTAAAACATACGATTGGTAAAACATAATATGTAAAAAATTATTCATATGAACAAGTAATTGAAATACTGAATACATCAAGTGCCAGAAGTGTATTCAAAATACATATTGTAAAAGATAATAAAGAAAACCGACTAGAAGATAGTTGGAAAAAAAGAAAATATGTGAAACAAATCGAAAAAATTACGTAATATCATTTACACGAAATGTATTACATAAAATTCGAATCATATCGAAAATATTAATAACAAACACCATAACATAATACTCACAAAGCAAACCCGTATTGCGTTACACTAATAAGGATAGCAGCCCAAAAACATATCAACTTGCAAAACAAACAGATCACCTTTTCAGCTGAAATCGGACTGAAGTGACACACATCCAGCACGTAAACATTTACGTATTTAATAACCGATAAAAAGATACATACATATTTGCACCAGCGAAGTTTGAACGACTATTTCGCGACTATGCGCTGATTCCCGCCGAAAATATTTGTTTTGAAAAAAATGCGAATCTAAATATATAAGCGGACCGCTCTTATCTCTGAAAACAAACAGAAGTCTGCTGAATTCCCCCGGGTCACGTACAGGAGCAGTTTAATCAGTCTGATTGATCCTGGTTTTAATCCTTTCAGCTGAAAGACGTCAAGTTGCGTCATCGGGAGGTAAATGACAAACTCTGTTTGAGTGTTTCTATAAATAAGGGGTGTAAGTGCGTTAAAAATAGGGATTGAGCCTTTTCATGTCTGTCGAAACGTTGATGTGGGATGAAATTGCTATTTTGGATGAATTTAGTTAAATTTAGACAAGTGTTAAAAATAAGTATCAATAGTTTGGTTAAATTGTAAATGATATCTAAAAATACGTCGAACGAAAGCTGGTAGTTACTTCAATAAAATTCAACGACATCTAAATGTAAGTGCAAATAGAGATTTCGGGCGAACGAAATAAATTTTGTATTTCGTATTTACACAATTCAATTTGCACTGTTTAAACATTTATTTCGTTTATTTACGAGATTCGTCATGTAAATATTTGAACAATCAGCATACTGCGGTTATTGTCGTTAGAATTTATCTTACATGCGAAATGCAGAACAATAAAACCGCAACTCGTAAATTACAATTCAATATAAATTATACATCAAGCGAATATTTATTTAATACCTTAAAATCGATATACTATTATTAGCGCGTACTTAATTCATCAAAATAATTATAATATAACGTTTAGACACATTTTTTAATGAAAATTTTTACAGAAAATTAAGTCCGACCCGGAAAATGAAACGATTTAAAAACATTTGTTTTTTTAAACAATTTTATATATCGATTACGATAATTATAATAATATTATGTTTAATATGCCGATTTCTAATAAATTTTATTACGATTGTAAAACAAAGATGTTAATTTATCATTTCATTAAACTTTAAAGAACGTTTCGATTCTCTGTATAGAAATCGTTAGATAGAAGTGCAACGAAATCGTTACAAGACAAAAAAAAACATAGCGATGCTTCAAAATTATTCAGCACATTCCACATAACTTAAAAAACACAATTTCAAAATCCAAAACGTCAATTAATTGTTCATGACAAAGCGCATTATCGATTCAGAACGATTAACGCCGATAATAACCATGCCGATGAAAGCGATGGCGACACCCGTCCAAACAACATCACCATAAGGAAAACACACCATGCTTTTACACACACACATACACATAATTTGGGACGAAAACAACTTCGGGTGCACACGTCAAAATATTGATCCGGCGGTTAATTACGTGAAAAACGGGCCAGAATGCGATTAGCGCCGCTAGGAAAAGTGTATGCGAAAATCCATAAATCGTTGTTAGCGTTCGGTGTCACAATGAGCATTGTTTGTTTGAGTGTAAATACATTGGTTGACTGTATAAGTGTTGGTTGACTGTACGAAGAATGGACCGCGTGCCAGAAGTTCGGATTTCAGACGACGGTGTGTCTGGTGGATGAAATTTGAAATAAATAATATTGATTGTTTTGAAAAGTGTGTAGAAAATATATATTTGTTGAATGGTGGTTATAGTCGAATGATTTGTATAGTTAAGTTCAAAGTATTGTTTGGATTTCGTGTTGTGTTTAGCAGTTGGAATTTTAATATCTTGAATGGTTTTTGATTCAATAAAATGCTAATAAACAATGTTGATTCAATATTATTTTATTTCAATATAATAGATCGATTTATATAGTTTCTGTTTTGTTTGAATTTAAAACGATGTTATGTTTAGAAGTTTAACTTTTAATTGATTGAAATAATAATAATTGTTTGGTTTTAATTAAAAATAATTTAAGTGCCTATATACGAAAATAATATAGGATGGGCTTCGATGTAATCTAGTACTTTGAATTATGCAGTTTTTTTTTCAATTTTTTCTTTGATCAAACTCAAGTACGCATTGGAAAAATAATGACTTCCACTATTTGAATTCGTTGAAAAGCGAGAAAATTTTCAAGTAATAATAATTTAGAATCAAGAGAAACTTTAAACTCAGACCTCACGTTTGATAGTAGATGAGGGATTGAATAATTTAACAATTACTGAAATTGATGAAGTTTTGAAAGAAATAAAGTTGATATAAATTTGAAAAATATGCTAATACACATTTCTTTAATAATTTGATTTAGTATCGTTTGCACGTAGTAATTTCTATCGATTACTAAAGCTAAGCGACAAGTGGTGTGGATAACAGATGAATGTAATAGAAATAATTTGACAAAAGATTAGTATGTATAATTATGGTTTACTTTTTTTTTATCGTCATATACGCAACAAGAAAAATATGATTTCTGACAACATAAGAAAATGATTCATTACACAAACTGAGCAAAATTTATAAATCATACAAAAATTTCTATGAAACATCTACTATATTAACAAAATTCTAAAACAAATCATCAATCGTCTCAAAAAATAACCTCGAATCCACTCCCAATCCAAAACAATTAGATTCAAGCGATAAAATTCATCGATTTGACATTCAAAACACGCCGAATTCGATGTTTTGACCCGGCGAGAGCGATTAGCATAATCCACCGCTTAACTTATTTGCAGTCGGTGCTTGTCGCAAATAATAAGGCCGTGACGAAACGAAGCACTTTTGAGTATGCTAATTCGCGATGTTTTCGTTTTCATTTAGTGGACGAAGTGTGCAAAGACATATTTCAAGATGATCCGCTTTAAAAGGGCGATCACGACGTTTTCGAAAACGCGAGATTCGCGAAAATTGTTTTTGTCAATCCGCGGAGTTGTGACGTTGTTCATGTGGGCCGTTCGTAAACAAGGAGTTGATAAGAACTATGTGACAATAAAGCGGATTCGAGTGTTACTAATTTAGAATCATTGTATAAAGTTCGTGTTGGGGGAAATAGGCGATCTAAAAAACTTCATATTTGTAAAAAAAAATTACTTAGGCAATACGCATGTGATATGATATCCATTCTTAAGATAAACAACCCTCAAATTTATAAAAATAATACATTTTGGTCGCCCATCTATGGGTGACCAAAGATGTATTATTGTATATTAATGTGTTATCTAAAAAAGCACATTTTTTCCGAAAAGTAAATGAGAATAAATTGTATTTTGTAAAGTACGTGCTTTACATAATATTTCAAGAATCATTACTTTGAAAATGCAGTGTAATCCCGATTTTACGTTTACATATTTGCGTTCAATTTTTGCAGTCAAGAAAACTCAAAATTTTTAATTTTAAATCCATAATCTACGTTTTTTTTCTCCAATAACGTTTTATTATAATTATTATTAGTTCCTTGAAACATGAAAATGGAGATTCACTGTATAAATATTTCGTGTAAAACTATTTTTTTATCATCCGTTTTTCTAAAGAATCCTGTAAAATTTTATTTAAAAAAATTATGAATTATATGAAAAATAAATTACATTGACTTGTTATGACTTATTATACAACTCCAACTTAACCGATAAAACTATTAGTACAATTATTTTCAATAGAACAATTTGTACGACAAATTCGCACTAACAACCCAATAAATCACATTTTACAATAGTTTATTCAGCATTTAGTCAAACTGCGATAAACGAGCATGAACATTTTTAATATGCAATATTTAAAGTACGCATTATCAACACATCAATGACTCAAACAGCCACAACACGAACAAAACAAAACTGCACCTAACACAAAGGCTACCCATCGGATTCGTCACCGAATGTTGCATAATCCAACAGCCAGTTAACCCACCGAGCCCTTGACCGACATCCGCGGCCCATTGCCGATTACACAACCAAAACATTGGACAGACCTTCCACCGCATAGGAAAAAAACTGACCTCGAACTCTCTAGGTTAGGCTCGCACGGTGATAGAAAGCGAAACGATGCTCAGATTGGAGGCTTTTCGAATTTTCTGATCGACATGGGCATGGAAAAGTCGAAAATGGCATCGCACATAAATAAAAGGAACAATTTAAACGTGCATTATAATGGGGTACCATATGGTGAGATTTATAGGTGGGAAGATTTATTGTCTTATGATGGGTCTTTGTATGTGGAAAATGGATTAGTTCAGATACCACACCAAATGACAATACATGAAAAAAAATGCATTACAGGGACGTCATTTCAGATTTTTCCAAGAGGGGCAGGTCGAAAATTATTCAACACTTTTCAAAATTATTTGAACCTCAAAAAATTTAGAAGGGGCAACTGCTTTCCCTCCCCAAATGACGTCCCATGTGCATTAAATGAAATAAATTTGCATTAAATCTGAGCATTAAAAAAAAATTATGTGTGCATTTTGCACGAACATTAAAACGTGTGCATTAGAAAAAATATCTGTGCCTTAAAACGGACAAACGTGCATTAGAACAAGGCAAAATATCAACCGCACAATAATTATTCACAACTTTTATAATATAATCGATCCGCAACTAACCGAATTCAAACAAAATCAACATTGATTAAAAAATGGACCACATTGTTAAAATGTAGTCGACAGTTGTATTGTACTGTCTGTAGAGATTGACTTTACTCTGGCAAAATTGCCACCTATCTGTCATTTTAATGCACAAACTATTCATTCTATTGTACATTTTTCAATGCTCACTTTATACTGTATAAATTTTCTTTTATATTACACACTATGAATAAAATAATGCTTAATACGAGATTTTTTTAATGCACCAGAAATAATGCACATCGTATATTTTTCTATTGCACAAGTACTTCGTTTTAAGGCACAATCTATATTTTTTAACCCACAGTAAAATCGCACCCGTAAATAAATGGCTTTGCGAAATGTTGCACTTGTGTGGTGCAAATGTTGCCGCATTCGATCGATGTAAAGCGCAATTTCAATGTCAAGGACGTGGCTGCAGTTGTTCACGTGCAGAAAAGTGCATCGGGTGGGAAATTGAGGGAAATTCTGTAAGGGAAATGGGGAAGTTTTAGAATTTATGTTCGTAGCAATGAAAAAGTTTTCGGAATTATGAAAATGGAGTATGTGCTGTATTAAATATTATATTAAAAATAGCATTACAACAGACAGATAGACAAATATACACATGTGTTATGCTACGTTTGTGTAATCGCTTCGTCCATGAATGAAGCAAAGATTCTTGCTTTGTCTATGAATTTAACATTTGATCCGTTCATTGCACAAATCGATTAGTATGGAATAATCAAAATGGCATCTGAAAACAATTATTTATTATTCAATGGCAAAAACAATGTTGTCGTTTAATGGTGTTAATCTTTATAATTCAGCAAAGTTATTACATATACATATAAAAAATTATGACTATACCAAGTGCTTTGACAATAAAATTTGAGATTTTTCAAAAAGCGGAGTTAATCGATTTGTGCAATTAACGGCTCATTTGATGATGTATAGGCGTATCATAGGTGTATCATTTTTCGTCAAATATGACAGTTGACAGTTTTTGTTAATTGACAAAGCAAAATTCCTTGCTTCGTTCATGAACGAAGCGATTACATAAACATAATATAATACGTATACTTTTGTGATTAATGAAAAAAATAACTTGGTACCAAATATAAATACAATTTGAATGTCGTAAATTTTTAGTTTATTAAACTTTTATTTTTGGAATTTTTGCATGCGCGTTATATGTATTCTTTTGTAAAGTAAAGTAAATATATTTTAAGAACAATATAATTGTAAAAATAATCCAGGCGTTGGATACGTGACAATACAACACAAAGCTTTTCTTTTGGTATTGTTATTAAAATATAAACAGAAAATATTTCAACGTTTACAATGAAGACAATACCGAAAATCAAAATATTTTCGTAGCAATATTATTATTTAATCATAATTTTTAGAGTTATGTACTTATTTTTGATAGAAGTTTATTATTATCCAAAAAATAATTATAGAAATTACATCACATCAAATCTTTACAAAACTAACCTCGAAATTGTATTAGACAGAAACAACAAAAACAAAATGATTAAAAAAATACATGTCCTACATTTGAATGCCACATGGGTAATCTTACGCACCAAAATTTAAAATTTCAATTACACGTCCCAACGAGCACAAACACGAACACAAACACAATCCGGAAAATTCCCAAAAAGAACGCAATCGCTCCGGAAAAACCCGAAACCACTAAAGGGCCTCATCAACGAGGAGAACCCACTCGAAAATTCTAAAGAACCGCTCGTTTTTCCCGCCAAAACCGGGGCTAATCTGATGCGGCCGGATTCCTGGAACAATCGGGAACACGTGGCCGCCATTTTCCGCGTAACATACACACATTTCGAAGATACGGAGCGTTTTGAAAAGGCGGGATTCTCTCCGCGAAGGGTTATTTTGGGCGCGTATCGATTCGGTTCGCTAATAGCGCGTACCTGGGGTTCTCAACAAGTGGGTCGCGAGACCCCTTTTTTGTGTGTGGTTTGTGTTGCGAGTCGTGACCCCGACTTGTGTGCATAAACTTTGGTTTATTTCTGGATTGGCGTTGCCGTTGTTGACTTTGTTATTCATATGATGGCGGATGTGGGGATAGTTGATTGTGTCCTGTTTCTTTTTTTTTTTTTGAAAAATTATGTTTTGTATGTATATAAATATTTTTGATTTAATTAATAATTGTAAATTTTGAGAATTGATAATAATTATTTACGAAAGTGTTAACGATCTGATTCAAAAGAACATGTTGATACCAGAAGTTTAAATTAACGTGAAACACATTTGAAAGATATATGTATATCAGAATTTATTGCGTTTTTGAATGGTACTTAAAATTAAAAAAATGTTATAATAAATTATTTTTGAGAGTTGCAATTTTTTTTACAAAACTTAAATGTGTAAAATTAAAATTTCAGGGTTTTTTTTTATTTTTGGCTCTCTTGAAAAGTGTTTATGTTAATTGATACATTTTGTTGTCTTTATAAAGATTTTATTTTATTTATCTTGAATAATTTGTGAATATGATTAATATTGTTTGAAAAATTATAAATTTTAATTTTGATGAATAATGACGATTCGTAACGAACAAATCAAAATTTTCAATAGAATATTCAAAATTTTACATTCAACTAAAATAATTTTAGAACGGCAAAACGTGACACATTCATTACAACGATAATGTACGGAAAATAAACATGCTAGTTCATTTAAATCCATTTATATTATTTACATATTCTATTCAGCTGACGTCTAATCTGATTTAACAATAGATTTTCTAAATAAATAACCTTTAAAACTAATTCCCACACATAAAACATGTAATAAGGTCACAGAGAACGTTTTAAAATTCGATTAACACGCACTTTCGTTCTCGCAACATTAAAACCCACCATTAAAATTAACTCATTTCGAATTTTCGCGCCACGCCGCACTTTCTTCTGGCCGTAAACCGCACCATGTCGCCCATCAAAAAAAAAAATTATCGCGCAAATATTGCGAATTTTATTTATTCAGTATTACGTCACGAATTTCATATTGGATATGTCACATACGATTTTTTATCGCTCGATCGAGTAGTTGTTCGATTCTTTGAAACCGATCATGCGGTTACTTTTATGATGCCATAACTGTTGTTAGGTCGTGGTATAAAATTGTTCTGCAATGATGGATATGAATTTATATTTGAAATGCCATAAATAAATGTGATTTCGTATAGGAAAAACTGTCGAGAAATTTTCTTTTATTGTGAAGTTTTATATTAAATTTTCATGTTGAGGATAACTTAGCGTGAGATGTTAATATGAATTGGGTGAATTTTGAAATTCGTTTTAGTGACATGCGAAAATTTTCAACCGCACCTTAAACTATTTATAAGAATTACATCAACCTTTAATATATCATATATCAGAATGAAAAATAAATAAGACTCAATATTTATACAATCGGGAAAGAAAACTCGTATAATACACGTACGTGATCAAATCTAGGAAATAATTTCGAACGACACAAATCCAAGGATTTGCTAGATAATATGTTGAATTATTATGAAGATGCATATCGGAATACCTTCTGATCAGCAAATTAATTACAATCGATTAACAAATCAATACGACGAGCGCATAAATTGATTTTAATAGATCGGAAGACTAAACAACCTTCGTCGAAAGATTTATTCTAGTTTATGGCGCATAAATGTTTTAAAAATCTCATGTGACTTAAGCGTTAAATCATTAATTTCATCTGATTGCGAGTGCAATTTGCAATTTTAACTTGGTGGATCGAATGTAGGAGTATTTATTGTGCAAACTGATGGGTAGTTTTAATTGAGCATAAAATTGCACGGTTGAAACTATTGTTAAGTTTACATTTATTTTGGCACTGTAGTGTATGTTTAACGATGAAACATATTATATTCAAGATTTGAATATGTATTCAACAAGGTAAAGGCCTTGTATCGAGTTCGACTATTATTTAACTCTGTACGCGTAATGAATCCGGTTTATGGAGCTACTACAACAACAACAACCAATCGAAACTAGTGGGAAGTTCATGGCTATTGAAAAAGATAATTTTGCAATTCCACCGAAAGATATTATCAAACTTTTTCCCGGATTGAACCAAAAAATTGAAAACTGGTTAACCTCTAAAAACGAGTTTTCAATTGTTGACAAAATTATACGAAGAAAAGATTGCAAACATAATAACTGATAATTTGAAAAAGTATAAAACAAAGAACATTTTGCAAAATCATTTTGAATTTCTAATGATCACGTCGTATTTTTGTACACGTTCCATAATTCATCACGTGAATAATTGGAACTCGATGCAATAAAAAAAACTTCGCAACAAAGATCACGCGCCATTTTATTACCGCGAAGAGGAAAATGCTTCAATTGAAATTGGTAATACAAAAAAAAGATGACTCAACATTTTCAAATACATTTTCAATACATACATATTGCGTAACCTCGGGTCCACGATTCCACGAAGCCTCCTCGTGTGGGATTTTGCAAATTCATCGAGATCTTTCCGGGAAACGGACAATTTACTTACCGAGAAAGTTAATACACATTTTCAGCGAAATGCTTTACATAAACAACATTTTTCAGCGGTCTGAAACTCTCGTTTTCACAATCGCGACGCCGAAAATAAACGCGCGAGAATTCAATATGTAACTTTCCAAACGTGACTAATCGACTGCCGAAAACTTTTCAGCGATGTCATCTTTCAATTTGCGGAAAACGATGATTAAGGATTCGCAATTCGTACTTTTTAATTGAACGAATCTATAGAGTTAATTGAGATGTTTTTTTCATATAAAAAAAACTTTGTATAATCAATGATTTAATTATTTCCTACATAGATTGTCCAGCGGAAAATTTCACGAAAAAGAAAATTGCATAAACGAGCTCTAATTATAAGGAAAATTTAGTCTGAACAACAAGAATCGATTATTGAAAATGGAATTGAACCGTCGATCGGAACAAGAAACAACAGTTAACCCGGTTAGTGTCGAGCTGATCAATTTATCGAAACGGAACGACCATGATCCGAATTCGACGAAATAACAAGTTGATATTTGAAAAAAAGTATGTAGGATGTATATTTTTTGCAAAATTTATTAAGTGAAAGAACCAAAAAGCAAAAACGTACTATTTTATTTATGAACCGATCGAATCCGGCGAAATTTATTCGCGTGTTTGTGTATATGAAAGATTTTTTCGGAACCGTTGGGTTATTTTGGAAAGGTTGATTGTTGTGTCATTCCATTTTTTAATTTCTATTGGATATTTTTTGAAAAAAAAAATTAATACGTTATATTTTAACTCCATTCCCCATAAACACTCAATAAACTACCCCAAAATCCATTCAAACTAAAAAAAATTCTTTATAAAACCCATCTTCACATACAAAATCATATACTCGAACAATCGCGTATATAAAAGATTAACAAAATCGTTACGTACATTTGCGATGCATTTCTACGCTTGCCTATATAAATGACTTTAAAAAAATACAATTTCTTCCATTATTTTAAACACAATGCGGATAAATGCCAACCATTGTGTCCATATAGCGAGGTCACATTGGTCAACCGCATTGTGGGATACATGCGTAATTAGCATGATTACTTATGTAATTAAATGTGCGAGCGCGTGAAAAATATATATGGAAATCTCGTTTGGAAAAGATATGCGATTTTCGCAAACCAGCTTTCGTTTGCGGTCCAGTTCTACTTAATTGCCACGAACGTTCGAGGAAAATTCCTCAGACATTATAATAATAATGCACGTACTCGCATATTTGTTTATCGTGCATTAACTGCACGTTTCGTACGCAATTATTCATAGTCGGAGCACGTGTTGTTTCGAATATGTTAATGTTGAAAAATTATAATAATGAGTTTTCTTTGATAACTGTTTTTTATTAATGTGTGATTTCCGTTTAGAAAACTTCTGCCAAGGACTAATCAACGGTATAGATTTTTGCCAAAATTTGTATAGAAGCATTCATGATTTATTGCACAGGTAAGATGCCAAAATTTAAATTTCGAAATTTTTCTACGAATTCGTGCAGGTTTTTGATATTTTTTATAATGCGAAAGTAAGTAAAATTATTCAAATGTAATGGGAAAAGACTACGAAAATTAACACATTATCAATATAAAAAAATATAAAACTTTTCGTGCATTAAAAGTAAAGCTTGATATTATAAATTTCGCATGTTTGAAAATTCGTTCAAAATAAAACATGAAATTTAAGAGTTATCAACAAACAGAACCCGAAATATTAACTGTTTGTTTTGATCATATTTAGATTTACATTTAGAAATCAAACAGATTCAATATAAAAATTTTATACAAATACCTTTTTATTATATTATACTTTATACTATTTTTTTTATAAAAAAACGATTATTTTAATTGACAGACAATAATTAATTTAATTATTACTAAAAAAATTCAAAATTTCTACACCGAACTTACATCCCTGTAAAAATGTCTTACTATAGGAATCTCACATCAAAAAACTCTCACAAAGCAATTTCACAGCTCGTCTCTCATTCTAAACGACATCTCATTACCATTGAAATACAGAAAATTGACACAATTTATAACTTTGCATCACATTTCAGCCTCATTAGTCATCCGGCGCGTTATCAGCGCGAAACAGTTGACTCACACAACAAAATTTTCTGGAATAAGAAACAAAGCCATCAAAAATGACCGAGCACCATAGATAAATCGGCCTGCATGGCAACAAGATTACAGCAACGTGGCCATCATGAATTCAAACGCCAATTAATCTCTATTGACCCCAAAATTGCCGTTTGTTTGCGCGGCAAAATTGTTTGGAACGCGAACGAGCGGGAACGGTCATCGAGTTTGCGCAACGCAATTTCGTCAACTTTTCGTTGATTGAAGTGTGAAAAAACGCCGTTGTACGAATAATGAAGTATATTGCTGTACGAGGGTTGTGTGGGAGTGTTAATATTGAGGATTTGCATGTCAATTTGACGGGGTTTGCGCATCGGGGGTGGTTTGACTTGATGGTGTTTTCCGTTATGAGTCGGGCAAATGTTTGCTCTATGGCTGAATACGTGTTTCGAATGGATTATATGCGCGTTTGATTGAATATTGTAAATGAGGCGTTTTATTGTGATATTAAACTTTTGGTATTTGGGGTCAATGGTATAAGAAATTTGTGTGAGTCGTATTGATCGTTTTTTATGTCATGGTTGAAGTATGGAAACATTTTCTTAGTTGAGAATCATACGGTTAAGATTTGTCAATGTCTTCGACAGCAAACTATTAGGGATAACAAATGAAAAAATCGCTAGAGGACAAATTGTTAATTCAAACGAAGTCAGGGCACTTCAAAAGGAATCAAATACATACATTGAGATATGGTTAAAAATTGATAAATATAACTTACAAATTATACGCGAAATTCGTTTAAAAAAAATAATTTAAGCACTTATAATGCATTTTTATTCATATTAAAATGCAAATTTGTTAATTAATAATTTATGTACCTAAGCATTACCTAATTCCTTTTCAATTGTTTTTTTTTCTAAAACTGTATTGTATAAAACGTGCTGTACAAAAATAGGTCACAATTCATTAACCTTGTTATATCAAAATCGTGTTGTATAAAACCGTGCTATACGAGGCCCGAGCATTACAAAAAAATGATATTAAAATAATTAGCGTTAAAAATCGATATATTATCATCTTATCAACTACACATTGTCATGCTTTTCAGAGCTATATTTTCAATAACAATACTTTATTTCTTAAGAAATAGCTATAAAATCGAAAAAATGTATGAAATTGTAAAAAGGGAATATTTTCGTACCAACAAAGATATTTTATTTGAAAATAAAAGACAAGAACATATCTTCCTTTGACATAAAATATGTAAACTCCAACTGTATTGCAATATTGATTGATATCACACTCGAACAAGCAAAAATTTATAACCTTCGTTTCCAGAAGCCAGCAACATATCGAAAACATCAAAAACACTCAAATAGGAAGCAATATTTACAACACGCGAAGATAAAACAGACGCGACCAGTTATCATCATGGCCGAATCACGCACGTGCCAGTCTCGCCCATATTACACGATATCGCAGACAATCGTATTGATTTTCACTTGCCGAAACGAAAAACCAATAAAAAATAAAATCACAACACTAACGATCCAATTTCGAAAGTGAAACTTCGCAAATTTGGCTCCCGTTCACACAAAGAAGGGGCTAATTAGTCAAATACGGGGAAAAGTCATGGGGAATCACACATTCGAGAGTTTTCTCTGCCGGCTTTGAAGATCGGAGACAACGAAAGAAGAAGAATTAGATGTGTATGCCAAAAATAAGTAGAGCAACGATTGGGTGACGGGAAGTTGCCAAAACGTCGTATTCGTGTCCCACGCAACAAGTAGCAGATAGAAGGGAAGATACGTCTCTAGAGGAAGATCCTGGTCGATGGTGAAGGAAAAAAATCAGAAAGAAAGCTCCTTTTTATGTCTCTGAAGGAACATGGCCGTTTGCAGGATGTACATATGTTATCGTATGTGAAGCAGCTTGTTGGCTTACGAGATAAAGCTCTTTGTAGTGTTTCGAAGAAAGACTTGTTGAGTTCGTCTCGGATGTCAAGTATTCAGGTTACAATTTGTATCATACAAAATTATCATGTGAAAAAATGACTCATCTCAACATTGATTTCAGAAAATATGGTCTGAGTTATGTATAGAACAAACAAGACTGTTCTATTCAAGTGAAATTACGGCTTATCTTTGTATGCTAATATAGACCTCCAGTGTGTAATTTTCTGTAATACACGAATAGAATCTAATCAAATATTATCAAAAGGAATCTCAACATATTCGTCGAAACTAAAATTGATTGTTTCAATTTCGGCTTTAAAACACGAGTAAATGGCGTCGAAAGTGTTAATTCTGACATGGGAATTTGAATAATTAACGGACGAAGGTACGTGCGGTAATCGCGTCTTTGAGAGTTTCACTTTCTTGAAACCGAGACGGAAATTAAGCACGAGACTATGAGCAAATCCTTTACATCGGATTACAGGGGAAAAATTAATTTTCTCGAACGAGGAAAAACGAGCGGTTCTAACGGCGGATTAATTCGAGGCAAACAACGCGGAACGTGCTCCAGCCATACTTTATACGATCAACATTGAAAAGATGTCTTTTTTTTTTCAAATAAGCATGTCTCATGGTTTGAAAATGGCTGCAAAAGAAACATATGTGCGATGGGTGGTTGACCGATCGAAAATAAATCGACGCGATGTTGAACATGTGGAGCATTGGCGCCAAAACTGTGGTACGATCATAATTTCAAGTTCAATTTGACCTTTTTTGATAAAATAATCGATTTAAAAAAAAATTGATATGAACGTATTCGAAATGTGGGACGATCGATCTGTGTTGTTTTTTTGAATGAAAAAAAGTATCGAAATTGTAATAGCGTTTAGGTAAATAAAGTGCGTGAAGCGTAATTTGGGGAGCGTCGTAAAATGGACACACTTATGGCATAATAAACGTGTAATTGAACATCAAACTAACGACAAGATTGTACTGCAATTAAAGCATGTGACGCAAAACGTTCTCACACAATCCAGTGAATAAACTCCAGTATGTCTACATAAAAGATGATCGGCCACGTTTTTGACTTTTGACTTTTTATATACGGTCATAATGATTCACATCTATTTACAAATTTGGAGTGTATAGTTTTAATTTACGATGAATCAATTTTCGCAGAACTTATTGAAATGAGTAATTTGTTTTCGTGTTTTGATAAATCTAATAAATATTTGTTGTCGAACTTATAATGGAATAATATTCGAGAAAGGAAAACATAAACATAACGCTCAAAATAGATTGAAGTGAAATATTGAATATTGTTTAATGGAATGATAGTAAAATTAAATTACATCGAATAGATAATGAACGAACGAAATTGCATGATAATTGAAAAAGATTGGAGAAAATCTGATGAAATAGTACCAAAGAAAATCAAGTAACGATGAATGAATGAAATAAAAAAGATATGCAGAGTATAATACATCAAATAAAAATAAAAAATGTTTGAAAGAAAATTGGAAAGATCTAGACTTCATATGAAGCCGAATAAATACACCGCCGATAAAAAAACGATCAATCTTCTTCAAAACTCAACATTGACAGTATATTTAACATCCAATTTCTAATTCTGACTCCACATCAAATAAACAGAAAAACTGCGCTTCCACAAACCCGAATCATGGCGGGAAAACGCTAGATTTTCCGGAAGCAGCAGCCAGGTCAGGTCCATCGTCTCGGGAGTCAGCTGTTTCTTCGGGTACTGCGTAAGGTCACATTCTCGGAATCAGTTCTTGGCTTCGGACCAACATTGGCAGTGTAGCACACGACTCGTTTCCGCGATGATTCCGACAACCAGAAGGGAAACGGGCTAAAATCGGCGACGAGAAGCCACGTGGATTTGTTGATTGGATGGAGAATGTTACAGAAAAGTCGAACGAGAAAATATATGTGCTATATGATGAATATTTCATCACGTAATCCGTTAATGCACACAAAGATGTAATGTTTATGGTTCGCTTTTATAGTTTAGATAAGAAGCGTGCGATGTCGATGAGAGTTTTCCAATTAAAATTTCATGGTTTGATGTATCAAAGTTTTTCAATAAAGGAGGGATTGGGATATTTGATCGTATGAAGAGTCGTGTGTGAAATATTAACGTGGGCTGCGTTTGCATTAGGTTAACTGAATCATGACTTGACAAGAGTAGAATCGATGAAAAATAAAACATTAGTCATGATCGAAGGTTGTTTTATATCGGACGCGAAAGGGGGACGAGACTCTTTACATAATTTCTTGCAAAAATACTGTGGGTCGATAAATATTTTTGATTTTTCACAACTTTTCAAGTCATACCCACACATCATTGCACAAACGTTCGAACACGATAAAAAAAAATACCTAGATACTGAATATATAACAAGGTTAACATCATCGCGATCGATACAATGCAATATCAAATTGAATTTCAAACTAGAACAATGCACCACAATCAAAAAAGATAACTAGAAGAATCCGACCCGACACCATAATTATTATATTGCACTCATTCCAATCGGTTTTACGACCATTCTTTTCAATTTACTAAGATTACGGCGCCTCTTTGCCATTACCCCGAACCATATCAATATAGCGACGCCTATAAAATATTTTCGATCTGAATAAGATACGTTCAGATAGGTCTGAACTTCAGCTCAACTCATCCATGCTTTCAGTAATAAATACGTTCAGACTTTCGACTGACTGATTGTGAGACATGCAGCATTAAATGAATGCGTTTAGTTCTACTGATCGAGAAATTCGACTTTACCCAACCAATCCCATGTTGTTTTTCTAAAAATAAAGTGGAATGAAACACGTCTAGATGTCGCTAATATTTGATGCGGGGTGACGCTATAGATTACCCAAGATTCCCTTCAGGAATATTACCCACAGAACATTCTTCACATACAATCATTCTTCACCACATTATTTAATTACGTACAAAAACAAATCGATAACCACACAAAGAAGACTCAAAAGTTTCAATACGCTGATAGCACTTACTCGACTGATGAGCCTCGTCCTACCGACAGGGGCTCCGGGCACCAAACTGGGCAGCGAAGTCTTCGACATCTCGCACCACCAGCCCGACGACAAAAACAAATATAACAACAACGGCGCAAATAACTCGCGGACCGGTATGCTACGAAGGCGCGACCGGGCTGTGGCCCCTCGACTCGCGGGCCACTGTCATCACCGGACAAAAGCGCGCGCTGGGCGACCGCTGTCGCTGGTATTGTTGTCGCCGCTGGTCGCTGTCGTTGACGCACACTCGCGACCAGCGCGAGCGACGCGTCGACGCACACTGGTCGCTATAGCGATGCGCGCGCGCGCTTTTGGCGTCGACTACTCGGTGGTCGTCGTGCCGGTGTTTGGTTTTTGGTGGGGTGACTTTGCTTGGGTTGTAAGTGTATATTTGGAATCGATCATTGATAATGTGAAGGGACAGTGAATTGGTATTGTTGAAAGTGCTGGTTTGCACTGATCAATATGTCTGTAAAGATATGGATGGGATTTTGGCGTCGACTACTCGATGGTCGTCGAACCGGTGTTTGGTTTTTGGTGGGGTTACTTTGCTTAGGTTGTAAGTGTATATTTGGAATCGATCATTGATATTGTGATGAACAAGTGAATTGATATTGTTGAAAGTGCTGGTTTGCACTGATCAATATGTCTGTAAAGATATGGATGGGATTTTGGCGTCGACTACTCGATGGTCGTCGAACCGGTGTTTGGTTTTTGGTAGGGTTATTTTGCTTGGGTTGTAAGTGTATATTTGGAATCGTTTGTTGATAATGTGATGGAACAGTGAATTGATATTGTTGAAAGTGCTGGTTTGCACTGATCAATATGTCTGTAAAGGTATGGATGGGATTTTGGCGTCGACTACTCGATGGTCGTCGAACCGGTGTTTGGTTTTTGGTGGGGTTACTTTGCTTGGGTTGTAAGTGTATATTTGGAATCGATCATTGATAATGTGATGGGACAGTGAATTGGTATTGTTAAAAGTGCTGGTTTGCACTGATCAATAAGTCTGTAAAGATATGGATGGGATTTTGGCGTCGACTACTCGATGGTCGTCGAACCGGTGTTTGGTTTTTGGTGGGGTTACTTTGCTTGGGTTGTAAGTGTATATTTGGAATCGATCATTGATATTGTGATGGAACAGTAAATTGGTATCGTTGAAAGTGCTGGTTTGCACTGAACAATATGTCGGTGTAAAGATATGGATGGGATTTTGGCGTCGACTACTCGATGGTCGTCGAACCGGTGTTTGGTTTTTGGTGGGGTTACTTTGCTTGGGTTCAGGGATGTCATTTCAGATTTTTCCAGGGGTGATGGGGTCAGGCCAAAATTATCCGACACTTTTCAAAATTATTCAGACTCCAAAAATTTTTTTCCAAAAAAAAGAGGTCAACGCTTTTCAAAACTATTCGACACTTTTCAAAATTATTCGAACCCCAAAAATTTAGGGGGGGGGGGGGCATCTGCCAAGTGACGTCCCTGTCTGGGTTGTTTGTGTAGTGGAGTGTATGGTTTGGATCGGTCATTGATAATGCGATGCATCGATGGATTAGTATTGTTGGAAATACTAATTTGCTCTGATCAATAAAGTGTATATTTTGTACAAAGATATGGATGGGATTTTGGCGTCGACTACTGCAAGGTTTTTGTATTAGTTAGGGATTCCCAAAATACCGACATTTGCCAATACCGGTATTACCGAAAAAAAAGTCTCACTGCTGATACTGTTGGTATTGATTTATTTATATAATCAACGTAAAAAATTCAATTACTTGGCTATGAAATTGATTAATTAAAGGCAAGGCCGTAGAGAAGAGGGTGGGTACACTCCCAGGGCCCGTGACCGATTCTGTTGTTTATTGGTAAAAAATATATTATATCAACGATGCAGATCTCTGACTTACATACATATGTTATATTTTATATTTGATGTATAATCGGGGGAGTAAATTGGCGATCTGGCCCTGTAAGGCCCCTCCCCCCAAAAAAAATCTTCGATTCTTTAAATGAAAACTTAATTTAAAAATTAAATTAAAAGACACCTAAACGAACACTAAAAAATTTCGAACTCTTTTCCTAGGGCTCGGAATTTCTTTCCACATCCCTGATTAAAGGATAGCTAATGGTTAATTAATGGATTACTTACGTTATCATTAAAATTATTAAATTTTATAAAATATACACTATCAAAATATTTTATTAATCATAAGTTTGAATAACAATGAGAAGAACAAACAATTCTTTTATAAACACAAAAAATAGGATATTTTTATATATAATCTTTTTTGGTATTAAAATAGGATTTTTAAAAACATGCCATATCGAAACTTTTGTTCCTTAACCTTATTTTTATGCAAATCAATCCGGCAGATGAAAAAGGCCTTTCAGACTCTACAGTAATAAAAGGCCAAAATTTTTCGAAAATTGGTAAACAATTTCTAAATATTTGCCACGGATTTTATCAGATTAATTCTAGTTGTCAATAACTCTTTCGTTTCGCATATTAAAATTAAATTTTGATGTTTTTTCGATATAGTTTTCCTTTTAATGAGTCATTTAATAACTCTTTTTTATTACAGTATTTACCGGTAGTCTATTTTGTAATACGGGTAGTACAAGAGATCGAATTTTGGCCAAAAACCAATAATACCGGAATTGGAATCCCTAGGGACCACCGCCTATAAGTAAATCCACCACTGGCCTGGATTGTTTTGTTTGTGTGTGCATATTTAGTATTTCAGATCATTCATCGATACCGCGATGCATCAATGGATAAGTATTGTTGAAAATACTGGCTTGCACTGATCAGTATATAGTGTTTTCTATACAAAAACGTGCACATGATTTCGAGTTAGCGTCCTACTAAATTGTAGTATTTGTATATAAATTACTTTGAATTGTATTCCGTTATCAAAAAATATCAATATTTAAAAAGATTGGTTTCCACCGACCATCGAAGTTCACGTGGAGTCAGTACAAGGATGTGCACGTACTTCTGGCATAAACTGTAATACAGTTGTTGTGCCAGTATTTTTTTTATGGGGTTGTTGTATATATCACGATATTTGTGAATGAGTATTGTAGAACACATCAATGTCCATCGATCATTGAAGTTGAGCAAATGTGGTGTGGTCTGTAAATAAATGCTCGTGCAGGTTTTTGGCGTCTATTATATGGTCATCGCTTTATGTTTTCTTTTGGGATGTTGATTTCCCTGGATCATTATGTTCGTAATATGTATATAAATGTGTTTGAATTATTTATAATTATAGGTGTGTCATCGGTTTAGTATTGTAAAACTTATCGATTTCAACCGATCATCAAGGTTGAGCATCAAATAATGTGGCCTTTACATGGATGTGAATACCGTTGGGTTAAGAATATTTAGCAAAGTGTAGTTTTTACCATTCAAACTTTTTAAGAGTAACCTTTATGATAACTTATTAAAACACCTAGTTTGGCCAGTCGATTGGATTGGATTTGGATGGTTAGATTTTCCTTTCGTGATGTAATTTCTTTACAAGAATTTTTAGTTTGTTCAAATTTATCACATTATTTATATTATCAAATTTGTATAAATAAATGTGCGCGTGGATGTTCGTCATTTAAAATTTTCAAGATAAATAAAGGTTGCGATATGTATGCGATATATATGCGATATGCGATATGTGTTTCCGGTTGATAATAAAGAATAAATAAATTTTCATTAAAAAAAAAAAACCTATCAGTTTATATTATTTTATTATGAAAAAGTGATATTTTTATAGTAATATTAATAGTGAAATTATTAACTTGTTCTTTCAATCCTCTTTATTGAATATCGCCAACAATTATTCAAAGTACCTTTTTCTGATATTAAATTAATTGTATGATTGGTTATGATTACTTTTCATTATCGCACGTATTAGATTTAATCCGATAACTTTTTATAATAACTCTAATGCTTAAAATAATTTATTTCCTTTTCTACTAGAAGATGTAGGTCAATAAACAATTTTCTAATTAATGCAAGATATAACCATAAGCGTGATTAATGCATAAATTTTCTTAATAATCCGAAAATTTTACGATGTATTTAATCCTTGAAATTTTTCATGTCAAGCTTTAACTTATTGATGTGTCAATTTCAAACAAAGTGCACGATGTCAAGTGACAACACAAATGTGTAACTTTCGACTTGAGAAACGACATGGATGTTCAAATATCTCCAAATGAAAAATCCTTCCCATTTTCCCTCAAAGGACACGTTCAATGTTGCCGATACAAAAAATGCCATCGCTTGATTTATAATAATGCTTTTCAACATTTCCCAAGATAAATGTTCTGAACCACTCTCGCGGCCGAAAACAAGTAATTTTGTTTTGTTTTCTATTTTTTCCCCCTCATACAAATGCTCTTGGCGTCGATCAGTCGAGCAAAAAGTAAGAATCAAGTCGAAGTCAGGTTCGTAGAAATAATCAAAGGTATATCGTACATGCGAACGAACATGATAAACCAACTCTCGGTTTATCTGAAAAAACTTTTTCAGCAGCGCACGTTTTCGAAATAATAACGAACGCTGTAATTAATAAAATAATCAACGCTTTTTCTATGAAACGTAAAAGGTTTTATACAAAAAAAATTTCGCCCTTTGAATAAACAAATTAAAGAAAATTCGTCAAGTTTTGCGTCACCTGTTTTTCGCAAAGTTAATCGTCGAATGAGCGAAGCCTTAAAAACCTTCGACTTATTATAAATTTTTCGAAAATTAATTAAATTTTCACATTGAAAACTCGACACAATCTCATATATAAAGGCAATTAATTATTTGGTCAGTAATTGAAAAATTATCATTGAATAACCATAACATTGAAAATATTTAAATGTATTTTGTAAGATGTTAACGATCTTAAATACACATTATATAAAATAGCTAGACGCTGGTTCATTCAAATTATTGATTGCTCAATTTCAAATCTGAACTTTTTACGTAACTTATTGATTAAATTCAGTGAATTATTACAACCAGTACTCATTGATCATTTTGATGTATTACAGACAATTAATTTGATTTAATGATCAAATAATATATAAATATTTCGATTTTTATTTAAAAAAATGTTATTCGCAACTGACGTACGTATGCAAATCAGTATGCATTCATATGAACAATTAGTATGCGATTCCCGACCACAAAAATGTATTCGGTATATGAAATTTCGTTATATAAATTGACTTGTACGTGTTGGACGAAAATAATTTTTTCCATTTCGATTCCTACACAACAATATGAATATTATTTGCGTTTGAAACAGACCAAATTGGTTCTAGGAACGTTTCCAAATGCATAATGTATAGAAACTTTCGTACATGGCGTGCACGATTTTCCGAAGAGGGAAAATCGTCGGGAAAACCTATGATATGTTAGTCACGGATCAATTTGAGAAATTTTCATGATTGTAGAAAGTTAATGTTTCATTTTTCGGGTGGTGTAATGAAATATTTGTGGACGTTATCGTTTTAAGTACGCATGTGCGTACTTTTACGTGACATTTGATACTTTTCTGCATTGCGTATCCGTAAGTATTATGTCACGTAATAACTACTTTGTTATGCGATTGAATTCTTAGATAATGGAATGAAATTAATGAAGAGTTCATTTTAATATTCAGTATAACCACGTTTTCATTCGTACTTCATACGTTTTTTATTATAAAAAATATGAAATTCAATTTATTTTTTAATTCTTTTAAATTCTGATGAAAAATGAACATGGGATGTCGATGAAACGATATTTACTTAATATAACTGACTAACTTACTTTGTATAATGAAATTTGAAATATGTCAAAAATAAATTAAACGAAATTTCATTCGAAACGATAGATTTTCTTCGATTCTTATATAAAATTTAAGAAAAAAAATTCAGATAATATTTATTTATGAATATACGGGAAAACTCATTAAAAAGAATTTCTCTTTCAAGAAAATTCGTTTTACAAAATTTATTTATTTTATCTAAAGATTGAAACTAATGGATAGGAAGAGGAAAATGTTTCATTTTCTATATCAAGAATAAACATCATATGTTAAACATAAAAAAAATTCCAAAAAATCAATCAATTGAACGGAAAATAGTCCTAGTTATTAAATGACAATTATTTTTTTAAATTGAAATTTAATACGTCATACTTAAACAACTTTTTTTCAAAGAAAATTTTACTATAATAATTGACACATGGATAGAGTTTTGTAGAATGATTGACTCTACAGTACAAAGGAAATTATACTATTCATTTCTCATATAATGAAATAATGAAATCTAATATAATTATATGGTGCAATAAATTAATTTAAAAAAAATATATTTTACTGAATTTAACTTTCTTGAATTAATTAATACCGAAACTATACAAACTTTCAAGAATGAACAAAAAAACCAGAACATCTTCACAACCTAAATTTCAAAAGATTAATCGAAAAACGATTTCATCAATGAAACCCCAATCGAAAAGAAAATCCTGAATAAAAATTCTTCACAAACAGCCGACGCTTAGGGCAGATTTTCATATTACAACTTTCTTTAAGCAATGAAATAAATCATATTATATTATGTATTCATTGTATAATAAAATATATTAAAATGATCTAATTTCAAAAAATTCATATGATGCAATGAACGAAAACAAAATTACTCCCAAAAATAATCAATACCAAAACCACACAAACTTTCAGTAACAAACAAAAATTTGAAAAGACCGATCGACCGAACGAATTCATCAATGAAACCCCTAAAAGAAAATTTTGTAGAAAATTCTTCACAAACAACCGACGCTTAGGGCAGATTTTCATATAACAACTTTCTTTAAGCAATGAAAGAAATTATATCATATCATACATTTATTGTATATATTAAAATGATTTAATTTAAAAAAATTCATATGACGCAATGATCAAAAACAAAATAACTCCCCGAAATAATCAATACCAAAACCACACAAACTTTCAGCCACGAACACAAACCTGAACATCCCCAACCAAAACTCGAAAAGACCAACCGACCCATCCCTCCCTTCATCATTCACCAAACCCTTCAGCAACCCTTCAGCAACAGCTGACCCCAAGAGCAGGTGCGCGCGCGCCGCCCCACAAACACAAACCCTCACCACGAGCCTCCGCCAATCTAAACGACCAAAAAAATCGCCATTACCAGATAATTGGGCAGCGGCCGCGGCTGTATGAGCTCGTCCTGGGGCTCTTCGGCGTCGGGTGGCGGGTCGCGCGAGGGCGCCGCCCCCATGCCGCGGCCGCCTGAGGGCCCCACGGGCCAGAGCGCCCCTGCCGCCTCGAAGCACGCCAACGGACTGACGAGGGCTGGGATAGGGGGGGGGGGGGGGCGCGCTGCTGCCCCCCCCCATGGATGTTGCAACCCTCGTTTGAGGGGGTCGTTGTGTGGTTAGGTTTGGGCCAAGTCTGATTTGGGAATGATTGTGGAAAACCATTTGAGTAATGTACCAATCTGAGTAGATGATTACCACATTATTCCAAAACAACTAATTTAAACTAACTTATTTTAAATGGCAGGCAGAAATTAAGCAACGGAGAATACACAACAAACTAAAAAATAATATGATTTAAATCAATACAATTTAGATTATGTAAGATAATTTAATTGAACTAAATTGTAATAACCGTCACATAACTAACTATCGACTAATAACAACTAGGGCCGATCTTTCAATCGTCCGGTTAAGAGTTATTCTCGGAATAAGCCTTTTAGTTTTTATGGTTATTCACGGCCGGTCACGGATAAAGTCACGTATAAAGTCACGGACAACTATGCTAGTTGTCCGTGACTTTATCCGTGACTTTATACGTGACTTTATCCGTGACCGGCCGCGAATAACCATAAAAACTAAAAGGCTTATTCCGAGAATAACTCTTAACCGACGATTGAAAGATCGGCCCTAACTCATGTCAGAATGACACGTAGATAAATTTGCTGGGACGTTATGGATAAAATAAAATATATCAACTAACATATTTTATTTTTGCCATGCCTTAAATCAAACTAATTAAAATTAACCGCATGTTCTTTATGATTATTCTAAATGGTAGCAATTACGTCCTAAATAAGAATAAACTAACTTACTTTCGAATATCATATAGAGATACACCTAGTGGGATGAACGCATGTACAAATTAAGAAAGATAATAATTTGCATGACCATTTAGTTAATAAAAAAATTTAAAAAAAACTCTTTGGTAATGGTAAAGACTAATGACGTGTGTTTTACCGAAGTCGAAGCCACGTAGGGTCAACGGTCTTGCCTCGTCTGTCAAACTGGTGGTCATTGCGATCGCAAAAGTGGTCAGCGAGGGCGCAGTCTGCTCAGCCTTTACCTCGTCTGCCCCGCGGGTGATCATTGCGATTTGCTTAGTGGAGAGTCAGCGACCACAAAGTCTAGCTCAAAGGCTTGCGTACTGTTGGCCTGAGAGCCTCCTCCGTTGGCATGGGCGGATTGGCTCTTATGGTACATGTCCCTTATCGTTACGAGGTTGGCTCTCGGATAAGGTATATAGCCTAGACCCCCAATATTTGATGGGGAGACCTTGTCCTGCAGTGGGCACTAAACCGGTCGACAATGATGATGATGATGATGATGATGATGATGTGGAAAATTGTTAGGAAAAATGTTGAGTGGAAATTCGTGGGAGTTTTGTTGAGTGGAAATTCGTGGGAGTTTTGTTGAGTTGTAGGAATTCGTAATACACCTAAGGCCGCTGCCAGATGACACGCGCTCAACGCGCGTTTTGGTAACGCGCGTTTACAACTACATACATTTTATTCAGGCCGGTACACATGCTAACGCGCATTTAGCAAAATAAAATGTATGAAGTTGTAAACGCGCGTTGAGCGCGTGTCATCTGGCAGCGGCCTAAATCTCTTTTATGCGATTTTTTATTTACGTGGTTCAAGTAGAAGAATCGTTTATTTTTTTGAGGTTTGGGCCAAGTCTGATTTGGGGTGATTGTGTGGATGTGGAAAAGTGTTAGGGAAAATGTCGAGTGGAAATTCGTGGGAGTTTTGTTGAGTTGTAGGAATTCGTGATACACCTAAATCTCTTTTACGCGATTTTTTATTTATGTGGTTCAAGTAGAAGAATCGTTTGTTTTTTTGAAGTTTTTTTTTCTATTTAATACGTTGTAAAAAATGAGTATTATTGTGTTGCGTTGGTAAGATTCGGAGATGGTCATACAATTATAGTTTTTGAATGAATATTTATGATATTTTTTGGTTATTTCACGTGGCGAAATTACGCATTTTTTGTAAAGCATATTTTGATGGAAGTTCTATCCAAGTATATTGACGGAATCTATTATATCTTCAATTTTTATATGGTCACCATTTTTATACGTTCCAGAGCCTACCTTAAAAAATATATATTTTTCATATTGTAGTCTCTGGAACGTATCCTCCGTGTAAAAAAAATGATTGAGGGTACTTACGTACTTAGTTTTCATAACAATAAAAAAAACGATATCCGAAAACTTTTAAGAAATAAATTCGATCGTTGCAACATTAGAATAGTAGTCTAATTTTGCCGAATGAGTAAAAATTTTATTGAAAATATTTGAAGGAATGAATAGCAGTTTTTAATTTGACAGGAGCGTTTGTAATCAATTATTATTTTTAAGATTGCTCAAATATTGAATGCTTTATGATATAAAAATATTCTTGCATTCAAATTACGTTGAAGAGAACGAAATTAATAAATAAAACTATTAGAATATTATGCAATTTATTTCAATTAATGTTTTAAGAATTTGAAAATGAAAGTTTGAAAAATACGTTATTCTTGGAAAACAACAATTTTGAACATTGTACAAGTTTTCTTATTCGTATCAGATTGTATTTCATTTTCTAGTTAGAATCTAGTTAGATTCATGTTCGGGCGGATCAAAAAACAATTTTCATAAATAAGTATAATGACCGTTGGCATGGGCGGATTGGATCTTATGGTACATGTCCCTTATCGCTACGAGGTTGGCTCTCGGATAAGGTATATAGCCTAGACCCCCAATATTTGATGGGGAGACCTTGTCCTGCAGTGGGCACTAAACCGGTCGACAATGATGATGATGATGAAGTATAATGAAATAAATATTTTTGTTATTTTCAAAATATTACAATAAAAATTCAAAACAAAAAGTAAATATTTGAAAACAACTCTGAACCCAATTCCAAAAGCTGCCAAAATTTGAATGGCTACATTTTGGTGTGTTATGCTAAAACTGGTATTATGAAGAACAACGTACGTCACTCTGAAAAGTGACAGCTGTTCTTCGATTATATGTTATTTTTATCATATTGTCCAATTTTCGTTTATTATTTCAAGAACAAGTTTCGTTCATTTTTGTTTTGATTTGATTTAAATTCATAATTACCATCCAATATGGATTTAAACGTGATTTTGTTAATTATAACCTCTGTGTTTCTGGGTTTCATGGGTTTTCTTTTTTATATATCCCCGTTCTGGGCTAAAAAACCAGGTACTTTGATTTATATTGATATCAGTTTATAATTTGTCTCAAAAATAATAATATGATGAAAATCAATCAAATATTCTTTTCTGAAATAGATACATCAACTCCGTCAGAATCTAGAAATCAGGAAAGTGCACCTGGTCCTAGTGCTCGAAGTCAGAGATCGCGTATGAGAGCTAATGGTACACAAATTAATTTTATTTGTGAGTAAGATTTTATGAAAAAGAAAAATAATTAAATAATTTTTTCTTTAGCAATGAGACAACGTCATGAATATTTAGTCGAAGAAGATTCACCCTCAGAAAGCGATCAAACTCCAAAAGAAAAGAAAATTCAGTTGCCTGGAGATTTAAAGATGGGTTCAAAGAAACAGGCTAAACTCGAAGAAAAGGCTAGAAAGAAAGCAGCTAGAGAAGAGGAAGAACAAATGAGAGAAGAAAGAAAAGCACTCGAACTGATCAAGGATGAGGAAAGAAAACAATTATCAGACAAAGAGAAGGTATTATAAATATCGACATTGGCATTTTATTATTCTGATCACAAATCCAAATCTAATTTTCATTTATTTCAGGCAGAAGATTTACTTCGCGAGGAACAAGAGCGAAGAGAAATTGAAGAAAGAGAACGCCGTGAATACGAAGAGTATTTAAAAATGAAGGCAGAATTTTCAGTTGAAGGTGAAGGTTTTGATGAAGAAGGCGACAACGATTCAGAACGAAACCTACTGAAAGAATTTGTTGATTATATTAAAGTAAATTATTTTTCAATTATAATTTTTATCTGCTATCTATATTTCAGTCTTAATATTTTCAAATCATTCGTAGGCAAACAAAGTGGTTGTATTAGAAGATCTCGCAGCCCATTTCAAATTAAAAACACAAGCAGCTATCGATAGAATATCAACTCTTCAAAGTGAAGGTCTCCTTACTGGCGTCGTTGACGATCGAGGAAAATTCATCTACATTTCTCAACAAGAACTAGAAAACGTTGCAAAGTTCATCAAACAAAGAGGACGCGTATCGATTGTAGATTTGGTAGAAAGCAGCAACGAACTTATTAACTTGGTACCTTCTACGGTTTAATATAATATATAAATAAGTTTTTACGATTTCAGTTTTTTTTCTTTATTTATTTATTCACCATTCATTTATAATTAACATCTTATATCTAGATGATATGTAATGATATGAGAACTTTTCATGCTGGAGAAAAAGGGTTTTAATGAAATTATAAATAGGTTTAACAATTCGTATTTTTATAAAATTCATAATAAAAATATCTGGATCCGTCTTGTTGCTGTTCGTATATCATAATATATTGGAAATTACAAATCACTCAATCCGTCATTCTTATAATTATTTAATACTTAAAATATCACATATTTGGTACAATAGCAGTTTTTCGATAAAAAAAATCTGGTCCGAGGTCTTTTCAGAAATTAAACCAAATATTTTTTTATATAATAATATATACTAGGAGAAAAATGATTATGAATTGGCCCGTTTTACATCCACTTTCAAAACCGATATTTTATACATCTTCAGATATAATTGGCTTTAATAATTATTCAATAATTTTAACACTGAAATATTTATATTTATATTCAACTATATTTTTCAGTAAAATACATGAAATTGACATTAGCTCTATCACTCTTTAAGTATACTAAAATTGTTTTCGAAACACGAAAGTGTCCGTTTCTTAAATTTTTTCATGTAAATATTTCATACCTATCCAATTGAGTTTTAATATATTGTCATTCTTATATATTTACACATAAATATGAACTTCATGAGTAATCTTATGCAGAATAAATTGACAGAATTACGTGTGTCGAGATCAAATATTGATCTCAAGAAATAAGATATTTATTCCTAAAACTATGAATAATTCTCTAATAGATCTGAAAATCGAAGGATTACTAAAGTTGTTCTAACAATATTTGTGTATCAGTTGGAGTCACTTTTTTTTTTCAGAACCAAATCCAAAATTATTTTGGATTTGAAAGTTATTCACAATTCAACAAAATAACATTTTCTAATACCAATATAATGCTAATACCTATATACTATGGAAGAATCATTTTAAGCCATTGATCCATTTAATTCTATAAATGCAACTATTGACATCATTTTCAAATAAACCGTTCACAACATTTATTCATAATGCACTAATTAACTAGTTAACATTAAATGTTGTTGATAATTTTCACTTACCATTTCGATAGTTTCATTGTTTATACATTCCCATCGTATAAATTATTTAATTTATTATTTACATACTATCTTTTAATTATATCACTTTGTAAATAAGTATTTTAAAATTTTGAAAATCCAAATTTGTCGAAAAAACTTCGTTTGGGTTTTATATCAATGTAAAACATTGCAAATACGACTTTTCAAAGTTCATATTTTTTTTAATAACAAAAGAAAAGAATGTTAATATGGAAGCACGCACGATTGTGACATTTTCTTTTCTTTTGCAGAATAATACATTTTTTTAAATGGGTTAGATCACTTTACTTGAAAATAATTGTTCTTTTCTTAAATGTATCATTCTGAAAAGTTATTTGAGTTCTTTTTATATTTACTTTGGCAAATATATTAGTATATGAAAGGGTGCAGCTCAGCTGTTAATAATTTTATATAAAAATCATTAAGTGTTTAGTTGATAAGTTTCTTTTCAATAAAAAGAATCACATAATAGGTTTCAATAAGCCTGTTTTATTGAAGAACATTCAAGAAACTTATATAGTCAGTTTCATAAAATCAACATTAAATTCCCAATAAACATAAGCTAAAGAAATTTGAACATCAATCAGACATATCTTCGACATCCTCTCCATCTTCACTCTCTTCGCAACTTGTCGCATCGGGTTCATTAGCTTCGGACATGCATTTAGGACAATTACATGTGAACAAATAATTGGACGCTAACTCCTAAAACAAAAATTTCCAAATATTATATAATGTATAACATCAAAATTATTTAAAAAATAAAATAAAATACATACCTTTTGCCTGGTATGCCTAGACCTCGTCAACATGCATTCGTCCAAATAACTAATCAATATTTCTTCCCCGGCTTCAATATTAGTTACAGCTTTGAGTTGCAAGCAATGATTTCCATAAGGGAAAGCAGGTTCAGCATTTGGAACGCAGCTGTGATTGCACATACTTTGTAACTGATACAAACCAGAGCCTTCAGTGTTGAGGAATGATCCGGACTCCTTCTCGATATCGTCATATAACTTATCTATGTACGTATCCAGTTTATTTCTATCTGTAGTGGATAAAGTCAATCTCGAAACGTTATTAACCCACTGCGCCATGGGACTAGTTCCAATACCCTGTCCATTAGTGCCTATCAATGCCATCAAAGATGAAAATCCTTTAGGAGTCAAATATTGACTAACATGAGGTCCTGATATTATTCGACCGGTCATTTCTCTGAAAAGCTCCAAACCGCTCACAAACTGATCGCCGAGTAATTTGAGTGCTAATTGGGTATCTTCGTTCACTGTGCGATGACAAAACTGATTCAATTTTGCACACATCATGTCAGGTTCGGGCGATTGATGTATCATTGCTAGTAAGCGCACAAGAAGCATAATGCTAGCCGTTTCTGGAGGGAAGTGTACTTGTCTGTAAAAAGAATCATAATTAAATCATCACATATAGAAATAGATCTGAAGTAAATGATCGTTTCCTCACTTCCATTCTTCTAAGAGTGCTTCTATTGGATGTGAAGGATCGCTAGTGTTGTGACACATAGTTCGATGATATAAATCGAGAGCCATTTCTCTGCAAGTGTTCGAACAATATTGAATATCGCAGGTGTCACATTTGGTTATATTTTGAGGGATAGTGGTGCAACATTCCGGATACGGTAAAACAATGTCTGGCTTAGCAGCTAATCTCCGGACGTTCTGTTCCGCCGTTTCGAGAGGTCTAAAAGTTTAAATAAATCAATATAATATTATACACTTATTACTACTAAGGTAAAGACACCAGTGGTTGATCATCTCTCAGAAAAACGTAAAAATCAAGATTTTTAAAGATGATAATCTTTCAGATAGGGTGCGACAGACAAGATGTAATAATCAGCCAATCTATCGCACCCTTTTTGAAAGATTATTGTCTTTAAAAACCTTAATTTTTAAATTTTTTGGAGAAGTAGTCAATTATTGGTACATGGTCAACCACTGATGTCGTTACCTTACATACATTAATAAATCAACTCTATACTTCTAGTATTCTAATCATTAATATCGACCCGTTAATTATCCACTGCAGGAAAAGGTTTTCCCATCAAATGTTGGGAGTTTAGACTATATACCTAATCCAAGACCCAACTTTGTACCGAAATATTCTAATATAAATTAACTCACCTCATACAATGATCGCATGACAAATATTTATACGCTTTATTCCAAGCGAATTGACAAGATATCATAGGGAACTCTTCTAAAATAACATCTCCTTCGCGAAAAGCTCTGGTTGCGAACAAGCCTTTACCCTGAAATTTAACAGTACGTTTAACCATCGAAATATACTATTGAAACACGATTTAATCACTAAATACTCACTTTCAAATGATCGATAAGCCTTATTTCGAACGAGCCGAAGTGTTCAGCCATGGTGAGGTTACGGCACGTGGAAACGAACGCTGACACGAGCCGCCTGTCAAACTGACCGGATCTATAAACAGATGTCCGCTTTTACAAATCGAAAAGGCTTCGCGGGTATTTAAAGAAGAATTCGATCATCGAAACGTCAACGATGACTGAAATAATCGATTAAGTACACACCTGTTAATCGATGATGATGAAGAAACGTCTGCGCCGATCTCGCACTGTGTAGCGGCGAAGATGCCTATGCGTATGGGAATGTATGGAATCGTTGGGGCCAATCACGAAGCGCGTAAAGTGGATCAGTTGAAAATTCTGTTTTGTGATTGGTCGATTTGAACTTTGGTACTTGACTCTGGGGATTGCGGTGACCAGACGATTGCACGAACGACTTTAGCGCATACGATACTGGCACACAGAACAGCAGCATAAACAACACGTTTTAGCACAATATTAGAGTACTACCTATGCGATAGTTAAATATGTAATCCAATTTTTTATAATTTATTTTGAAAATAAATTTTTGAAAATTTTCGCTAATTGTGTTTTATCCTCGACGTTGTAGAGTGGTATGTGCTACTGACAGTGTGTGCCAGTATGTATGGATTAGAATTGTTTAGGCAAACGTCTGAGAATCGAAAAATCACATTTTATTTATTTTTAAATGTATTGTATTCTTATTTGAATGATTTTTCAATTATAAATTTGTTCTTGTTCGAGTAAAATAAGGTTTTTAGCATCCTATATGTATACAAAAGTGAAATGGCAGCATCAATTTGTATTTTTGCCGCTAATTACGTTTTTTTCAACGATAAAATAAAATCTCATTTCAAACTCTACAATAAAGTTTATACAGATTAAAAATAATTTAAATAATATAAATCAAATCATAAAACACATTCTAAACGAATTTATATCAACTCACATCGATTTATCTTCTAAAAAATCGTTGTTAATATGGTCGAAAAATAGATGGTTTCGATTACCACATACACCTTGAGCTTCGTTCGCGTGTCATTCGCGGGTGACGTGTGACGTTTGCCGGCTCCAGCTTCAGCAGAGCCTCATACAAACAAAACATTCTGCAAAAATGCGGTGGCAGCATTTAACGACGCAACTTCTGGTCTTCGTTGGCGTCGCCCTCATTTTGTCACCGGTCCACGCTCTCTATTTTCATATCGGAGAAACCGAGCGAAAATGCTTCATCGAAGAAATCCCAGATGAAACTACTGTCATTGGTACATGGCGTTTTTTAAAAACATTCGTCTTGTTAGATTGATATTATCGTGTTTTTCCAAGTATAAGACCATTCCCAAAGTATGCCCTAGTGCGAATTTGCTTGATTCATGTAACATAAGTCCTACTTCGAATATATATCCTATTCCAAAAATAAGTCTTACTGATTAAGCAAAAAAACAGCTAATTCGTAGATGAGACGTTTTTTTTGTGAACCAATTAGAGAATCACATAATCGATCAAAAATTTACTTTGCGACGGTAACAAACTTAAGACGTTTCACTAGAAGATTTCAAAGAGTTGAACTGTCGGTTACCTCCGAAAATAAGTCCTAGTGCGTTTTTTGGTACCAAAATTAATATAAGACCTGTCTTATAGTTAAAAAAAACACCATATGTCACTTTGTAACGTTTCATATTGGCAACGTATACGAAAAATATTCAAAATAGATTTTTGAATCGATGTCAAATTGAAACGACACCAAATGCACTTCTGAATCAGAAAATTAATTGATTATTCTTCTTTTCAGTTAATTATAAAGTAGAATTATACGATCCCAGATCTGGAGGTTATATGCCATCTTCGCCTGGAATCGGAATGCATGTCGAAGTCAAAGATCCCGATGACCAAACGATGTTATCAAGAGTATACAGTTCTGAGGGAATGATATCGTTCACTTCTCATACGCCTGGAGAACATGTCATTTGCATGTATTCCAACAGCACCGCTTGGTTCAGCGGATCACAACTTAGGGTAAAACATATTCGTATCTGGAAGATATTCGACAATTATTTTTATATTTGGCACTCATTTTTTTGACCTGAAAAACTATTTAAATACTGACCGAATATTTTGTCCCCATTAAAATAGGTCCATCTTGATATACAAGTGGGCGAACACGCTATTGATTACGCAAATGTAGCACAAAAGGAGAAACTCACTGAATTGCAATTGCGGATTAGACAGTTGCTCGATCAAGTCGAACAAATTACTAAAGAACAGAACTACCAAAGGGTATTTTTTATTTATTTTAATAACTACATATTTATATCAGTAATTTTTTTAATGTGTGTTTTTTTTGCAGTATCGGGAAGAACGTTTCCGTCATACCTCGGAGAGTACTAATCAAAGAGTACTGTGGTGGAGTCTTTTACAAACAACAATTCTCATTATAATGGGAGCGTGGCAAATGAGACATCTGAAAAGCTTCTTTGAAGCTAAAAAACTTGTATAAACTTTTTTTTAAAGTGTATCATTCATCACGTTTCATCACAATTCATCATTTGTTATTTTTAGTGTTTTAATTTTTGTAAAAGAAAATTATGCAAACAACCTGTATATGAACCTATATATGGGTGGATCGAATATGAATATATATAGGTTGTTACATTTTTAACATCCCAAGATTTTCAGTGTTAATTCAATGTTCCTGCAGATTGGACTGGAATTTGTTATTTTTGTTGTATCAATACTAATTGTTCCCCTAACTAATTTTTGTCATGATTTAAATGGGTTATAATTTGTTAAAAATTGATGTGAAATGTGCACAAAAAATAGACAGTTTAATAAACAATATGAAATACTTTTATTAACTTGTGATTTTTGGTTTATACGGTTTTAAATTATTTAATTTTTTTTTTTTGTTAAGATTTTATTTAATTCAAAAATTGCAATATAAATTCTAAAAGTTACGATGAAAAGAATATTACTATCTCTCAAACTATGTAAATCTTTGTACATCACATTTTCGAAATAAAGTTTTTGAAAATAAATTTATATCATTTGATTTCAAATACTTATCCGTTATGAAAATCCCAAGATTTTATCTAAATGTTGAAAAAGCGGTGTCGCATCGGCTTTAGGATATGATTTTAATTTTGAAAAATCAACAGTTTTAAGTGTGGAATGTAAACTTTCACAGGTACAATGAAATAAATGTCCATCAATTTGTAATTGTTCAGCTATTTCAATTTGGTGATTGTTCATTAGCTGAGTATTGATCACGACCAATAATGGTTTTCCTATATCCAAGACTTCTAGACATGTGCCGGCTCCAGCGTGGCTTATTATGAGATCAGAATTTTTCATATCATCGACTATATTGTCTTTGAAGCGAAAAATTTCAACGTCAATTCCATTTTTGTTATAGTCTTCGGAAAATTTTTCACTTTTACCAATCTGCATCGTCAACGTTTCACAACCCAATAATTTAAACAGTTCCAAAGTTTCATTTTGTAGTATCTCGTTACAAAGTTCGTCGAATCTCGTAGTTCCGACGGTCACAAAGATTTTCTTGAATTTCATAATTGAAAAACTAAAACAAAAAACTAAATAAAGATAAAAAAATATAGAAATGTTCGAGAAGCAAAAGTTAGTACGTACACAACTGACAGATCCCAAACGTCAAAAACAAGTGTCAAAGTAATTTGGTCATAACATTACACTTTTCAAGTTTGAATAAAAAACGAAAAGTTTGTTTATAAAAAACGAATAGCTTTTTCGAACAGATTAAAATGTAAAAAATGTTTTTAATCTATTAAAAATATTATATTTATATAATATGAGTTATTTTTCAATGTAAATATCAAATCTTTTATAAAAAAATCAAAGAAAATATTATACATTGGTGAGCAGTCGTTTGCCCAAACGACACTAGCACATACGACACTGACACACACCAACAGTAACTCACGCGGCACGTTTTTTGACTATTGGAAGACTACATGATGGTTAAATAACCCAATTAATGCTTTATAATTTATTTTAATTTTATTATTTTAAAATTTTTAGTGGATCGTGTTCTGCGCTCGTTATTGCAGGATCGTGTGTGTTACTGTCGATATTTATCAGTGTCTTATGTGGTAGTGTCATTTGGGCAAACGTCTGGGAACCGGATACAATAATTAATAAATAAGTATAATATAATTTAGCCTAGAGTTTCATTTATACTAAAAGAAAAATAAATCAATATAAAATGCCATATTTTCATTTCAAAAATAACATCGATTACAACAGCTTCATTTATATTGCAAACCGACCTTTTCAAAAGAATTAATGATTCAGATTTCGTGCTCTGACAAAACGAAGTATCAGTTCACAGCTGCACTCCACCGCAGTATGTGGTATAAAAATGTGAAAAGGGTTCGCAACGAGGTCAATAATTACCAATAAATATAAATGGAGAAAGTGAACACCTGACGGGAATCGATGTATTTATTTCATATAAATTCGGGATCAAAATGAGCTGGTCTTATTTTCGAATATGTATCGAATCATAATAGTGTCTGTAGTCGTTTTGCTCGTAAAAAATGTTAAAACTGCTGAAGACTTTCCTTCGTTGATATCAGCTAATGTTTCTCTAGGTATGGACAGTTATATAATAACAGGCAATTTGATCGTATTTAATTTTATTCGAAAATTTTCAGCGATTGTGTTAGATCGAGAGTTTTTGGGTGAACAATATGCTGAAACTTTAGAATCGATTAAAGAATATATGAAAGAATTGACTAGGGAGCAATTAAAACACGGAGGCGTTAATGTTCATTACTATTCTTGGACGAGGATAAATTTGAAAAATGGTAACATAAAAATGGTATTATATTTAATACAAAATTTTTAAAAGTGACCCAATTTTCTTTTGATATTCAGAATTAAGTGCTGTTGTAAGTGTGGCTCCATGTGAAAGCACCAGAGAGCTCTTAGTTGCTACAAGACAACAAAGAGTGGCTTTGCTAGGAGCAACAACTCCAGACTGTGCCCGTCTTCCACCTCCTGCAGCACTAGCTATCCCACTTCTAGATCCTGGTCAAGAGCTTCCTCAACTTGTGCTCGACATGCGAACTGCAAAAGTATTCGACTGGAAGTCAGTCGTCGTCATACATGACGATACCCTCAGTATGAACATTTTACTTTGTATTATACAATAAAATATATTTCAAATTATTTTCCACTCATCATAAGTACTCATCACATCTTTTCAATTTAATTTATATATCTTCTAATTTTTTAACACTACCAACTTCACGTTTTACCATATATGTATATCTTCCTGAAAGATTCATTACCACATATGTATATCTTTTACCACATATATTCAAATGTATATTCATTACCACATATTCATTACACATGTTTTACCACATATATCTTTTTTAAAGATTCAGTGTGCGTCTTTACGCACACTGAATCTTTAAAATTTTCGTATCAGTCCTGAATTTTGACAAAATTACAGGCAGAGATATGATAAGTCGAGTAGTGACAGCAATGACTTCAGAAACAGACGACAGTACAGTTTCACCAATTGCTATAACAGTTTTCAAGATGAAACACGAAACCAATGAAGTATTGAGAAAGGAAGAAATAGAAAAGACCTTTAAAAGGCTCAGACCGAAATTCAACGGTAATATCCAGCCTAAAAATTGAAACCATCGATCCAAAATTACTAAATCTTTTTGACACACAGGTGAAAACTATTGCGTAATAGTGACCACGGACGTGATGGCCTCTGTTTTACAAGTCGCCAAATCTTTGGATATGGTGCACCCAAAATCCCAATGGCTCTTCGTCGTGTCGGACACTGATGGCAGATACGACAACATAACATCGTTCAGCGATGTCATGGGAGAAGGAGAGAATGTGGCGATCATCTACAACTTGACGAGCAGCGAACCCCATTGTCGAGTACTGAGAGATTCAGGGCAAACACGACGTCGACGCAACACAGTTTCAAATAGTGGTTTTGATTTTCAGAGAGGTTTGATTTGTCAGTGTAAAGAGCTGCTGAAAGGATTCGTGTTGGCTTTGGAGAGGGCTATTCTTGATGAGATGGAAGTAGCGGCTCAAGTTTCGGATGAAGAATGGGAGGCAATCAGACCCACGAAGCAAGAGAGGTCTACATCTCTTGTTAAGCACATAGAGGTGATGTGACATATTTTTTTATATTCCATATTTTAATAATCAATGGATTTAGCCTTGTTGAGCCTGATGATTTCCATCGATCATTGAAGTTAAGCGACAAGTGATGCAATCAGTAGACGGATTATGATAAAAATTTACTAGGATGGTTTAAGTGCTTAAACTCTTTGAGAGTTTTGAATATATTTAAAGTATCTAATGGTGTTCGGAAAGACCTTATCCTACTGATGATGAAGAATATAAAAAATGGATATTTAACAACTTGATTTCATCATTTTTCATTATTTCTAGATGGCACTAATAACAGTTGGTATGTATTATTTTTTTCATTCACAAAAGGCAATAATTTCGACAAAAAAATATTTTCACTATTTTTAAAAATAATATCTTCATCAAATTATATATATTATAATGAAAAAGTTTTTTTTTCAGACATTTTTATCGACATACAGTGTTTGCAATAATTGCTCATCTTGGCGTATAAGATCCGCCGATACTTGGGGCACTAGTTTCCAAAAAAAAAATGAAACCTCCTCGAAAATTGATCTATTACAGGTATGAATTGAATTCTTGTGATTATTACGAACAAATTGAAATATTTTTCAAAAATTCAGGTTGGTTATTGGAGACCAGTTGACGGTTTGAAATTGACAGATAAAATGTTTCCTCACGTGTCTCACGGATTCAGAGGAAGATCATTACCTGTGCTGGCATATCATGTATTTTTTAATATTTTTTTATAAAATATTTTTTTAAATATAAATTTAAGTAATAAAATCAATTTTAGAACAATCCTTGGTGTGTCTTGGTTTACAACGAAAGTGGAGCTATTATAAAACACACAGGACTCGTATTTGACATCGTCAACGAATTAGCAACAAATTTAAACTTTTCGTAACAATTTGATTTATTTATATTTCCATTTTTTAAATTTTAAATTACTAATCATTATATTTTACAGATATTATATAGTTTCAACATCAAATCAAAAAGACAATCGTAATGATTCGCTAGATCATAACGTATGTATTATATAATACAATATGAAGTGAATAAGTATACATATATTTTTAATAATACGTTAACTGAAATTGTAAAATATCTTCAGTTTCAAGATTCGTCGAACACTGACTTGTTCAGATCGGCGACACAAGAAGACATCATAAAAACCATAGAAGGCAAAGGGATTTTATTGGCAGCAAGTGCTTTTACTATAACCGAAGACAGAAAGGCCAGAATTAATTTCACTATGCCAATCAGCATACAGCCTTATGCCTTTTTAATTTCCAGACCGAAAGAATTGAGTAGAGCTTTGCTTTTCATGGCTCCTTTTGCTTCTAATGTACATTTGATCATATCTGAAGAACTTTATATTTACAATTAGTCATAGATTTCGTTAGTTTTTTAATACAATTTTTAGACTTGGCTGTGTCTCGGATTCTCAGTTATTTTTATGGGGCCTACATTGTATGTTATGCACCGACTTAGTCCATTTTATGATATGCAATCGAATAAAAAGCGAGGAGGATTGGCAAATTTGCACAATTGTTTATGGTACATGTATGGTGCTCTTCTGCAACAAGGTATCAAAAAAATTGATTGTTTTGAAAAGAGAGAAAAGAGATTTGTGATTGAAATCATTTTTTTTAAGGTGGAATGTATTTGCCCGAAGCTGATAGTGGAAGATTGGTTGTTGGAACTTGGTGGTTGGTGGTTCTTGTCGTTGTGACAACATATTGTGGTAATTTGGTGGCATTTTTAACATTTCCTAGACAAGAAGCTCCAATTACTACTATTAAAGAATTATTGCAACACAGTGCCACTATTACATGGAGTCTCAAAAAGAATTCGTATTTACAAGAAGCTTTACAGGTTTTTATTTTGAACCATTTTTCCAATATCTTTTAATTTTTTCTAATTTATAAAATAAAATATTCAGGAAACTGATGAACAAAAATACCGACAATTATATTCTGGAGCCATTTTAACAGACGGAGATCATTTAAAAAATATCGACAACATAAGAACCGGAAAGCATGTCGTAATCGATTGGAAGATAAATCTTCAATACATAATGAAGAAAGAATTCTTGGCAACAGACAGATGCGATTATGCACTAAGTACACCACAATTAACATAAACAATCATAACATTATATAAACTCAACACAATTTTTCTCAAATTCAAGGCACCGACGAATTCATCGAAGAACAAATGGGAATGATAATGGCCAAGAACAGTCCGTATCTTCGAATGATTAACGACGAGTCCGTTTTATTTATTTATTTTTATATAAAATTGTCGTTTTTTTTAATTTTTTATTATTTTCAGGATAAAGAGGATGCACCAAGTGGGCCTGATCCAAAAATGGCTCACGAAATATTTACCGAAACGGGACAGATGTTGGAATATCGGCAAAGTTGCAGAGGTCAACAATCACACGGTCAACTTGGACGACATGCAAGGATGCTTCTTCATCCTTTTACTTGGTATTGTCAAAATTTTTTTAAAGGAAAGACAAAGCGGAATTTCGGTGACCTTTTCGCCGAATTTTTTTCCATCCGTCGCGATGAAAACAAACGCATGTGTATGCTAATCGATATCCTTCCACGGAAATTTTCCACTTTTTTTACGTTTGTATTATTCAACGTGTATTATTAAAAATTGACCGTCCTTGTTCTTTGATCGCGACACCTTTGGTATTTGTATTATTTTGATGTTTTATAAACGGTGAAAATTTATTTATACCCGCGACTCGTTTTGATAAATTTTAATCTGCTAAAAAGCCTTGCGTTCACTTTTTGTTGTGATTTAATCGTTTTATTTTATTAAATAAATGTTTATATATTTTTTATAACAATCGTGAGTAATATTGAGTATTAAATTATATATTTTTTTTAAATAACAAAAGCGTAAAATTCGTAGTAGAACTTGAATATGAAATTATTATTATTTTGTTCATTTTACTAACTTGAATTGATTTGAATAAAAGTTTTTTATTATTCAATGTTTATATAAAATTTATAAATTACGGTGAAAAAATTATATTTACATCAGTACGTATATGAGTAAACAAAATATTATATATATAATATTGTACACGTGTACTTATGAAATAGAAATTACCATAAGTTGTCATGAATATTAAAATTAAATTATTTTAATCATTTATATTATATATAAACAATTTTTAACATTTTGTAAAAATAAAATGCTAAATTTTAAGAAATTGAATTTAATATAGATAGTGTAAAATATTTAAGAAATCTTTTCATTAAGATTTATAGTTTTTTTTTAATTTCATTGATTATACATTTTCAAAATAATTTTAGTATCATATAAGATTGCCGCATTTGTCTGGCAAAGCCTTGTCCTGCAGTGGATAACTAATAGGCTGCTAATGATGATAAATATTTCAAAATAAACATAAATAAATCTAATTTAATAAAATAAATATTCTATTTTTCCTCATTTTCTCATTTACAAGTATGTATGTATAAAGTTTGTAAACAGAAATATTTGAATATTTTTTTAAACGAATGTAGTTTAATTTTTCATTATATAAATTTTAAGCAGAAAATCTTTGAAAAATCAAAACAAAGTAATTCAATTTAATGTAGGTATGTATGCATGACTCAAAATTTTCGCAAAATACTTTTTTTTATTATAATAATTTTGATCGACCATACAAAAAATAATGAAAAATCAATTTGTTGGTTCATTATTTCTAAATAAAATATTATAATTATTTTATGAAAATGTATATTATTGATTATCAAAATTCAAATAAACATTTTTATTTCCAGGTTTCTTCACCGCACTATTGGTAATTTTAATCGAATGTTTGTGCAGACGTAGAAGAAAAAAAGTGGATAAAGCCGCCATTAAGCCATACACTAATTAAATTTTTTTTGAACCATAAAAAACAAATCAAATCATTGTTTTTTCAAATTATAATATTTATAAAATCATTTTTAATAACATTGTTTAACTTTAGATCAACATATAAGCACAGATTTATTATGAATCATTTATGGCGTTATAAAATCTTGAATAGGGCACCTAGTACTAGTTTGAATGACATCATTTTGTATAAATTAACAATTGAAATATTCGTATTTAAATAATGTAGTTTATTGTTCAATATGACTGGATGATGCAATTTAAACAAACTCTTACGTTTGAAACCCAGCGATGTCCAATTCAATGGAAACTTTTGAATTTCACCTCAAAAAAACACTGCCATTTCGTTGATTGAGTATTATATTTAAATATTGTAATAGAATAATTGTTTATAATGTTTTATTGGTAAATATATAGTTGTTTGTCGTTGATTTGTTGAATTATTTGAAGGAATATTTTGTCTTATATCTGAGTTTTGATTCATGAAGATTGAAAATGTATGAAGTTATTTTATAATGTGTCATCTTTTTTTCAACTCACAAAACGACAGAAAAAAGAATTTTATTTTTAAAAACTTAATTATTCACTTATACACTTTCATCATCTGTTTTTCAAAATTTTATTGGTAGAAAACATGAAATATAACAAATTTGTATAAAAAATTCTTTCAAAACAATCTAATCCAAATTAAAAAATGATGGAACTATCAAAAATAATATGAAGAGTTACTTTTCAAAGAATTTAAATATAGATTCTAAAATAATCACAACTAAATGATTTATATTATGAGTGAGTATTTGGAGTTTAATTTGTTAAAATTAGTGATTTATTTTCTCTCTTTCAATAGAAATAAATAAATTTTACTAAGAAAGATTACTATTGAAATACAAAAAGCAATAAATTAATAAAAAAATATCCATAAGCAACTAAATGCAATCAAATTTTTAAAACTATTATATTCAATTACGAATCCAAATATTTTTCTCACTAAATATTTTTACCAAATATTTTTTCTCATATTTTTCTCACTAATAATGAATATTCACAACAAAAAACATACTAAAAAGAGTATAAAATCATTCAAATTCCACAAGATTTTCACAAACCGAACATCCAGAAAACTATTTTTAAAAAACCAACAAATCCTGAAAATCCCAATTTTTTTACCACCCATTCTCAAAAATTATTTATATTCCCGAAATAACCGATCCAACAAACAACAAAATAAAAACATCAACGGGTTTTCGTTAGCAACCATGGTTCCCTGCGATCACTGGACGACGTGATGATCAGCCCGTGCTGCTTCTTCGCCACCTTCATTGTTTATTCGTCGAAATTGTGGCACATGCGGAAAACTGGTTGTTGCCAAGGACCGCCGGGGCATATAAGGCGAGCGGCGAAGCCTCCGGCCACATTGTGGGCTCAACCGCAACCGCTCGTCCAAGTCGACTTCCACTTTTTAACAATTTCGTTTGCATTCAACTTATGTGTCAATGACAAAATACTTTCCAAGATACGCGATCGCCGATAAATTTTCGCCTAGGTGAGTTTTTTTTTTTGACCTTTTTCGTTTTGGGGAGTTAGGTGCTTATGAGTAATCAATCGGGTTTTCTTTCGTTTGGATAGTTTTTTTTATTTATATTTTTTTGTGATCGTTTCTTTTTTGAAAAGTTAATATACAAATAGCTTTCTTTACTCTAAACTTACTTATGTCTTATTTAAAAATCAAATTATATATTTTCTCTTCGGTTTCAAAAAACATCATATACTTAATATAATTTTCGAGAAATTTTCTCTTTTGAGAATTCAGACTATGTATAAGGAACGAAATCTTCAGATAGAGTCCCTTTGGACATAATTTTTGAAATCTGAAATTGATAAATTTTTGTATCTTAATTTTTTTTAATCTTCACTGTTTTTTTTAAATTTTTATTCTTAAAAAGGACTTTTACGATTTAACAACATGTTTATGTATTATTGAATAAAAAGAATCATATGTTTTGATAAACTTTTTGAGATACATTATAAATACTTTTTTCCACTTTCGTGGAATTAGACTCTTATGAGTAATCAACATCAAAAAAAATTCTTCAGTTCGACAGTTTTATTTTTAAATCAGATAATATCATTGGTATATTATGTATCCACTTAACTTTTCTTTTATTCATCAAAATATTGGTATTTTTATAAAGTTGTTATGCAAAAAAAATTTTTAGCGAAAAATCCATGTATGATTACGTAATCATAAAACATACAACCTTTAAGAAAAAAATTAAATATACTAAACACAGAATCTCAAACTGTTTAAGAACCATCCGATTCAACCGGTTTGAATCGACTTCGATTCAGTCTAAAAATAAACTTTCATATCTCATTTGCATACGCACAGCGGTTATTGAAATTTTATATAAATTATTATATTTTAATACTTAATTTTTTATATTTTATTAATTTTTCAGCATTGCCAAGAACTTGCGCACTTACAAAGGTAGCCGAAGAGCTAACACTGGAAACCGTTTAGAACATAGAGTTTTAACCAGATTCCAGCACGTCCCGTAGGAAAAATCAGGCTGTTGAAATTTGAATATTGAACATTTAAATTTTTGAAACTCGGAAGAGCTTTCTCTCGATTCTCGAAGAAATTTCTGTGAATTTAAGCAAGTGAAATGGCTCTAGGAAGTGACTGTAAAACTGATTCTTTGAACGTGAGAGGAAACGTCAAGTTTGGATCCATTGACGGGTAAAAGATTGATTGATTTGCATATAGATTGGTTTTTTATATTGAAAATATACTCATGTTTATTTTTAAATTTACAGAAAAGACAAGAAGGATGTTCAAAAGAAGCAGGATCCTAAAGATTACAAGAAAGTCGAACAAAAAAATTACGGATCGTGGGGATCCGTATACAAGAACAAAGAACATTTTTCGAGCATGCATAATTGTTAATTTATTTATTTTAGATTAGTAGTTACCGATTGTGATGTGTTAAAAATGAACAACTGAATAAATTTTGATAGTTTTCAATATGAATTGTTTATTTCGATAATTCAGCGATTAGTTTTCCGAAAACTTCGAACTTCCGTTCGATTATTTCGCGGATTCGATAAAAAAAGTCACTGTGAGGAAAAATTTAAATGTATAATGCGAGTGAAATAAAAAACATTCTTATCGAAAATATCAGTTTGAATTTGGCGCCGTTTCGTGTCGCATTTTACGAACGATTTATGCGAAACAATCGACGTCGCTTACGACCAAATCGAAACGGAGCATTAATCAGAAATCACGCGTGCATAATTAATATGGAGAAAATTAAAGAAAACGAGAAATTTATAAAAAGCTTGAAAAAGGCTGTATGGCGTAAACGAAGGTTGAACGGTGACGGCAATGGAGGTTTTACGTCATAGAATATATTTTTATAAGGAAAATGTGACATTATAATCTCTACTTTAATTGAACATAAGAAACAAATCTGTGTACACAAATCCTAGATAAAAAACTATTGATCAGCAGAAATGTATCTTCGTAAATATGTAAATAAGAGCTCGAATGCTGTTACATAAAATTGTATAAGTTGATCTGAACAGTTGCGTACCAATGTTGCCGTTCAAGGGTTCTATGTTGCCTTTTGGCTAAAATTACACTAATTTCGCTACTTTTATTACTTTATATTGCAATAATTGCACCGTGAGGTTATAGTTCTAATTACGCTGATAAATAATTTAGAATTCTGTTTTTGATGAAGTGCAATAAATCAATAAACAAAGACTATTTATAATTTATCATATTCAGTATTTATAACGTTGAGGATTTTCATTGTGTAGGCATTTTCCTTATCAAATTTAAGAAGGTTGGAATATTTAAAACCATCGATGACCTCAAAAAACAATCATATCCATCTACCGGTCGTGCACCTAATTATTTAAATACAATGGTTTTACAATCAAAACAATTTAAATTGAAATTCGTGGGAAATAAAAACATAAAAACCGATATCAAATACATATATTGAAATGAAACGAAACTGCAGATAAAACGTAAATAGCGGAAAACTGAAACCCGAGCACGTAAAAATGGAATTTCACTATATCGATCCTCTGATTTTCGCGGTAGATACGTTAAAAACTATAAATAGAGACATTAAATCCGTACTAAATAGGGAAATTCGTTCAGAATATACAAGGTAAAAAGGGTCCAAAAATATATTTGATAAATAAAAAAGTATTCATGTAAGAATTTATTTAGTAATTACAATTGGCATGCGTATGTAGACAGTGGCGGCTCGTGAAAATTTGTAGGGAAGGGACTGCAATAATGAAATTGAAAATAGTACACATGTTTTCATGTAAAAAATACGAAAACGTCATCATCAACACATACAAGAATCACAATATGTATTGCATTTATACACCTATACAAGACGAATATAAGAATTTAAAAAAAAACTTTATACAGAGTTGCAGCCCCCGCAGCCCATTAGGACGAGCCGCCACTGAATTGCAAATGCATACATGTATACATAAATTATTGATAAAAATAAAAATAGTGTTTATTGTTCTTCATTTTTGTATTTATCTTTAAATTTTAAAACTTTTTTTCTTTTTCGCTGGTTCAAAATAATTTTCAAATCGTTTTTTTGACTTGAAATAATAATTTTTTTGACTTAAATAATCTTTTTTGGTGCCACTTTGTGTTTGGCTGAACTGAATTTTGTTTTTCTAACCCAACCTAACCTAATCTAATCTAACCTAAACAAACCTAACCCATGGGTCCTTTAGGTGTTAAGCAATTATTCTAACCCAACCTAACCTAACCTAACCCAACCTAAAAGATGCAGTTCAGCTAAACTTAAAGTGGCACCCATTTTTTTGTATTTTGAAGAGAACACTTTTCATCAAGGATTCCCACGATCAATTATAATTTTTTTCTCATTTTTTACAACAAGTTCAAAACACACCTATTAAAAAAACAGCTTAAAACCGCATAAAACAAACACCGCATAAATCAGAAAGACTATATTTATTCTTCATCACACATATCATACACACTCAACAAAACAACAACCATTCAGCATCACGAGCCCACCAAAACCGAACCGCTGCGGCAACACCGTCGCGCAGGTTATGAGTGTGCGTCTAGCGGCGGGCGTTCCGCTCCTGCCGGTATCTTTTGGGGCGCCAGAGCAGCCCCCGCTTGCGCCTCCGCCCCCCGGCTCAGCAGACGCGCCCCCAGGCTTTAGATGGGCGGGTGCGTGGGCCGCGCGGCGCGGGGCTCGCCCTCCGCCGGCTCTGGGGGCCCCCGCGACCCCCGGCACGCGCCTGCGCCCCCCACACACCCCCATTCGCATCCGCACCACGCCCATCAGGACCCTCTTGCAGGTGGGTGCTCTTGCAGGGGGGCCTCAGGTGTCTTTGCATCATGACAGGTCCCCTTGGTTTTTTCAGTGTTGAAACTATTCGGTTGGTTGTTTTTCATCGAATTTGCGTTCGTTTCCTGATGAAGATCTCTGGTTTACTATTTTTGGTCCCTATGATTTTTTTCAGTATTGAAATTATTCGGTTGGTTGTTTTTCATTGAAATTTTCATCGAATTTGCGTTCACTTCCTGATGGAAATCTCTGGTCTTCTATTTGTGGTCCTCTTGGTTTTTTCAGTGTTGAATTATTCGGTTGGTTGTTTTTCATCGAATTTGCCTTCATTTCCTGATGAAGATCTCTGCTTTACTATTTTTGGTCCCTATGCTTTTTTTCAGTATTGAAATTATTCGGTTGGTTGTTTTTCATTGAAATTTTTATCAAAATTTGCATTCACTTCCTGATGAAGATCTCTGGTTTACTATTTTCGGTCCCCATGCTTTTTTCTGTGTTGAAACTATTCGGTTGGTTGTTTTTCATTGAAATTTTCATCGAATTTGTCATCGAATTTGTGTTCACTTCCTGATGGAAATCTTTTGTCTCTTATTTTTGGTCCCTATGCTTTTTTCAGTATTGAAACTATTCAGTTAGTTGTTCTTCATTGAATTTTTCATCGAATTTGCGTTCACTTCCTGATGAAGATCCCTTGTCTTCTATTTTTGGTCCCCTTGGTTTTTTCAGTGTTGAAACTATTCAGTTAGTTGTTTTTCATTGATATTTTCATCAAAATTTGCATTCACTTCCTGATGAAGATCTCTGGTCTACTATTTTCAATCCCCATGATTTTTTCAGTGTTGAAACTATTTGGTTGTTTTTCATTGAAATTTCATCAAAATTTGCATTCACTTCGTGATGGAAATCTCTGATCTTCTATTTTTGGTCCCTATGCTTTTTTCAGTATTGAAATTATTCAATTGGTTGTTTTTCATTGAAATTTCATCAAAATTTGCATTCACTTCCCGATGGAAATCTCTAGTCTTCTATTTTTGGTCCCCATGCTTTTTTCATTGTTGAAACTGTTCAGTTTGTTGTTTTTCATTGAATTTTTTATCAAAATATGCGTTCACTTCCTGATGAAGATGTCTGGTCTTCTGTTTTTATTGATTTTGTATTGTTCGTTTATTTGTTGTCGTCGATCAAGGGTATCTGGAGCCGAGGGCGATTTACACATATGTAGGATTAAACGACGGGTGCCATGAAAGACTGAAAATTTATGATTTGTAAATCTGAAGGAGCACTTTGTACCGTTTTCGTTTGTTCATATCTCTTATACTTCATCTGACCAGTTTTGAATGATATCTTTGTGTTTCAAATTCCATTTACATATATGTTTAGCATTACCGATCGAATATCATCTCAATCTTGCTTCTAGTCCACATGGTTCATTTACTATATCTTTTAGTTACAGTCTATAATTTTAGCAAGTCCTCAATTTACGTGATTAATTCGTTTTTGCGTTTCGAAAAATCACACAAGTCGAACAAATCTTAAATTTGAGAAAATTTTGATGTAATTTGTATTAATTTCAAGGGATAGGTGAAAATAAATTGAACCCACATACATGTGTTTAATAAAATATTATTATTTTTAGAAATTATCATTTATTCAAACATGAATGTAATTATTTCCGCATACATAGTTACATTTATGTAAGTAAAAACTACGTTTAATACATCTTCTAGTTATTCGTTAGATACTACGTCTTTGTGTACACAGATTTTTCTTCAACGTTTTCACATTCAAAGTTCATTTTTGCAACCATGAATCATCGTTGCCTAATCATTTTCAATTATTTATCATCAACAATGCTTTCACAATGTACATTTTAATATCTGTATTTATTATTTTCCGAACACGACAAATTATTCTTGACCCAATAAATATGAACACCTTGAAAGTTAATCGTTCAATAGGTTTTTTGTATTTTATTGCAACATTATAATTACTCACTTTTTGTTTGATTATTTCATTTATATAATATGTATGATTTTATACATGGTTTTCTAATTACTTATACATTTTTTAGTGGAAAAATATAAAATTTCCGACTTTTCGAGTGAAATTTTTAAAATACTTACCGTTTCAACGTTCCAATTACAAATATTTATCAATTATGAACCTTTTTAATACGAAATCATACAATAAAAATATTTTTCAGGCGGTATCAGAAAGAATCATCCTTTGTGCCATGAGACCATTCGATGGAAATCAGACGTACCATTAACCGAAGGCCAACTGAGGAGTAAACGAGACGAATTTTGGGACACGGCTCCGGCTTTCGACGGCCGCAAAGAAATTTGGGACGCCTTAAAAGCCGCAACCGTTGCCGCAGAAAACCTAGACTTTCAACTGGCTCAAGCGATCCTCGACGGAGCCAGCGTCTCCGTGCCCAACGGCTATCTCACGGAATGCTACGACGAATGGGGCACGAGATACCAAGTGCCGATCTATTGCTTGTCTCCTCCGATCAATATGGTCAGAGGCGGGGGCGTGAGTGGGCGGGATTCCCCCGCCGAGTGCTCGGAGCCTGTGGAGGGTGGTAGTGCAGTCACGTTGCGTTTGCGTCTTTCTACTACGTGTTTAGATGTCAAGTTGGTCGTTTATTCCCGTGATACAGTTGCCCAGTGCAAAAAGAAGTTACAGGTTCGTTTTAACTGTTATATTTGGAATATACGACTTTTGATGTACAAATTCTTTTGATTTTGCGATTATAATGACTCGTGTTGATTAAGTTTCGGTTTTATAATGGTTAGTTATCTAAATAAGTACTGAAGAAGGGTTTTATGGATTTTTCAGAGGCAGGAGGCAGTCGATCCATCTCGACAGCGTTGGTTCTTCGGTGGAAAACTTCTCGGTGATAAATTAGTGATAGAAGAAGCTCATATCCAGCCTGGTTATGTCGTACAAGTAATCATTAATACAGAGGACCTCACCGACAGCTAGTGTCGCTCCGTATGGACAGACTGATAAATAATTTTATGAAATTGTTAGTGTAAAAAGTATATATGAAATTTTCAAAGCCATTTAATAATTTGACCGAAAATATTTGTACAAAGTTCACTTTTTAAAAGAAAAAACTCTAAATCGTTAATAACGATTGATTTCTTTAATAATATAAATAATAACCGAGACTGATGCCATTTAAAACGTTAGGTGTTGTTCATTTTATATGAATCAAGTAAATTATACTCATTGAATTAATTATATTAAGCCGATCGATGAAATTCTGATTTTATTTTTAGTTTAAGAAGTGAGCATTTTACTCCGAGCGAGTGGAAGGCTTTTTACAATGTTTCTAAAGAGATTCGCTCTTTTCAATAAATTTATCAATGTCATGCATTGTATTATAAGTAAAAAAACTGAATATTTGAAATTTATTAATATAACTGTTACTATATTAAATGCTACAATTATTGTTATTACGGGTGTAATAACATTGTAATTCAATTAAAAATATTAATATATATAAATATATTAATGATGCATTCTTATAACATATCAATATAATATATTGATAAATTTTAATATGTAGCATTTTTAATTATATGTAAATTTCATTGTTGAACTAATTTTAACATATGTGTTATTTGTATTTAACTTTTGAATTATATAAACATTCCTTTTGAGGCTAGTTCATACGTTTATGGAAAAATATTACGTAAATGCATACAAGTTCGATGCGTCTAATCTAATGTAAAAGTGCAGTAAGAAATATTCGATAATCTGCTTCGCTCTTCAGTTCCTATTGTGATTTTTTTCCAAACAAATATCTGTAACTTGCTATTTATTTTATGTCGTTAAATATTTTAATGATCTGTTTTTATGATTGATAGTTAGCAATTTTATGTATTTATATATTGAAAATGTTCAGTCAGATTTTTTATAATTTAAATCTTTAATCAACCATAACTTTGACTCTCATATTAATTTTGATATTCGCAAATTCACTTTTAAAATATTAATATAGCTAAATTTGAGATTATATACTTTTTTGTGATCCATGTTATGTGCATATTTATTTTTAAATTTCTTAGCCAATTTAACAGAAGTGCAATATTTTAGTTATTCAATATTTGGTAATTTATCTATTATCGCAAATTCTATGAATTCTTGATGCCATTATATTTTTGATTATTTCACAATATTGTTTTTCAGTTATCCATACAAATTCACGTTGAAACAAAAAATTATCAACAAGTATTTGGTAAACAGAGATAAAAATTAACCCCATATTATATAAATTCCGATCGTTCTATACAAATATCGATCAATAAGTCCATAAAAAGTGTATTAAAATCTTTACGCAATAAATTTTAAAATAAAATAATTAAAAATAACACACCGAAGGTTTTCAATTCTTTATGGGTTAATTAATTTAACACTTGATTGATTGGATAGTGCTTTTTGACATTTTACCGTAACACCAAATTTCACATGTGTTTTGTGTCGAACAATTATTGATTATATATCGCACACGAGTTTTCGTGCTATTTTATGTATGTTAAATTATGTTAGTTTGTATAGCTGTCATATATATATTATATTATATTTTTTTTACTCTTAAGGACAATAAACAAATTAAAGAAGCCTATTTTACTAGAACGTAACTCTTTGCCATTGACACTCTCGTTTCTATTTGACCCCTCGTTTTTTAAATTCAATTTGCAATGAACGTAAAAGTATTTTAAAGCAATAAATTTTCATTCAATGTTAATATTTTTATCATAAAATAAAATATAACGATTAGTGGGGGTTTAATAATATAATTTATTCGCAATTGTCTCATCTGAAAAATTTGAAATATTTCCGATAATACAAAAAAAAATTATCTTATATTCGTTTAGTGTTTTAAATGTTCGTTTTGTATTTGAAATAATATTACAGAGCACTTAAAAATGTCGATTGAAGTACATATTTCGAATTAGCGGAAAATAACCACTCGTTTTGGAAATAGTACACGTGTGTATTTTGCATTTGTTTCTCGTGCACTCATATATGCTATATTTTCGCGTTTTACATAGTTCAGATTCAATAGATTGTATATAATTTTTATTATTTATGTACAAGCCTTAACCGATCAGGGTGTAGTGGAATATTTGAGTTTCGTGTACGATTTTTTTACGTAATAAGCACCGTATGATTCTGGGAGCCGTTTTTTTATGTTGTTTCGCGACGAACATGATTTTTCAAATGTAGAATCATAGTACAAAATCGGGTGATTTCTAAAACAAAACATGGCAATTTTATTTTTAATTAGTTGAGGTTGAATATCGACTAACTTGTGTCACATTTTGAAGGTGTACAATAATATTTGTAGATAAGTAATTTTTTTACCATTTTTAATTTTATTACTGTAATGTGAAATAGGCACAAACTCAAACAGGTGCTTTTAAAGTGTTGTTGAATAAATATATTTTTATTCATATTGATTTTTTATTTTTTCTAAAAAATATTTTAACAATATAAATGCTCATAATACGTAATAGACTAGTTCAAAAATACATTTATACTTAAAAAAAAAAATGCATTGATTCGACTCGGATCAGGTTAATGTCATTTTTAAACCATAACCAAATATGATATATAAAATACTTAATTTATTTATTTATTTAGGAACAAGCCGTAATAATTTCATTTCATGCGTAAGCCAAACTGCTAAGCTCAACAATATAAGAGAACCAGATTGATGAGTTGCTGCTAAATGTGTCGGTACATACATGAGCAATGTAGTTATTCCGAGAGCAACCTGAAATAAAAATATAATTAAATAAACCTATTCAATTAGATTATATATTCTGAAATTTTACATACTTGAAGCCATGCCATTGTGCCTAAAGCGTTAACGGCTAATCTAGCTTGAGGAGGTAATGTTTTCTTTCTGGACAAGATCCACAAAGCACTAATCGCCGTAAGAGTCAACGTTCCTAGAATTCTATGATCTAATTGAACTGTCGTAGGGTTTTCTGTAAAATTTTTCGGCATCGGCGATATAGCCAAAACGTCATCAGGAATCCAGTAATCGCCCATTTTCGGGAACGAATTATAAACTAATCCAGCATCAAGACCGGCGACAAATGCTCCTGAAATTTTATATTTATTCATACATTCACATATTGATTCAGTATTTATCTGGTATTTACCTGAAACAGCAGTGAAGAACACCATCGCTTTAGCCGTATGAGCTAATATGGTCAATCCTTTCAATTCGGGTATTTTGGATAATTTGAAATTATAAGCTATGCTCGCCGGTGGTGCTCTGAACACTTTTAAAGCTCCCGCTAATAAACCCGAGTACAGAATGAAGGCCAGACTTAGATGAGCGGCTAATCTGTATTGCGAAACTCTTGGGACGTCGCTGGGTCCTTGGAATCTGTCTTCCAAACCAGACTTCACCATATACCAGCCCATTAAACCCTGGTGAACAGTTTTGAAATCGTAGCATGTTCGTATACGCTCAGTTTATTCGGATTTTTACTCACTTGAGCTGCTACAAGTGAACAATATACGACAGTGCGAACTTTCATCCCTTTATCGAAATAACCTTTGGCCCAGAAGAAGGCGGCGGGTAAAAATACGGCTGCTCCGATGCAACGACCCCACATCCGGTGGCCATATTCCATCCACCATATCCTTTTAAATTCCGATAACGTTATATCTTTATTTTTTCTGTGGAATTATGTAACTTTTAGCAAATGTTTGTTTCGATATTGTAAGATTAGTGAAAGGTGGTTACATTTTGTATTCGGGATATTGTTGATATTTTTGGAATTCTTCTTTCCATTGTTCTTCGGTTCTTGGCATTTTTTCTCCGAGTAATTTCCATGTGACCATAGATAAGCCAGATTCTGTTAAACGTGTTACTCCACCTTTATATAAAAAAGTAGATTGATTATGTATTTTTATATTTTTAAAATACGTTTCGATAGATGTCAAATAAATAAAACATCCATTGTCATAACAAAATTTATTTTATAGTACAAAAACAGGTACAAAAACATTTACATCTTCCACTGATTGACCAAAAAAGTGAAAAACTTAAATATCAAAACATTCGAGACCAGCAAATGTCAATAATATCAACAAAAAAATAAACAGTCAGTCTACTTTGGAAAAATAAGTCGGAAAGGCTATATCATCACCGCCATAATAAAGTGAAAAGTTTTGATTAATAGCATTAGTATGAAGTTGAGTTTCAAACGTTTTATTATCCATTACGAATACATTATTTGGAAAGTAGTCTGAAAACAAAAATAAACCACGTATTGCATTTATTAAAACGATAAAATATTTCATACGTTTGTGGTTAGATAAAAGTGCTGGAAAAATTATTAAATTTAATTGTTTATAATAACGATGAAAAGCACAAAGAAAAATAAACATATGATTATCTTAAATTAAATCTAATTATATTAATATACTGATAAACAAATTGAGTTAACAACAACTTATCTTTGAATCGTAATTAAAATACACAAAGGATTTTCAAATATTTTCTATGAACATATATTTAACAGAAAACTTATTTGGTGGTTTTAGGAAGGATAATACCTAGGACATAATAAATACTGTATAGCAGAGTAAAATATCCTCCGACTGTACCTAATACTACAGCAACAAACACCATTCCTGAACAACTGAGCAGCCAGTATCCGACGGCCTTCGATGTTTTCTGTGGTGCATTTCCTGTGCTGGATAATCTGATTAAACTAAATGAGCCTTTCTTCAAAATATCTCTGACCTAAAAAGAAATATTTATATAATTATTGAAGTTTTTAATGCATTTTTGAAACTTGTTGATCAAATTGATTCCTTTCAAATCGAATTTACACGTCAAATACAATATGATCAATTTTTCAAAATGTATTTATTTAGTATGCATATGTGAAATACAAATGAAAATGACGATTTGAAGAAATGTAAATATTGGGTTAAATAATTATAAGTATTAAATACGATAAAGCTTCAACAGTATTCTCGGAAACAAATATATTCTAAATGATTGTCGAGGACAAGCAACAAGCATTGCAATTAATTGATGGATGCGATTTATGAATTTTTCATATTACTTTTTAAGAGTTATCTTATTTTATTATAAGGAAAAATAAAGATATACAAATTTTACATTACATACGGATGTGATAATAAGTCCCTTTTATATTCATATAAAAACTTTCTATAAAAACGAAATTAACTCAACTTATATCAGACTAAATATTTAGATAGCATTAGATAATGAGGAAAAACTATTGTAAGATAAAATAAAAATAACCTGAGAATGGATCGTCGTTGGGTTTCGGGGTGCAGTAAAAAGGGGGCGACTCAAAAGCGAGGGGCGACTTATTTGAGTGGTGCGAAGCAAAATGGGGCGTACGCCCCCGCAGGCGCGAGTCAGCGCTCGAACGCACAGCATGATTCTTTGTCGTGCAATCGACGACTATTTGACGTTTGATGTTTATTCGAATGGCAATGTTGCCATTATGCTTGTATAAGTTGTGTTCTTTATGTGTATGTACACCACTGTGATATTTTATCATTTCGTGGCTCATGACGCTTTTAGGCGTAAATGGTAATATAATACATATTTAATTTTTTTTTCATATTTAAAAAGTGTATTTATATTGAAAAATTAAATTCAGAATTGTTACTATTTTTTGTGTATTTAAATTTTTATGCTTTGATTGTCTAATTGAAAAGAATGATTAAATGAAGTAATTTAATATTGTTATCTTATGTTCAATAGTCAATGAGTTTAATTTTCATTGTGTTTCTTCAGGGAGGTTACCTAATTTTAGGGCAAATAAAATAAGCAGAGTATGTGGAAAAAATTATGGTTTTATTTTGTTCATCATTTCTACAATTCCCACTATATCTTCTATTTTACAATGAATAAGTAATAGAGGCAAGATAGCCTTTTCAGAAAATTCCTTCTATTTTTTTTCAACTATAATTCAATATAATGTAATTGATACAAATTCCCCCAAAATACATAAGTTTTCAAAGAAATCATATGTTCAACTATTTCATAAATTTGATACAAAAAAAGAGTTAAAATTAATATTTACAAAGATTCAAATGAGAAATAATAACTATTATATAAATATAAAAATGGTAAATAACATTTGAATATTTGTAAATACAATATACATAGTTGGTTTCTTGCTATCAATTAAGTAATTTGAACATCTCGACATCACTTATTTTTTGAAATAAAAAAAACATTAAAAACGAAATTACAAAAAAAACTAATACGTAAAAGATAATTTTTAGTTTTTCTCGGTACAACGAAAAGCGTCGACATTTTGGATTCTTCGAAACAATCTTATAAACGGATTTGGTCCCCTTTAAATAACGAAACGAAAACACTCTCAGAACTAAATCAAGATTCAAAATACTTGTATATGTAATAATACCATTAAGATATGGAATGATTTCTATTAAAATCTAAATATGCTTCGTGTATAAAAAGTACATATACATAGTAAAAGTTTGTACTTTAGATAAACAGTTTAATCTAAGTATGATCATAGTCGTAACAAATCTTACTCGTCTTGTATATTTTGTTTCCTCCAGAGCACAAATAATAATATTTCTATTGTATAAAATGGTTAACATTTCCATGTACAACGTGAAACACAACTAATTGGTTCATTCTTTCAAAAATCAACAATACAATTGGTATAACTACGCATTAACTATTTTTTTTAAATTTAGTCAAGTTGATGGTATTATTTTAAAGCGTCGACATATTTTGAATTGCAGTCGGATTGTTTCTAAAAAGGCCTCAGTCTTTATTATGGAATACACCTTATAATTTTGTATCGTTATGCACGCCATAAAAAGATATCGATCACTGTGAAAAGTTTGATGAACGATCCGGAAAAATTTGAGAAAAATAAATATCGATAAAGAACACATTTTCATATTCACAATTATTAGAGTCTTTACTTATTCGTGATAGATTTTTTTATTCATATATTATTAATATAAATTTAAGTTTTAATTTGGTACCACAGTTGAAATAAAAGAAATCATTTCATCTTATAAATTTAAAGATACATTTTAAGCTCATGTGTCAAAATGTCAAGTTAGAAATTTTAATTATCTATTTATTTAATGATTCTATGAAATTGGTAACATTCTTTTTATAAGTTGAAAATTATAACATTTTGAATAAAATTATATGTTCTAATTCAATTCATGATGTATAATTTACTTTTTTTTTTCAAAAAAAAAAGATTAAATTTGTAATATGACACTTAATTTAAAATAATACAAGACGAAAATATGATATCTTTTAAAAATATTTATAAATATGGAAGAAATCATATGTTCCAAGTATTTTTTTAATATATAAACATATCGGAATGGTAAATCGAAAAAATTTCATAATATCTGTCAATTCTACATAAGAGAATTAGATTATTAAAAATTAAAAATAATACTTTTATTCATATATGAAGATTTATCATTTATTATATGTATAATAATATATTATAATTATTTTGACTTTGATACTACTGTGTTCAAATATATCATCTAAAAGTATATTTAAATATAAATCAAAAGATTTAAAATTTTCTCGTATATAAAACAAAACAAGTGATTTGATGGATAACAATGTGAAAACAATTGTACGATTAATTTAAATTGCACTACATTACACTCATTCTACGCATAAAACAATAACATTGAAACAAATCGTATTTTCTTAAATCACTAACACAAACGTGTCCACAATTTTGATGGATGCTCTTTAATATCAGTTACAATAAATGTTCATGAACACCATAACGAGAAATATATTATATATAAAGTATGTAAAAACTATTTACATCATTTAAAATACGTAACGTCATAATCTATAGGAATAATTACAATAAAAATAATATGAGGAATGAATAAGTCACTACAATTCGAAAAACATTTTATGTTTTCGTCGTCTAAAACATATCTTGCAAATTGAAACCGTATTCATTTACGAGTTCTATAGAATTCAAATCTAAGTCCGGTGATAGGTAATTGTTGGAGTCGCCTTGCGGCATGTCCAAGAAATTATCTAAATTAAAGTCCGGAGACTGGCTAGGGAATCCGGAAGTCGCACTGCTCACCGGAGTGTTTTGTAACGCATTGAATTGGTTGACCATGCTTCCCGACACATGCTGCACATTATTATTTTGGCCGTTGTTCTGTTGAGGATTCTGATTGTTCATCGCCGAACTGTTCTGATGCAACGATATACTTTGATTCTGATTCATATTTAAATTCGAAACCTTAAAAGAAAAATTAAATTAATACACAATACCGAATATAATGTTATTTTTTAACATAAAATATACATACTTGACCCTGCATGGATATAGCTTGGTTTTGTTGTAACATCAAATGACTCGGCATAGTCTGTTGATGATGAGGTTGCGAAGCCATCATCTGCTGTTGAGTCCTAAGTTGCTGCTGATGCATAGGCTGCATAGCGTTCGGTCCACCCATTTGGAACCCACCTAATCATAAAATTAAACATTTAATACAAAAAAAACTTTAATTACTATAAATACATCATGAAAAATAATATACTTTGTGGTTGCGAATGATGCGAGAAATTGGACATATTAGACGGATGCCGTGGAAAACCGACGGAAGCTTGTTGTTGCTGCTGCATAGCGAGATGATGTCGCCATTCTGGATGCGAACCTGGTGCAGCCGGCGTAGGATATCGCCCACCAGTATTTCCATACATTACGCCTCCTGTCCTCATCATAGGACCTAAAAATTAACATATTACAATGATTCATACATCAAACGAAACATAATACATCATAAAACAGATCGTAAATTACCGGAAGGCGGCATAGTCTGATGTGTGGCTCGTCGGATACCAGCTTGTGGGATACCTGGGTTGAACGACGCCATGCATACTACCAGCCATCGGGTTTTGAGACGCTTTATAATCAGGCGGAGGCGGCCGCAAATGACCCTGCGTTCCTTGATGCATCGCCTGCTGCGCCCTCATTATTTGTTGTTGCTGCAATAATTTTGCATGCTGTTCTCTAGTCATTCCCATCGGATTCATACCGCTCATGGAGTTCACCATGTTCCCCATTCCTGTGACCATGTTAGGATTGCTTTGAACTATATTGTTAGGAATTCCCATAGACTGCATGTTGCTGATGGATTGCATCGTAGGGCCCATTGATTGACTATTAGCTGGTGACGGTACGTTTTGAGCGCCCGACTGCTGACTCATCGGAGATCCGCGCTGCTCATAGGTGATGAGTTCGAAGCTTGTGCTTGCTGTCGCTGCCTTAAAGTTTGTTGCGTGAAGTTAATCGTTTGCGATTGCGATACTGTGTAAGTGTCTCCATTATTAGGTGCTGAAATTAAATGATAAAAATCAATAAAATTGTATAATTCATTGGAAAAATGTATATTTTTGAATATGTGTTATTTTACCAGATTGGTGATGAGGTGAAGATGTATTTTGTTGAGTATTTTGACCAAAATACATTCCTTGTTGAGCTGCCACTGATACATGAGCACCTTGTAGTTCCCCACTTAAATGCATATGTTGTCCAGCTGATACCTGAAAACATGAATAAAATATTGTACAAAACATTAAAATTTATGAGTGGCAACACAAACGAAATTTCAAATACGACCGCGAAAATATAAATGGTCAAAATTCCGTATGTAAAAGATCTATAAAAAAAATTGGTAACTATGCTATCGATTACGATCGGTAATACTGTACGCAATAAAAAAAAAAAAAATAATAAAAAAAAAAATTGGCAACCCTGCAAAAAGCGCGCCGAAGCGACCCTGTTGCTTCGCGCCAAAACATAGACAAAGGGGCGAACGGGGTACCGGGGGGCGAAGGCGAGGGGCGTAGTCCCCGCGAGACGGTCTCGAGTCCGTCCCGGCGCCGGCCATTGTCTGCGTCGCGGGTTAACAACCTGCTCCGGATATGCGCGCGGCTCTGGGCGTGTATCTCTCTCTTTACGTGCACTGTCGTTTCGTGTTTTGGGGTTGACGGTAGATTACGCATTCCCGTCTAATATTTACATCTCCCATTTTGTATTTACAACCGAATCCAATCATCATTAGCGCCAATTTCGATTGAAAAACGATCCAAACAACACCCATTTCATTCAATACATTAATATTTAAAAAAACGCAGATATAAAATAAATTTTATAACAATAGAATCGTTAACACAAACAAGAACGCGAATCTTCAAATCTAACGGTATCCCGTGCAATTCGACGCGCCGCTCTATCCGTTATACTGGGCGCATAGTTTACGCTAACCGAAGCAGTTTCTAAAAATAACAACAAAAAACATTGCGAATAAATAATAAAAAAAACTGCACAAACGGCTCCGTGGCGAAAAGGGCGTTTTGTCGAAAAGTTCAAAAACCGCGCGCACAACAGGTTTTCGGGCCATGGCCGGGGCTTTATCTGTCATTCCGCGATCTATAAAGATCCGACGGATCGATGATGCCGTGATGTTCACTCGTAATCGTGGAAACCAGATGTGTAGATCACGCCGGCGGAGAACAGGTTTTCGGCGTTTTTACGGCCAAGCGTTATTATATTGATACGTTGCATTCCTGATTGATCAGTGCGCTGCGGTACGGGGTGGTGTATGCACGCGTTTCGGGCTGTTTCGACCGTGTATTCTTAATGAGTTGCGGTTCAATGAAATCTTTTAATGGTCATGTTTTTTTTATTTGTATAAAACTGCATTATTATTGATATGAAGTTTGTTTGATGAAAAAAATGTATTTGAGTTATTTTATTTAAATCGTTGATTGAAAAAAATTCAAGGTCAAATATTAATTTTACGTTTATAAAGGTGCATTGTTGAGAAATTGTATACTGATTGACAATATTGTTTGTATTACAAAAAAATATTATAAATCTGCATATTTGACAAAGAAGATTATATAAAACAAAAAAAAATACAAATCATAAAAACAGTTTATCTAAAAGTTACATTTTTATTTTATTTTTAAGAAGTTGCGGCTTATGAAAAAATGTAAATCAATAAAAACGAAAGGATCATTGCAGCAATAGCAAATAAAAATTAAAAATATTATACTAATAATAATTTACACAATTTGATATATCAAAAATTGGCCAAAACGAAGCACGATTCGATCATAAATAAATAATAAAAAAAAACGAATACAAAAATCAAACTGTGTGGTCTACGACTCTTGCGACACGAAAATCCTAATTATCTCGAAAAAAATAAAAAACAAAAAACGACTCGCCTCTTTAATTGTACTGCGGAGTGAAATATTGGTTTAACCATCATCAGTCATCTTCGATAATCGGACGTTTCGAAACGATACGTGACTACACATACATACAATTATTGACTTTTTTAAACGATTTTTGGCGCGATTGCGTGCCGCTTCTGCGATTGGGTTGGCGCGCGTGGCGCAGCTCTCAGGTTGGCAGCGCTCGGCCGCGGAAAAACTCGCTCTTCGTCGACAATTTCTTCTGAAATTTCACTTTCGTTCGTCGCCGACTTACACAACCGGTCACGTTCGACGACCGTCACTACGCCGGTGTACAAACAATGGATTAACCCTGTGACGGGCGCGTGGCAGCCGCAAAATCCAAATTCGAATCCAAATCTTTTGGAAAAAACAGAAATAAGATTGTCATTCTTCGGTATGATTGTGAAAAGCGATTTTTTTTTAGTGTAGTGCCGATTGTTATCGATAGGTGGCGTTATAACCGGAAGATATGCGTCAAATTTGTTCTACGTCAGTACTAAATGAACGGTCTTTGTTAGCCTTGTATGTAATTAGTAAGGCTTTAATCAATATGAAAAAGAAGTAAAAATTATTAGAATCAAATCGAAGTTTTTTGATGAATTAGAAAAAAAGGCGCCGTTACGATTTCATCGGTGTAGTTTCAATTGCAAACAGCAGATGGCGCTATATCCAGAATATATGCATGTGTCAAATTTACACTATTTTACAAATTGGTAGAACAAAGTAGCGTAGCAGCAATTTCACCGGCGTAGTTTTGATTGTGACTGACAGATGGCGCTATATCCAGAATATATGCGTCAAATTTAAAATATTCTACGTCAAAACTATATAGACAGAACGAATTACAATTTATAATCGCAATTAAATCGCAAATTTATGAATGAAATTAATGAATTAGAACATAAAATGGCGCCGCTACGATTTCACCAGCGTAGCTTTAATTGGGACCAACAGATGGGGCAATATCTGCATCAAATTTAAACTACTCTGTATCAATACCAAACGGACATAATCAAATTGCCAGGACAGAATGGCGTAGCACCAATTTTAACAGCGCAATTCTGATTGCGACCGACAGATGGCGCTATATCGCGACTACGTGCGCCGAATCGAAGCGAACATACAAAACGCCGTGAAAACAAGATCGAACTGCAATTGAATAAATTAAAACACAAAATGCACACAACACAATGGCCGATTTCACCGGCATATAGAACAAGGGCGCGTTCGCGTCCTCGTCTAATCCGACGTAAACAAGAACAAAATGGTGAACGAAAAAAAAAACGCACGTTCGCACAAACACGCGTACATAGAAACAGAAAAACACACAATCGCGAACGCGGACCGAAAATAAAATAAATAGGCGCCGGATGACATTGAAAATCGGCGCGTACACGTTTTCGAATTGCGATTTCGCGTTTTTGCGAAGGTACCGATTTTTTTTATTTACGAAAATGTCATAGGCGCGCAGACGGATCGGTGATGCAATTTCGATATCTATGACCGTTGCGAAAGAGCTTTTCAATGCGCTAATGAAAGGTAGGTATTTATTGACCGCGTCGTTTGTGGCTTAACTTAGGATGCGCATAATGATGTGCAATATTGATCATGTGTACGCGTCGTGTGTTAAATGTTACATTTCCGATAAAGAACGTCAACGATGTGTTTACAATTTGAAAAAAAAACTGTTTTATCTGACACGATTCTGAAATAACATTATCTGTGCAATGTTGCGGATTCTATGAAACCTGGATTGTTTCAAAATAAAAAAAAACTGGTTTCAGATAAAAATTTAACGAAATGACTAATTCATTTTTATCAAAAGATAATAATTTAAAATTAACATGTGAATCAAATATAACATACACCATTTCTTCAAAACTTTCCAGACAAGATTCAATTGAAAAAAAATTAAATACGTGACCGCCACGTACGTTGAAAGTTATACTTCAACTCTACAAATACTAAATAAACTATCCCAAAATCTATTCATGTTCAAAAAAACCTTTATAAAACTCATTTACACATACAAACCTAGTACTGAAGTACCTAATGCATAAGCACTAAAACAATCGTCACGTACAAACGCAACGAAATCGTTACGTATTCGTTGCGTTCGACGTTTCCTTCCATATAACTAAAAAACTTAACATTAAATCCACCAGAAATATAAAACTCATCTCACACACAAATCTAGTACTAAAGTGACCGATTTTCAAGTACATACTAAAAAAATCTTTACACACACAAACGCAACGAAATCGTTACGCACATTATTGTAGCATTCTACTTTTCCTTCCATAAAACTGAAAAACTTAACATTAAGTCTACCAGAAATATAAAACTCATTTCCATACTCAAATCTAGTACTAAAACGCCCGATGTCCAAGTATAAAAAAAACGTTACATCTTTCTCGTTTCCATCTATATAGAATTTACTATCTCTCTATCTACAATTTTACTATATGTCCTATTTAATCAAGACTATACGTTTCTCGTTTCCCTCTATATAGAAGTAAAATTTTACTATATGTCCTGTTGAATGAAGACTATATAGTACAACTTACAAACTTCAAAACATCAAATCCACCATATAAAAAACTCATCTCCACACACAAATCTAGTACCAAAACAATCGTTACACACAAACGCAACGAAATCGTTACATCACTCCGTTTCCCCCATACAAAAGCACAACCCAACATTCAAACCGACATCAAATCCACCACAAAACAACCATCGAAATCACCAATCAACAGTCGCGAGAAGTGCACCACGCACGTGTTCCGCTCCCGACTCGCATCTGGCCTCTCCTTCTGTATACGCGCAAAGTGGCATAAGCCCATATATCCACGAATGTGCCGAAGCCGTCTTTGTCGCCGGTGTACATACACACACATGCGCCGGCTCGTTATAAATAGACGGATGACATAACCGACCCGATCGGTAACAATCTCACGGAGAAGTGAATAAATTACGTACATGTTAAAAGGTGAGATTTTCCTATGGAAAATCGAGGGTTTTCGGAAGTTTTTATGGTGATTTTTAAAGGGAACGATTTATATTAGCATTAAAAAAAAATAAGTGTGCGTTAAACAAAATAATGTGTGCATTAGAAAAAAAACTGTATCTTAAAATTAATAAATGTGCATTAGAACAGGGCGAAATATTATATTAACCGCACAATTAATTTTCACAATGTAATTAATTCGCAATAAAACCGAATTCAAATAAAATCAACATTGATTAAAAAGTGGACCAAATTGTTAAAATGTAGTGGACAGTTGTATTGTATTGTCTGTAGAGATTGACTTTACTCTGATGACGTTGCCACATATCTATCATTTTAATGCACAAACTATTCATTCTATTGCACATTTCATATTTTTTAATACTGCACATTGAATAAAATAATTCTCGATACGAGTTTTTTTAATGCACATCGTAAATTTTTCTAATGCACAATCAATATTTTTCTAATGCACAAGTAATTCGTTTTAAGGCACAATCAATATTTTTTTTAATGCACAGTTAAATCGCACCCATTTTTAAAGGTTGTTCGGTTGGATCGAACGAGGGCCATTTTGCGCTCGGTAACGGACATGTGGATTAAACATATGAACACGTATATGATAGGGACACGGGAGAGAATTAGTTAATTGAATTCTATCGTTCTCCACAATAGGGGCAAAGCTGTTAAAATGTTTCAATGGATTGAATTTATGCGAATTTTTGAAAATAAATAATCATTTAAAACTCGAGAATCATAATTAAACTTCTATAGTGTATGTTTGTATTGAAACGATTTCTTTTATTGTATTTCGACTAGACAAAAATTCGAAACGCGGGGTCAATTTCCGACACACATCCGCTAGAAAAAGATTCGAATCGAAATTAAAATACAAAAAGAGGTCTTTGTGGATGTAGATGAATTCAAAAAACGGAGATCGAGATAAACGCATTATACCATTCGGTATTGACACCTTGAACTCTGTTGAATCGCTGAACGCGTCCCATTCGAATAATAAAATGCATTAAACATCATCGAAATAATACTTTCGTACACGCACACGTATCGACAACGAAAATATGCGAATTCGTAATGGCGTCAAATAAAATAAACAAAAAGTCGAGAACAAGTGACATTTCGAAAACCTCCCATACGCGACATTCGAATCGAGACCTATCCGTTCGACCCATATTTTTTCGAAAATTTTCGTTTTGTACATTTGGGTCACACGGAGGAAGTTCCACGTGAACTTTATTGGACTTGAATACATTATGATTGGCCGCGATTAACGACGGCGTTTGTTCTTCGCCATACGTGTTTTTTTTTTTCGAACAGAAATCATTGTCAGTCAGAATGACAGGAAACCGGTGACGTTTATGCAAAACGGGAGCATTAGAAATCGAAGGAATATCCAGGATGTTTTAAATTGGAAATCAATGGTATGCACGCGGATATGAGGTCTGGGTTAACTTCGTAAATGACAATTAATGTTAAATTTATGTAAAGATTCGCTTACAAAATAAAACGACTAATTATTCGATTATATAGAAACATGTTCGCTGTTGCAAATTTGCAATAATAAAAAAAAAATGGATGTCTGAGTCGGAGACGACCTTGATTTTCACTTTTGGTGCAAATGTAAAACGGACATTTTACATAACGCAACTGTAAAAAAACTACGCAATTTCGCGACGGATCGTTAGATTTCCCGCCAAGGTCCTCGGACACATCCCTATCGAATGTCCTCAAATCATTTGAATAACACAAGTCGTTTGCCAATTGCCCGTGACATCGTCCGGATGACTAATTAACGGAGCGGAGAGATGAACGCATCGAATGTTTTGTGAATAACGTTTATTTCCATATTGCACATGTGTGCTTGTCGATTTCGAGAGTGGTTTAAGTTTTGTTTCGAGAATGGACGTTGTAGGTTTGAGAATCATGAATAAATCGGTCAAAGTGTACTAAATTTTCGATACGTTATGAAACGAACGAGTCGAAAAAACTAATTGCTTGAAAAAAATATGACTTATATCGCAGTGACAAGACGAGTATTCATGTATGGTAATTGGGCGTTCCGTGTGTTTTTAACATTTTCCAAACAATATAACGTATTATTTACGACATTACACCGAAGATAAACTTCGGTTTTCGAACGAATTGATAATTCGAACGACCGTACCTTGAAACGATCACGAAAAATCATTAGTCAAAAAGCCTATCGTCGACACTCTCAACCCAAATAACTTCGATGATAATAAAAAATAGTTTTCGAACGGACTAAAAAAAAATAAAAAAATAGGCGATGTTTTTCGAAACGGGCATAGCAAGAGAAGATTAGTTATGTAATTAAAAAAAAAATGGCGCGATACTGTCGAATTTCGCTAAAAATAATGGAAGAACGTGATTGTTTTATCGCCATTTTTATTGACCGAATTAAACATTACAAATTGTTTTGCGGCCGCCGTAAAGAGCGATAAACAATTTGTCAATTTTCCAACGAAATTATCATTTTTTTTTCAAAACGATACTACGAACCGTCCATAATGATTTTCTAGTTTTTAAAAATAATCGAACCCGACGTCCTTGAACACACTTTTACATAATCGTTCGAATAATGCACTTTTAAAACGACGCATTTTCGAAATTTCATACGGCGCAACAATCTCGCGTACACGTTTATTTTTTTTTATATTACTAGATCGGCACTTGCATAATTCGCCTTTTGATTCGAATAATAGAAACTCGTTGTTTGCGCAAGAACCGAGTCATTATATGGGCGTTTCAGATTACAAATGATGATTCACGAACGTTGTAACGATTTGAAAATTCGCATACGATAAGGAGTGGTATGGAGCGCACTCGACTTTTTTTGTATTCGATAAATGTTTCGGTTTGTTTGAATAAATCGATTGGTACAAAAACGGTAAACCATATTAGGTATTCGCAAGTGCATTAGATGTGTCCGTAAAAGGAAGACGACCGGTCACGACCGCTATGCAGTTTGTGTGACGTCACAAGTGCATGCGTGACGAATTATTATTGAGTGTGCAATGAGGGTAAGAATGATGTTCGAAATCGAAATTGAAAAAAAAATGTGTTCGAAATCTTTATATGATATCAGAAGTGGAAGAAGATTTCAAAAGTTTGGGCGTTTCTAATTGTAAGTGAAACTTTTATAGGGGCGTTAGTGTGAACCGGAAATTAAAGGAATTTTGAAATACAATCTTTTCTTGTGATAATTATAATTGTTCGTCATGATAACGATAATTTTCATTAGCCGGAAAATAAAAAATATAATAAAAATGAAGGAATTTATATTCAATCAAATTATTATCATTTTATAAAATTTAATTAATTTGATTCTGTAAGAAATCGGAATATTTTATAAAGTTTATAGTTGAAAGTTTTATTTTTAACGTGTAAGATCATTTTTAAAAATCAATATCATCATTATAATGTCCATTCAGGACAAGGCCTTATCAATATATGTATAATCAGAAGTCAGGTATTTATTTTTCCTTATCGCATGTTTCCATTATGAAGTGATAAGGAAAATTTAACTCTCAAGAAATTTAAATTTAGAAAACCATTCCTTCTAGTTGACCATCTACCATCATATAAAACTCAAATTTTTCATACAAAACCAAAAAACTGTAATTTCTTCAATTTCAAAAAAAAATTACTATCAAAATGAATATCGAAACCATCACAATCAAAACTAATAACACTTCTTAATCGAATTTATCTAATAATCAATCCAAATTTCGCCTAATCAACAAAAATAATCAACACATTTCTACGAAATAAACGCAAATTCCCAAAACCATTTCAAATATAGAATCAATTACCGGAACCCGCCTTTCCCAGAAAACCTGGAAGACGCCCACACTTTAGGGCCTCAGCCCCTGTATTATGGTACGTCAGAGGGCGTAGGCGCGGGGGGCGCAGGCCCGATGGGGGCGAATCCGTTGCGTCACGGGGCCCCCTTCCGAGAAACAAATTGATATCCGGACGCCCACGCCCGGAAAATTCTGTATGTATGAGGTCGAGTAGGCGGGAAAATCTACGAATTTTCCAAAGCGCATACCGCGAGAAAAGCGTTAAAGTGTTTGCGGGTTTTGTGGATCGGAATGATCTGGGTTTTTCATGTTTTTTAAAGTCATATGTGGGTTTTCCGCGTGAATAAAATTTTCATTAACGGTTTTTCCGCCGATTTTAAGAATTTGTTAAAATCGAACAGGATACGAGTTCGTGAAAAGTGTAATTTAAAATTTTTTTTATTTGTTCGAAATAATGTGTGGTTTTTCGAAGATGATTTCTTCGGAAATCCAACGTGAAATTTCAAAGTCACCATAGTAACAAGATAAAGTCGGATTCTCAGAAGTTTAAATATAAATAAATGATTCGTTACGTACAATTTCGTGAATCGAAGTATCGAAATTATATAGCGTGTATATTTATAAACGCGTTTCGTCGAATGCGTAACACACGAAATCGAAATACAATATTTTCACGTAAAAGTTATTTTTAATGTTCTATTCCCGTAACGCTATTAGCGATCTATAATCGATTATTAATAGTGTTTTTCTTGTATTACACGCTTACGTGAAATTCACTCAATAATGTTGAGATAAAAATACAACAGGAGACACATTTATCGTCGAGATATAACTAGGAAAATACAATTTTACAATTAATAAACAAACATGTAGCGTTATCGGGAAATAATGTTATTGAAAACAGTATCAAAAACCATTAAAAAAAATACGCAGAGCAATGAAACAACTTCGCGTGTGGGCAATTTGCAGGACACAAATGCCAAAAGACAAACAAACAACATGCAATTGATATCATTACATATGTATATCGTATTGTTTATTTATGGAATATAGGCCTGTCTATGAACGCTTTATTAACACATTCGTTGCAAAAATAAACTCATATGAATTCAAATCACAAACTATCTTCGTACACTTCGAACTTTGTAGCAGATTGTTCGGAATGTCTTTATCCACATTTTTTTTTCATGAGAACTATTTGTTCAATATGAATGAAATTTAAATCAATGAAGGTATATAATTCAGATACGTATGTGATTTTTTTTTAATTAACAGATAAAATATATATCTGACAATGAGTAACTGTAACAAGTTTCATATCGTTTTTGTAAATATTTTTAAATTACTGGATATTAGTTTTGGTCTAATCAATATCACAATTCAAGAAATTCTATTAGAAAACGATAAAAGTAATGCTCACAAGAACAATATAGATATGAAAAATTTATCTTCATTTCATGGTGTCATAAAAATTAAAACGAAAAACAATCACGCATATATTTGAAGTATAATACAGGGTCTTCCCCGGGACTTTTATAACTTCTAATCGGATTTAAAGTGACTTAGAGTCATGATAGAGAAGTGAGAGTGATACCATTCCGAATGAAATCGGCTACAATTTATTTTTCATTTCCCCCCCCTCAAATTTTACCTCTCCCCCCCCCTCCCATCGTCGAATCCCCCCCCTCTTCCATCGTCGTAGGTAAAAAAAAAATTATTTGAACTGTCGTACAGTTCAAATGGATTTTTTTTTACGGCGGAAGTACGACGATTGGACGAGGGGGGAGAGGTAAAATTTGGGGGGGGGGAAAAAAAATAAATTGTAGCCGATTTCATTCGGAATGGTATCATTCTCACTTCTCTATCATGACTCTAAGTCACTTTAAATCCGATTAGAAGTTATAAAAGTCCCGGGGAAGACCCTGTATATACCTCTGTTACGTATAAATTTCGTTCACATCGAATAAAGTTTTTATATTAAAAAAAAAAAAATATAAACGAAAACATCTCAAAAACCCGATACTTACAAAATAATTAATTAAAACAAACGGTAAATTCCAAAAATCAAATTTCGATAACACCTATATAGATTTTCGTATGGGAAACACACTCGAACCGACCTCACTGGGGAGAGCCGAAAAACGTGGGAAAAACGACCGTTTTGCAAAATTCAAAAAAACAACTGCACACACCTACAACACCCCCCCACACCCGAAAAACAACAACACAACACAACAACGAAATAAACGGCCATAATCGAACCGCGGATCTGGGGCGTCGGCGTCGCGCGCACGGGTGACCACCCGAGCGTGTCGCCGCCGCGGACGGCTCAGTCGGCTCGAAAGTGTTACGCAAAGGAGGCTTTGATTCGATTATGGCGGTCGTGTGAAGTGGTCCGGTGGTTTTTCGAGGGACTGTGATGTCTATATAAAGTCGGCGGTGGTTTTTCGTGCGATTGGATGGGGTGTTTTGGGTGTTAAGTGGGATGAAATGGAAAATTTTGTTGGGTTGGTGGAGGTTTTGATTGGTAGTGGGTTTTGTGGGATGGTTTATTGCGAAAATTTGTATGAGGATCAAGAGTAAAATCTCGATTATCTGGACTAAACGGGGATTGAAGATAGTCCAGATAGTGAAAAATTCGGATAAATATAAAAAAAAATGAATTAATTAGAAATTAAATTATTTATAAAAAATGCATAATGCATAATTATGCACATGATCTTTCAGTATAATTTTTTTTTAAACGTATTTACAATCCATTTATTTTTACTATTTTTGATTATTTGATGCTAGCAAAATTTGTGAACATAACATAAAATCGCCATGGTAGTGTATTCATTGGTCCCTAATTTAATAATTAACGAAGTCATAATTTTTAATACTATCTGTGAGAATTTTTTTTTAAATTCAAATTAGATCAATCAGGATAATCGATAGCAAAGGTTCTACGTATATTAATTTATTTGTATGGAAAATGTATCAGTTTTTTTACACTGTTAGTATGCAGTTTCGTATAAAAAATAATTAATTTGCTTTATGTCTTGATAAATACTTCGTTTTTCTTAGAAAAAAAAATTATATTAATTACAACGAATAATTACTAACGTGTTTTTTTTTTTTAATAATTTCTTCTAAGAAAAAAGAAGAACGATTACTAGATATGAAAAAAACTTCATTAAAAAAAAATTATTAAGTGTAAATAGATAAAAACTATAATTTATCGTCAAAATATCATATTTTAATATAATTTCAATAAATTGCATATTGTAACACAAAATATTCAAAACATAAATTAAAAAAAGATACAAGTAATAAAATGTAAATGATTTTTCGCACGAATATAAACACGAACAAGCCGAAGCAGACTTGCAGATTTTCGGCATAAAAGCAACACCGCAATTTGTACGAGATAAAACGACTTTTAAAATTCAACATATGAATGAAATTGCGAAACGCACGAACCGTTTCGACATTACCCAAGATTATTTTAAAACATTTCACGAACAAATCACAGAAGCGAGAACACACCGACCCAACGTCATAGGCCATGATGCGATCGATGGAGCATAACGAAACCGATCATGCAGCTTACACAAAACAAGTGCTGCGTTGTAAAACACACAAACTTCATTCGAATTACCTTGGATTCAAAATTTCCATCATCGATCGGTTTCCATTCGAATTACGCGTTTGAGCGGTCTTCCGAGTGTCAAAAGCACACTCCCGAACATGTCCGAATTAGTTAAACGTACACGATACAATTGACAACCCGTCAAAAGCACGCTCCATTTGCAATGGAGAAAATGTGAAAAAATAAACGAAATCGGAGCACGATTTCGGTCCGCAACAACAATGGCGCGGCTTCTTCTCGCCGCTTCGTTTTCCCGTTAACTAATGCAGCAAATTAGCCTCCGCGTATATCGTTTACCGTTAAACCAGAAAATGTACTAGAGACGATCTTCCGAAGATACCTGGACCTATGGATTGCTGGGTGGCCGCGAAACGGATACCATAATCGAGATGGATATCGCGAAAATGCATGAAGATGCGCCGTTCGGGTGACGCATCGGTACAATTTCGAGTGACGAAATTGTAATCGATATTCGTGGAAAATTTTCGCTGATAAGAACATTATTAGAAATTTCCTCGTGTTAATGAGTGTAAATAGTTGATGAATTTTCGAAATTTTGAATTCACGACCTTGAAAATAATTATAAATAAATGGTGGTATGCGAAAAATTGTGTATGCAGCTGCGGTGCAACGAAATACGAAAACGAAGGTTAAAGATAGAACTAATCAGGTCAGGTTTTTATTACGAAATGTTTAAAATAAACAGGTTTTTTCGAAAATCGTTCGATAATTTCGAATTCGACAATATCGAACAACGTACACGTGGAAACGGTCATCGACATTGACACTTTAAAACGTAGATCGTATCTGTCTCGTACGTTTCATTGTGCACGTACTAAACTAGCACACAAATGCGTTTCGGCTTTGAAAAAAAGTACATTTTCTCTCTTTGTCTTTCCCGAAATACGGTATTTTACTATCTCGAAAAATGGCGCAGTACGTTTTAAAGAGCTTGACGTGACTCGGGTCAACATGCCCAACTAAATTAAATTAAAAAACAAAGATGTATGCTAAATGAAATTCTTCGGAATTAATCCAATTTGAAAATTAGAACGATTCGAAACAAAACGAGCCGTTGATCGAATTATCAGCGTGCTAAAGTCGAACGGAAGTTCTACGTATCACTAATCAAAGAAGGAGTTTGCGCATAGAGGTGAATCATCGATTAAGATATCGTCAAATGGAACATATGCAGTATGCTCGATATAAAAAAATGAATCAGAAGTTTTAGTAGACATGATGATTCCAGAGACATCGTCAGATCGTTGAGTTATATGAAACAAAGTAGAAGTGGATAACCGTGATATGATGTGGTAGAAAAAAGGAATATGTAATGGAAAAAAAAAGGTCGACTTAACAATAATAACGGATAATGACCGCTAGTTCACCTGAACGGCGGCTAATGACGCTAATGATGGTAGACTTTGAACTTCCAGCGCCTACTATAAATATCGAAACATTGATTTGAATACTTTTTAAGCAGATTATAAAGCAATTGTCGTTTTTTTTTGTACACTGAACATACATTTTTCGAAATGCACCACAGTTTGCAATCAGCAAACGAAACGAGAGTTTCAATAAATATTTGAACATGTAGAAAGACAAACTTCGATCGGATCTAATATCTCTGAACGGACATGCCATTGCAGAATCAAAAACCGCAAATCATATTCCCACACTTTCGAAAGCACACAGGACAATATTTCCAATTGGAAATTATTAACACAACCAACCAGTGGCGTAGCTAGGGTATTGTGCACCCGGGGACAAATTAAAAATAATTGGCGCCCTTCTTCCTCCTAATTTTAAAATAACAAAATCAAAAAAGTGTTGGTTTAAAACAAAACATTAATCACGTATCATTGTAAGTATTAATTTAAAAAAATTGGTGCCGCAGGCGAAATTTTTTTCGTATAAATATATATTTGAAATCTTGTTTTTTCGCCCTTTTCAATTTAGCGCCCAGGGGTCTCTATACCCCCTAGCTACGCCTCTGCAACCAACACAATTTCTAATAGAAATATCGAAATATTCTCCTCGAATATACAAGCCAAATCTGCGCAAGATCGTTCACCTCCGTAATAATAATTAGGTAATAAACGGTTGAGCAATAACGGCTCGCGAGGACATTATTCTCGAGACAATGGTGCCAGAGGCTGCCAAAGCGCACACTTCCCGCCAATTTCGAAAACGTACAAAAACGCGAACGCAAAAAGGCGGCCAGGAGTCGAGTTCAATGGGAAAACGTCTAAATTTAACCCTTTTGGGCGAGTGGGCGACGGATGACGGGTGGGTGGGTGCGACTCGTTACGTGTTACATGCTAGTATTATTTACTCAACGCGATAACTCGTATCGGTCGGCTCTATGAAGTTATTGTTGAATTTATTGACACTTCAACTGTCAGTGGTCGTCGCGCGGTGATGTCATTCGAAATTTGTGGTGCCTCTCGATGGACGCTTAAATGGTTCTGGGAGATTTGGTTAAGAAATTTTTCGTATTATGATTTGAGATTGTTATTTGAATTGAAATATATCTATGAGTTGAAAGTATTATCTTGTTCTATGTTTTTTTACAGAACTATTTATTCAATGCATTTAATAAAGTTGAATACAGGTATCCCATGTTTAACACGATTTCGTTTTGACACGGTTTTGTTTCGTCGAAAAAAAAAATTGTTGTTTTTTGATGGAATTTTGTTTTACCGAGTTACGTAGAGTGATGTAAATTACTAAGAATTACGTTTACAATGCATCAATGTTTTTGTTTTCTATTAAAATAAAAGATACCTGAATAAAAACAATATGCACACTTCGTAAACATTTAGTTTCTTGAAGTTTTCCTTACGAATCGTTCGTTTTCAATTGTCAGTCCCAAGTCCCAAGTGAAATCAAAAGTGAAAATGAAAACTCAGACACAATTTCAACGATTTCCATAAAAACTGACATACATATTTCTTTAATTTCTCTAAAAAAACCAATCTTCCTTTTTTCCATACATTTGTATGACTCGTTTAACACAATTTTATTTTACTCGACGACCTAGCGGAACCTATTTAGTATTTATCATGTTAAATGAGGGACACTTGCAAGATACTTCAGATATATTTGTAATTTTTCAAGCTTTTATTAACCGTATTTTTGTGTAGGTTTTTTAAGTTATATTTCTATATACAGGGAGGCGTGCACCATGAACGTATAATATGTAATAATTTCAATTTAGTTTTGTGAGTAATTGAATCTGTGTGTGGAGATAATGTGATATGATAGAAAAGGTATATCGAAATCATTATAATACCTAAAAAAAAAAATTTAACTAAAAAACGGAACGTACCATTTAATCTCATTCACATATCCGCATAAATTAGTTCAATCAAATTTACGTTTCCACAAAAAAGCAACGATAAATTACGTTTAAATGCAAAAATCACCAAAAACAATACATTTTCACACACGATATCCGCTGAAACGAAAAAAAAACCATACGCATAAATAAAACCACCATTACGCGGCTTGGTAAATTTGCACGGACGCGTTCCGCTTCCGTCCCCAACGGGTTAACGCCGTAAATTTATTAAGCGACCGAATAAAAGCGCTCCTATAAAACGTGACGTCAAACTAATTACAGACCGAAACTTTCATTAGATACGAAACCTGAAAAAAAGGTAATAGGTGACGTTGCATGCCGAGCAGCATAAAGATTACGCGACGTAAAATCAATACCGGCGTCGTCGTGGACACACAGAATATGTGGAGAAATTACACGAAAAAAATAAATATATAAATGGAAAATGTTAAATGTGGAATTTACGTGTCACGTCGGAGTGCTTCGTAGTCTAGTGACTATTCCGACGGGATTAATTAAAGATGCCGTGTTAATTGGTGGCATCCCGTGCGGCGAAAATTATGGTTTTTACTTGGTAAGTTTTTTTTTCGGTTAAATTTAACGTGGACAATATGTACGATGGGATACAGTTGTGTGTATGTATATTCATTTTTGAGGGTGTATCAGAAGTTAAATCATGTTTAAAACTATTTTAGAAATTCGAATGTTTTATATTTATTATTTTGTTTTGGTAGCAATGATCGCAAATATAGAAAAAAGTGTTGAATATTAATTTGAAAAAAATATAAATAATCCCATGATTGAAGTCTGAAAGTATGAGCTTATAAATAAATCCGACACTTATCGATGTCTCTTCATGGTATTAACATTTGAATCGAAACTTATTTATTTTCACATAAGTTTAATTCCAATTAAAATGTAATATATTGTTTTTTTTTATTTCAAGATTAGTTACTATTGAAAAAACGTATAAAATGAAAATACAATATCGAAAATTCAGAACTAAAAACTTTTACATACATACACAATTAATCCATTGAAATTTCAGTACTTCTCAAATGTAAAATAATCCACCAGTGATTGACCACGTACCAGTAACTGACCACTTCACAGAAAAACTTGAATTAATTAATTTTAAACACGATAATCTTTCAGGAAGGGTGCGATAAATTAGCAGTTTATTACATCTCATCTATCGCACCCTTTCCGAATTTAAAAACCCAGATTTTCACGATTTTCTCAGAAATGCTCAACCACCGGTATCGTTACCATATTCAATATGAATTTCCCCACAAATTCAAACAATTTTTCAACACAAAACCGACAACTGAAACACATCCACATAACATCCGACCGAACACGCGATTGTTTTCAGATCCTCATACCCGCAATGTATCGAACTTGTGTACGTTACTTGCACATATTCAAATGCGTGCGATTGACCTATGACACCGTGATAATGACCGATTCGAATTATTGTGGAAAACGTTCAATTGCGATCGTTTCAATTATCCGCACAGAGAGCGGAAAGGAGCGTTCTTACGTCAGAAATTATGTAAATTCCGTCCGAAAAACTCAAAAATAAAAAATTTCGTCTCGCTTACGCAATCCGGCCTTTTCATTTATTTAGAATGATGATGGTGTGATGATTATGGAAAACCGGCGGGATTGTAAACTTTCGAATTCTGTTATTTTTTTTTTTATTATTTTGCTTTCGGACGTGTACTTTTTCGATTTTGACAACTTCCATATCGGCCTTTCGCTGACGTGAGAATTTGCCGAGTGAAACATGAAACTGTTGTAATGAATATTGTCGATGTTTGTTCAAAACAGATTTATATAAGTTTTAGAAATGTTACGACTGATAAATTGTGTTGTTTCGCAACTAGTGTGATGTTTAAATAACACGAAATTATATGTGATTTTTGTATTACAATAATATCGTAAAATTTTCCTAAACACTTTTCATGCGTCAGAAAATTCAATTAAAACAACCATTTGCTGATAAAATCGTACGTTGTTTATAAAGGCGATAAATATACATCATCAGCACAACGAATGATACATAATGGAAAATCATTGCGATATCTATAATTGTCAATATGTATACATTTGCGTTAAGAGTTTAACAATTACATATTTTATTATACATCAATTCACTAAAATTGCAGATGATAAAAACTTGTTTAGTTTAACAACAGTATGAAATCGAATACTGACTAAACTTTTAGTTTTATGTACTACTGATTGTATAAAAAATATTTACTTATAACTTTCAAAAAATTTATCGTATTTTTTTTCAAGCTTTTTATTATTTAAACTACACCTAATCCTCTTTTTTTATTACACTTTTCTTTACACGGTTTAAGGAAGATGGCCCGATTACTTTTTTACACGGATTTTCCACTTTAACGCGATATAAAAATGATGAAAATATGTATTATTATGCCATAATATTGATATAATTATAGTTTTTAAATAAAAAATTTCGATGTTTTTGATGATTTTTCACCGCAAAATTTTTTCACATTGAACATTTTTTATAAAGTACATTTGGATCGAAATTCTATCCAAATATAGTGATGGAACCTATCTCCAATTTTTTTATGATCACCATACACTTTTTTACACAGTAGTCTCTGGAACGTATCCCCCGTGTAAAAAGAGGATCGGACTTGTCTGTATATCGATATACAGATATATCGATATTGTCTGTATACTTGATCGGATTTGTCTGTATATCTTTCGGCAAAATAGGAAAATTTTACTATAAACATGTACGACTGATTTTCATAAAAATACTTTTCATCGACTGATTTAGTAAAAAAAAAACTTTTAAAACTCGAAATTAAACCATTAAATTCCTCCAGCCTCGTGCTGGAGATGATTTAATATAGTATAATTGCGTATTATTTGTCTGTACCAGAAGTTTCAAATCGATCGGAGGTGTGGTATTCGAGATCGAGGACGATCTTCGTTAGCCCTTGGGTAAAACTTACAACGCACACCTAAAAAGCAACTTAATAAAAAGCTTGAAAAAACGTATTATATTTTCAAATAATTCTCGAAACATTTCCGAAAAATTATTTATCTGTACCAGAAGTTTCAAATCGATCGGAGGTGTGGTATTCGAGATCGAGGACGATCTTCGTTAGCCCTTGGGTAAAACTTACAACACACACCTAAAAAGCAACTTAATAAAAAGCTTGAAAAAACGTATTATATTTTCAAATAATTCTCGAAACATTTCCGAAAAATTATTTGTCTATACCAGAAGTTTCAAATCGATCGGAGGTGTGGTATTCGAGATCGAGGACGATCTTCGTTAGCCCTTGGGTAAAACTTACAACGCACACCTAAAAAGCTTGAAAAAACGTATTATACACTAGGTTCTCTTTTTATGCGGTTTTTTTAATGCGAATTCAGAGTTATGCGGTTTTTTTTTAATATTTTTTTTGGACTATATGAACGTACAAATGTATGTACAATGTAATAACTTAACTAAGAGTACATTTTTAATAGAAATACATTTTTTTAATGCGATTTTAGGTATATTTTATATAGCAGTTTCACTTTTTCATATATTTTTTTTATGCGATTTTTTTTTATGCGGAACGGAACGCATCTACCGCATAAAAAGAGAACCTAGTGTATTTTCAAATAATTCTCGAAACATTTCCGAAAAATACTTTATCTCTCAATTGATACGAAAATAAACATACGATTTAATTTAAAAAAAAAATCCAAAAATAAAAAAAAAAAACGACTTCTCACACTAGTCAAAAAAATCAAAATACACTATCAAAAAGATAGCTCAAAAATTGCGAAAAGCATCCCAAAATCCGCCGACCCGAGATTCGCGGGGTCCGAGCGTCCGCCCCCTTGGCCCCTGGCCGGGGGGCGGGGGCGAGGTGTCGGGGGGCGGCCACAATCAATACTTGTCCGGCGGGGGCGAGGGCGCGCGCCGCCCACGCCGGCTCTCTTTATAATTGCGCCCCCGTCTCCGTGGGGCCCCCACCGGCGCCTGCGCCCCCCGGGAGGACGCCCTCGGGATGGCGCCTTGCCCCCGTGTGCAGTCGGGGATGCAGGTTTGTGCAGGGGTGGAGTTTTTCGAAATGTCGAGTTCGGCTCTGTGTTTTTGCGGGTTGAAATGTCGTTGATATGAAGATCGTGAAAGTTGAGCGGTGAGTGGTGTGGTTGGTAGATGGGTTTGGTTGTGTGATGTTGAAATTTTTTGAAATATCTTTGTTTTCGTTGATGTGTTTATTATGAGAAAGTTTTTGGTTTAGGCTTGTTGAGGGTTATGAAAGTTGGGTGATAGTTGGTGCGGTTGGTAGTTGGCTTTGATCACACATTGCTGGTTTAAGATTATTTAGAACGTATGGTTTTTTGTGATATTTCAAGAGATACTTTTCTCTTATAACTGGGTAAGGTAAGGAAAAAAGTTTTGATGATATATCGGAAAAAAGTTAAGTGATAGGTGGAGCGTTTAATATATGGATACAAACACATGATCGTATTACAAAAAACAATTTTAGTATTCAAATCCTTGAAAGTTAGCTTCTTATCAGATAAGGATGAATACTGAAAATTATAACTATATCAGAAAGGTCTCATTTTACAGACTGATTACAATTACAATACAATTAGCAAGATACGGTACAAAATCATTATTCTTTATGAATTCCAAATTAAACAAACTAGTCAAAAATAGTTAGCAACCCTAAATATTATTTTTCCGATAATATTGCAAGTTTTTGAAACGTAAGTGTAGAGAGTGTAGCTTTAGGATTAGATTACGGTGCAGTGGTGTAGATGCGACATAATGAAAATGCCCCCAGCGTGACGCGCAGTGCTTCTGCCCCGCACTCCAAAGTGGTTCGCAGACGTCCAATTACGAGCATATCGATTTTGGCGCCAATCCTAAAAAATTGATGCTGCTAATGAGATTCGAAGCTTTTTACTCGATTGAGCATCGTATGGTAATTCGCACGCCGAAATTAATGAAATTTCTTTATCGATTTCGCCACATTTCGCAAAAAATATTTTTTAGATTATATAAAATTATGCATGTAATTCAAATTATTATTTACAATAAAGGAAAAGGTTCTTCATCACTCTTTTCCGAGCCAGCGGTGCGTTGAGCGTGAAAACGAAATCAGATCCGATGATCATCTCGACGGAAAAAATTTAACGCTGTTTAAATTCGAAAAGGCGCCAAAATTCGAATCGAAAACGAAGCGCGCATACGCGACACGCAACCCCCTCAAAACACCACGACATATGGGGTTATTCAACTTCGAATAATGCGGTTAATATAAATTTGGATTTCGACAACAGGCTGCCGTGCGCGTTTGATAACTTGAAAACGGTAACATTGTTTCGGTTATAGATGATTTTTTTTTCGCACGATTGTATGCAAATCGAATTCGGCGCCAAAGCCGCGTTCCGAAACTTGAAATTATGAATGCGAAAAGTAAAAGGACACAGAATCGATTCGAATATTGTGTGTAGTAAACTCGTTCATATTATACTTGTCAGGGTCAATGCCAACAGACAGGCTGATGCGGTGAGGTTGTCTCGACATGGCATCGCAGCGATTTCCAAATATTCTCGATGTTTGATTAAAATGAGGTTTTTTGGATGTTAGGCGAAGCGCGGTGCGGTTAATAGATGGATTTTGTAGGTGTGAGAATGTTTAGGAATGATTAAGCAATCGTGAGCAATCTTTATTCAACAGTCAAAATTTATATCGGAGAACAAATTTACTGAATTGAATTTAAAATATTAGTAATTTTCATGCCGCATTTGAATGACCCATGAGTCGTGTTGTTGTTCATTGTTGATTTTTAACAGTTACCATTCCTTCAGCTTAATTTATTGGTCTCGTCGAATTCGCCAAAGTTAAGCGATAAATGGCGAGGTAATTGAATGAATTTGATTACATACAATTGGCCAAATACCGTTTAGCAAGAGCCGGTGTACGTATATATTTTCTTAAGAGTAACATAATCGAACACACTGAAGTTAAGCGATCATTATTAGGCTGTAGTTTCGACCTGAAACCATTCGAAAAGGAATCAAACTCCTCAAAAGATCGATCTTCTTATCGCATAAAGAGAAAAACTTATATGATTAATCGACTATTTTAAGAGTTATTTAAGAGCGGATTGATGAATTAATACTAGCGATTGATATCCAATAAATTAATTAACAGCAAAAAATTGAACGCGTGGTTATCACATGCGCTGAAACTTATACTACAACCCTATAAATACTAAATAAACTTCCCCAAAACCTATCCATGTCCACAAAACCTTCATAATCTCCATATACAAACTCAAGTACATACTCAAACAATCGCACCGTTACATACAAACGCACCGAAATCGTCACATACATTCTACGCCTCCCTCCACAAATAAATACATCTAAAAAAAACCCAAAACACATCAGATCAAAGCACACCACAAAAACGGGACATCGTCGCGTGACCAAGATTGAGAGCCACTGTTCATCAGACTCGGTGCACGTCCACTGTCTACCTGAGTAGCCCGCTTCTAGAAAACTCGCAGGCCGCACACGCACGCGTCCATTCCCCATAAACACCATACGCGGGTTCGGTGTGTATGTGCACATACGCGTCGTATCGCTGACGATTCGAATGATGTTATTAATTTTGGTGGAGTAAGAATGAGTGTTGAATTTATGGGCTTTAGTCTCGTTGAATTGGTGGTTGAAGTTAAGCGATGAGATGTGTGGTTTGTGTGTGGATTATGTGGCTCGAGATTGTTTGGTGTTTTTTTTTATTTTATAGAAATGGTTGAAGTTGAAAGAGGTCGTTTTGTAGTTGACGTTGTGTAGGATGCATATGATGATGATGACTCGAATTCAATTGCTATCATTTGGATTTCTTGCGAGAAGTCTCGCGTACTTTGCTGACATAACTGCATTTATAATCATTCTTTTTCATGAGAGAAAGTTTCGATTGACGCGTTATAAAAAAAATATATTTTTGATAAAATTCGGAAAATAATAAATTTTCTAAACGAAATAAAAATTATCAACCCAAGTAATTACGATTATTGATAAAATATTTCCATTCGAATTTGTTTTGATTGAATGTATAATTGAACTCTGTTATCAAAACAACACATACATTATTGCACACTGTACTTCAACATACCAAAACATTCGCGAAACGAATAATCAACATCACTTTCACACGACACTGTTGCCAAAATAATCTCCAAAACGATCGGAACCTCACAAAAATGCACACACCACCGTCTCGAAGCATTCTCGAGCAAAAAACGACCAAACATCGCACAAATTAGAGCGCATTTGTGCGACAAGAAGCAGTTTTGTTTGCGAACCTCAACCGGCGTTTTACCTCAGGTAAAACGCATAACGGGCCGCCGGTAAATGTGCCACGGCGGTGCATCGTGACGATTGTTGTCGGAAAAACGGTCCTCGATGGACCTCACGTTTACCTCTGCCATAGTAGAGAACGAAGAAGGCTCCGTTGTTGAGAAATGGCGATTCGATGTTGGAAAGAGTTGAAAAAAATCATAGTAGAGAACGAAGAAGGCTCCGTTGTTGGGAAATGGCGATTCGGTGTTGGAAAGAGTTGAAAAAATATTTCAATTGAACGCATCTTCTTTTTTTATGTTTCCTCTCCGACGATGCGATAGTTAACCGCTTTACGAGTGGAAAGTTGACTCTTCAAAAGCTCTAATAATATTTAAGTTCGTCTCGCTTTGTAAACTGTTCGGTTGTGTTGATAGTAACCGACGATTTTCGTGCGTAAACAAACATCTCATATGCTTCGAACGCTTATCTGTCGAAAAAAACGTGACAAGTGCGACAAAGGTGAAGGTTATATTATATTTATTACCCGCCGCGAACACATTGTGGCTTTGATACAAAGTTTTCGAATTCGACAAACTCGAATAATGTTGATTCGTGATATTTTTTTTAAATTGCAAAAATAATACGCAAGCGCAACTCGATATCAATAAAAATTGTGAATGAACTGCAGATTGACAGTTTATAACGAAAATATTTTGTAGTCATTAATTTTAAGACGATTAAATATGGAGATAATAAATATTTATAAATTGACAATTTCGTCGAATTATCGACGAAATTCGTTTAACTAACAATTCGATAACTGTCCACTTGCATACTAATCATTTATAATACTAACATTTCGATTTCCGTCTATCTGTGGTAGCATTCAATACGATAAAAACAAAATGTTAACATTCCTATTTGTCGCTACAATTTCAGATCATTTTTAAACGATCATCTAAAATACGCATTCGTTCAAACTTCAATACGATTTATCGACTAAAAATTGAATATGTGCATTCTACACATCCCTAAAAAGTACAACTTCAAACAAACACCGACCAATAACTAAACACAAAACAGATGAAAGTCACCGATTTCTACATCTAATTTATTTACAAAATCGCAGCACCGAGATCGTCCCAGTTTCTTCGGCACCGATGCACACACAACGCCCGCTAAAAATACGTTGCACACACACACATACATACACAATTTTGAAAGAATTTGCATTGTGTATGGCACGGTCGCGCATACAAACGACCGAATAATAATGTACCGAGGCGATTTCGAAGACTGTCGCGATAAACGAACAACTGAGCCAACAAGGCAGCTGCGGAAGACTCGGAAACGGCACTTAGGAAATTGCAGTCGGTGCCGAGTTTGAGGAAACGAGGGGGTCGAGTGCTCTTTTTGCGAGGATTCTTATGGGATTTGTATGGGGCTAATGTGCGGTTGGGTGTTGGGGGGGGTGGAGTTTGAAATGAATGGAGTTGTTGATCTGATATCAGCGAAGTTGTGATCGTTTGAATCTGATGGTTTTTTTTGTAATTGAAGAAAAAAATCGTAGAGGTGATAATGTTATATGAATTGGAAGTGAGAAGAATTTGATTTTTTTATGATAACGATAAATATTTTTGATGATGATAGCAAAATTAGCACTAGCGTTTTGTTAGGATTTTTTCAATCAGATCATTATCACATTTAACACTTTTCAAATGGCGATTTTTCATTTTGATTTTTAAATGTATATGAAGATTGAATTCATTGATTTTTTGAATTTATATTTCTTATGGGTTATAAAAGCAAAAACGTTGCACAACGATAACGCGAATATCCGCGGGAGCTTCAGTTTGTGATCAATAAAAAAGTTTTATTTTTCAAATAGTTTTTTTTCGTGATAAAGGCGTATTTTCAATGTGATTCCATTTAACTTCAAAGGGTTGAAATTTTAAATATTGAACCTTACGACTGTACCAAACAATAAACATTTGATAATATGATAAAATTTAAAACGATGTAGTTTATTTTAATTAACATATGCATTATATTTAATTACGATCGACATAGAAAGGAGCTTATCATATCACCGAATGAGTCATCATCGAAGAATCGAACGAAAGCGCTTCTTCTTCTTGTTCTCGATCGGACTGCGCGTGCGCATCAAGTTCAACGCGATATTGCGCAATGAATTATTAACCCCGGCTATGTGCAAGACCGTAAGAGAAAGGAAGCGAGACAGACGCACAAAAGACGGGGACGGCCTATGTTTGAAACGGCGTTTCTCAAAATTTCGGGAAATTTCGACCGACGCTCTCCGAACTCGTAACGTGCGTTACATAACAGTTTGAGAAGCCCGGCTCGGAACGGGGGGGGCTCAGAAGGCCCACTGCGAGGAGTAAAACGCTTTTAATTTATGTAATGGCCCGTTTTGCATTGATTGATATGCGGCCGCTCGCATTGCGATGGGAAATCGCGCCGAAGAAAGTCAGCCGCACGACGGAAAACAAAAATGTAAACAAATAATTAGAAATCGGACCGAACGGATAGCATCCCGTCGAAAATATTAATCGAAAAAGGGATAACGTGTCGCACAAACCGCCCGCATAACGAGCATGGGGGTTGAAGGATCGCGTGTCGTCCCCCGACTCCCGGGGGAACCAATTTGTCTGAGACGCGAGCTAATTCGAGACGATATTTATGTGCAAAATAATATGTGAAGTGTTCGCAAACTGACCTGTATCGCGTGCGACGGATGCGATATGTGCAAATGCTGCGCTTGGTTGATGTGCAGGTTCGAGTTGGGCGGCGTCTGCTGGGGCGGAGGACCCGATGGGGGCCTCGGGGGCGACGGGCCTCCGAAGGAACCCCTCGGCATGTATCCGGGACTCCCGTGCCCCGCTGATCCCGGGCTGCTATATGGCGAATACTGCTTGTACGATCCCGGATATATGACCTCTTGTTTGACTTGCTCCTGCTTTCGGAACGGGGTCGTCGGTCCGCCGAGGAAGTCGTGCATTTCGTACGGGGACCTGGACGCTCTCGCTCCCAAACCCATCTGTTTGTGCTGGTGCTGCTCCGCCATCTGCTTGAGGGTCTGAGCCGCTGGGGACAGCTCCCCGGCTCCGTATCCGGCGTTGCGAGTGGTTTGCATCCCCCCTCGGCCGGGACCGCTGGGTGCAACGGGGACGTCCACTCCTCCGACTCCTTGCTGGCTCGAAATATCCTCGGTCTTCATTTGACCATTGTTCAGGAGGTTGTGGCTGTCGTTGTTCGATAAGCTGTCTACGTATTTGTCTTCGAAATCGAACAGTTCTGGGTCGTACGACAGCTCCGAAATGAGGTTCTTGAAAGCGTCCGATGTGATAATTTCATCGGCGGGTCCGTCTCCGATCAGATCGGAGAACACGGGGAAATTGGCGGCGGCGTCTTTCTCGAGAGCAGCGGCACACTGATCGAGATCCGGGTACTCGGGCTCCCTTTTGCACTCGAGAAGCGGAGTAGTGCCACCTTCGCTCTTGACCGAAGCGTTCGTCAACGCCTTCACGGTCACGTTCGTCGAAATCTGCTGAGGCTGCGAGTCTGCCGCCGACGTGGTGAACTCCAACTGCTGGACGATTTCCACGGAGAACTTGGTGAGGCTCTCGCCGGGAGCGTTGGGCCTCTGCACCTTGTTGGGAGGAGACAACCCTCCTCCGCCCGGTCCATTGCCTGCGTTGGGCTCGTCGGCGGGCCTCTTCAGGAACTTCTGCTGCTGCAACACAAAAAAGAAACCGATGAGTACATAAACACACAAACACCCATAGCAGCCGAGGAGCGGACCTCGTCCATGGCAGCGAAAGCGTGGCCGGAGAAATTGTCGCCGATAGTGCAAGTTTATCGGTGTTCGGCCGCACACTGGAATATGTTGTGACGTGCGCCGCTCGGCCACACGGCAGAAGACACAATGAACAAGAAACGATGGAAAAAATTCGAACGTGTGTTGTGTATATGTCATTGGAGCGGCGACATGCGAGTAGTAAATGTGGCGAGTAAGCGTTTGCGTAATTCGAGGCATTCCGTGGCAAAATAATTGCGACGCATCGTTTCGCCATGAAAACTTCGGCGACACCCGATCGTCCAAGACTAGGGCTTGCAATTTACCGTCAAATTTCAATTACCGGTAAACGGTAAATAATTTTTCCCATTACCGGTTATTTACCGGTAAATAAAAAAATAGACGTATGTAGATTAGATGATAAAAGTACAACTGTATATGGCTATCTTTACTAAAAACAGTATCTTTGATTGAGACCTAAATATTTTCAAACCGTTATAGATGAATAATGTCATATAAATTTCATACATATATTTTATATCTAACTTTCAGTGCTGAAACTAAAATAAATTATTACCACCCCCCTCCCCTCCCAGGTTCACAAAACTATGGTGCGTCCTTCACACTCATCAAAGCGCCCTTTCAAATTTTTTTCGCAATAATCTTTCGTTATAATATGCCTATATCTGTCCTTAATTCGCGATAAAATTGCTTTCGGTAATTACCGATGGTACTTTTTTGGCTATTTACCGGCAAACCGGTTAACCGGTAATGCAAGCCCTATCCAAGACATAACATCGAACTTGACAAAAAAAAAACGTGGGAACTTAGCACTGCAGGTGAATTGCAATATAATCGGGAACTTTGCAAAAAAAAAAAACGACCATGCAGAAACGGCAAACAAAATGTTCATATCGAGTTCTAAATTACAGTTCCGCTCAAACATATTCTGTTCCACATAAAAAAAATGCACTTTGATCACGTCCCAGTTTTTCGATACGAAAAAATTGGCCACGTACCGTAATTTATGCTCGGATCATCGATCGATTCCCGAGTATCGTTCGAAACAATCGTCGGACATGTTACAAAAGCGATTTACGTCGAATCGGACAAAAACCGAAGAGAAAGTCAAACCGTTTTCAAACTGTCAACGCCGTCGTCAACCGGAGAGACTAAACACGAAAATCAGCATGCGCTCTTATTATCGCACGTAACCGATTCATAAATATTTATATTGATAAACGAGCCGATCGCTATGCAACCGATGACCATACCGGACAAAAGTGGAATTCGAAAATTGGTATGACGGTGACGCAACAGTTCCCTGCTTTCGACTTTTCGAAGATTCGCCGATGCACCGCGGCGAATCGATGCGTTTCGTTATGGTAATGTCCTCTTCGGGACGGGCATCAATTGAATTTGAAATGATCTCGCATATTGTTGATGACTTGGAGACGAGCAGTTGACGCCGTTGGTGATCATGATGAATCCTTTACATGTTGAGGACCGATCGCGACGATGACCTCGAATATCAGCATACTGAACGAGCCATAGGATACGCATTGTACGGTAACTCGTATTGAATAAATTATTATTATCGGCGGTGATAAAATAATATTAGGTCGATGCGTATGTTTCGTCGGATTTTTTTGAACAATTTTTTTTCTTTTTTCAGATTATTTTATTGTGTGGAGTAGGGTTGCATTATCGGTGTACCGGTAAATAGCCAAAAACGGACCATCGTAAATTACCGGTAAATTGGAAAATTTACCGGCAATTACCGGAAACGATTTTATCGCGAATTAAGGGCAAATATAGACATATGAAAGATTATTGCGAAAAAAATCTGAAAGGGCGCTTTTATTGGTGAGAGGGGCGCAACTATGGTGGGGGGTGGTAATAATTTATTTTGGTTTCAGCACTAAAAGTCACATCATATAAAATTTATATATAAATTTATGACATTATTCATCTATAACGCATTAGAAAATATTTAGGTTTCAATCAAGGAGAATGTTTTTAGTAAAGGTAGCCCACATACAGTTATACTTTAATCATCTAATCTACATATGTACGTCTATTTTTTATTTATCGGTAATTGAAATTTGACGGTAAATTGCAAGCCCTAATGTGGAGGATATTTCCTTTTTAGTATTTTTTAAGTTTTGCCCTGTCCAATGAACTAGAAATTTTTGAAATGTCTAATAATAATGTGCATTTATAGCATTTTTCACTGTGCAAATTTTATAAAAATAATAACGTAACTGCGGCAATCAAAAATACTTGTGATGTGTATAGTAGAGATGCAATTAAAGTTTGAATCGCTCACGATTAGTTATGGTTTTTAAAATTCTGATTTTTCATTAACCGATAAACCATTGACCGGGCGGCCTTTGGAAGACTAATGAATGGCTATAATTAATGCTGATCCACGTCAAAATACCATATTGTGTTAAAGATAGGATTCAACCAATAAAAAAGTGCGGTATCTGCATCACATCGGGATAATTTCAAAATACAATTCACGATAAAAAAAACGACAAAACTTTTGCATCGACCTAACATTTCAAAGTTGTGCGTATTATTGAATCTCAATGATAGCCCACTACAAAAAAAAGGTTGCTCATCTCTACAACGAAAAACGCCGTGCTTTTTTTCGACACCGAGCGTCGTTTTTTCAATTCCGGCGTCATGACAGGCGTAAAACGAACGTATCAATAGATCTCTCATCGGTTTTTATTTTAATTTGCCGCCGGATAAAAACCTCGTCAACTCGATTATGCCCACAATAAAAGTGTAATTAACTGTACACACATAAGACGGGTTTACGGCTTTTTTTCTCCATTATGATTCGGTTTTTTTGTCCGGCTTCGATTGCGGCACTCCGGCTACCGTTCGCCATTATTATTTCGCGATGAATAAATTATTATTTTTTCGAGGCGAAAATTCGACAGAAAACGTAATATCGCCTCGTCAAAGGCAGACAATGACACTTGGAGGTGAAACGAGTGCAGATTATGCATATGCATTAACATTCAATGTGTTCGAAACAAATAAAACGCCGTTTTCATGCGGTATGAAAATAGTGACGTACGACGTAACGGTAAGTGTTTTGATTTATGTAAAATTAGGGAACGTCCCTCGGCATTAGCTACCATTCAAAAAAAGGGATGCAACATACGCGAGTCAATGCAATTGTAAATGCATCATTACAACGTTTTCATTTGTGGCGATCGATAAATTTGTTTGTAAATTGAAGAAAATGGGGAGTGATAAGTGACTCAGTAAATTAAAGTGACTGTGAAATTTATTTTTGAATTTCGTATTGTCGGTTAGTTTTATTTTGATTCTAATTTATTGAAATGTGTATGAAAATAATTATTTGTATGATTCTAATCTGATCATCATACTAATGATGCGACCACTCCACAATGTTGTCACAACAGTAAATATTGCATGAAATTTTATTAATTTTTTCGAATCACGTAAATACTACAACGAAGGACAGGGTCTTTTCGATATCGTTGAATATTTTGGTATTTTTATAAAGAGAAGGTAACTTTCAAGGAAAATTTTGAAAATCATTCAAATACCCGTTCATTTCTTAGAGTAATTTTTCAAGATTAGAAATAAAAAATCTACCAAAAACACAAAAAACAAAAGCATAACGAAACTAAAACATATCGCAGTTCCACTTTCGCTCGACAACCCAGAAAAGTTCACGCATTCACACACAACTGATAACAGTTATCACCGACAGGCGTACACCTGTCCCTCGAGTAAAGTGAATCCCGGTTTTGTATGTGGCCTACGTGCATCGGAAGTGCACGGCAACGGCGCATGTGCAGGTGTCCTTCTTCCCCTCTTTCGATTTGGTCTTTACTGCTTTTTGTGCATGCTCGTGGTCTATTGTAGTCGAAATGCGTCTCTTGTTTGGTGTGTACCCTATTTTTATGTTATGATCGTTTTTTCGATGATACTGTCGGAAGGTGATGCTTTATGAAGGTATTTCGAGTGACCGTCGTTCGGTGGGATCATGAAAATCGATGTGCTGGAGTGAAACTTCTATAGAAGCTAAGTTAGTATGGATCGGAAATTGATGATAATTTTTAATATTATATAATTTTTTTTTGTATAAAAGTTTTTTCGACGAATTTGTTCACGATTATTAATTTTTTATATATAATTTGAGTTGATGGCGTTATATTTAATTAAATTTTGATTTACAAAATGTCATTTTATACCGAGAAAATATAAATTATAATTTATGTATATGCAATTTTTAACGATTTTATTATTGCGACTTAATTTTTTTCATAATTGTCCAATTCGTTACGACCAATAATTAAATTACATTTATTAGATTTTAATATAAAATTTATTAAACTCTGAAACCGGATTCACCAATTAACCTTCAACAAAATTGATGTTAAAGTCTTACTTCGACTTGCGAGAATACCACACTACACATTTAACACGATTGATTCGAACAAAAAAGCAAAATGATCAAAACCGATAAAATCGCAATGGAACATAAAAACTCGAACAAATGACAAATCGATACATCGAAACTGTTCCAAAGTCGTCACGAACGAAGGTCACCCCACAGCACAGGTGCTACGAAAAGCACCGGAGAGGTTAGAGCACTTGAGCTTCGCAACTTGCCATAATTCACAGCCATAAAGGTATCATAATCCCGTTTTTTCCACACATCGAAATCACGACAATGCATCATTTCGTCGTATTGACCGACCCTGAAGTTGGAGGTGATCGGTTTTTTTCCCCACAACGATGATAGTGCAAGGTGCAATCAAAGCCTTTTTACGGTCGGATAGTCGCCAGTCTGCGAAGAGGGACGTGCAAAAAGTGCGAGAGCAGTTCAAGTGTGAAATACAGCCTTGGTTTGGTAGCTGAAAGCGAGCAAATACATAATAATAAGGTTGTGCTGACGCGTTTTCGACTATTGTTTGCTTTATGTAAATTCGGAACGATTTCCATGAAAAATGGATCGCAGTTGTTGTTTTTTTTCGAACTGGTTTGTCTTAATTGAATACAGTTTTAAAAGTCGTTTACACTAATTTGAACTTTAGTTTTTTTTCGTGTTGAAATAATGGGTATCCGCTCCGACGTCAAAATGTGAACAAATGTCCAATATTTGAAAAACGTATTGTAGTTAAGTGATGAACAACTCGCGGTTGGCGGGTCATCTAGTTTATTTTGTGTATACCTTTTTTTTCGATTTTATTAATTTAAACACGTTTTCTAATAATCAAATGTTTTTTTAAAGAGTTATGTACATTTTACAGAATTTTAAATTGCAATTCGTTGAAAAAAAGGTTGTTCATCACTTCAGTAGGCAAATATTACAACAGCTTACAATTAGATAATAATATCATCTCTATGGAAATATACTCAAATACTTTTTTAATTTCATTTATTACAAATAAGAATATGTTCAAAATTTATATTCCTGCAAATCAGGACCGCCGAGAGAAATTCTGGGCCCTGGTGTAGAATCATTCGGACGGGTCCTTCTGTTTTTTTTTATTAATTCCTTAGTTTTAAATTTTCAAAAAAAAATTTTCATAACGCTTTTTAAAATTATTTGAAACGTCAAAGAATTTCATTAAAAAAGGTCAACGCTTTTTAAAAATTATTCGAAACATACGCTAAAAATTCGAGGCTCATTTTTAGCTCATAAAAATCGGGGGCCCTAAACGACCACTTATCCGCGTACCGTTAAACTCGTCACTGTTTGAATTTAATATCTGAGTTACAGATTGAAATAAAATTAAATTAAAAGGCTCAAAGTATGTATTAATGTTATACTTCACACTTAATTAAATTTCGTTAAACAAGATCCGGGCCCTGGAACTCTGTACCCCCTAGTACCCCCCTCTCGTCAGGCCATACATCCTGCTATAAAAATCATCGATCTTATTATTAGGTAAGTTTTTTCAGATGTTTTAAATGTGATTTTGTTATCGCTAAACCATCTTTTTTAAATTTTTATCCCAGTCTATAAAAGAAAAATTACAGAAAACCTAGTTCTAGACCACAAAACCCTTAATCTCAACAAAAATCGCAACTCAACATCCAACATTGCCCTCGCCTCGAACGGACACCAACTGCAATCGGACACCGTCATCGTCCGAGGACGAACTTCGCGATGACGCCAAAGAAGTGTACCGACTTGCGAAAAATGCAAATGAGCCTTCACGGTCGGCGACCCAGCTCCGTTGCCATCCTGGCGGCCAGCTCGCCGACCAAGAAGGCTCGCAACTATTTAAACGTCGTCTCGTGTTATTACATTATTATTAGAGTGCGTTAGCTGCACGCGAACCCGGCCAAGAGTTCACACTGCGAAGGAGCGAACCCGAAAGCAATCTGGCCGGAGGACGTTGATGGATGGGGCAGCCTCTGAAAAGTCGGGGCAGGTCGGACCTTTGAGGAGGTTGAGGTTTTTCATTAGGCGACAAAACTGATAGGTGTATTGGCTGAGGGGTCGAGGTCGTAATTGGAACGCCAATGAGCAGGACAATGATGGACGCTTTTGAGCGATGTTACAAATGCAGGAATGCTTTCTTATTTTGGGAACAATGGCGCAATATCGATACAAAGTCAGTTCAGTGTCGATCGTAAACAGAAAGTGAATGGTCATCCTTGAGTGACATGAAAGAGTTGACATAAACTTTTTTTGTGACCGACTACAAATTAAGATTATTTAAATTAAACTTCTGTATGGAAAGAAGTGCAGAATTTACTTGTGTGAAGATGAGTTTAATATAGAAGGATTTTGTGATAGTTTATTTAGTATTTATAGGGAAAGGCTAGTCTGATTCACTGGTTGTTATTGCGATATGCTTAGTGGACAGCGACCACAGGATCTAGCACATAGACACACGTACCATTGGCATGGGATGTGTTGGCTCTTTTCTTTCCTGTCCCTTACCATACGACTTGGGCTAGCACGGTAAGGTAAATCACATTTGTTGATAAAACCAAGTCCTACAATGGATAACCAACAGGTTGCTAACGACGATGAAAGGGATTTAAACATAATTTCGAGCGGGTTGCTCATCACTGGATTCGAATCGAACAGCAGAAATCTGCCACTTTAGAGTCTGGACCACGTGTCTCCTACGTTTTCACTGTTGACTTGGAAAGCGAAACAATAACGCAACTGTGAGAAAATCGCTCAACAATGGAATTGCCAACGGTATGATTTTACACGGCAGGGATGTGTGAGCGCATGTCGAAAGCGTTCGCCGACTTTCGGAAAACAATCGCGTTATGACACGAGACCGGAGAAACTTTCAAAACAAATGGACACCCTCGACCGTTCCAGTGCGATCGACATCGGTCCACGACAAACGAGTCTATGAAGATTCAATATTCACATGTCAATCAATCAACGCCGAAGTCTTTTTCATTCAATAAGACGCACATTAAAAAATCATTAAATCCATTTAACGCTTCGACCTCAGCGTCGAATGGAAACATCAAGAGAATATTGCGACGGAATTGGGTAAGAACGTTTGCCGATAGTTTTCGACGGAAAAGATCATTATAATGACGTGACGATGATCGCTCGATTGATACACGAAAACAACAATGGATCTATTAGGCCGGGTCACGGCCCGAATACAGCCTGATTGAGCCTAATTATTTGCGAATATTACATAAAAAAATTCGAATTTACAAAATTGCGAACAGCTGCATCGTTCGACTTTCTCTAGAAAGAAAATGATAAAAGAAACGAAAATTTTGTTGAACATCGATATAGAAATCGAAAAATTATATAAATATCATTTTTATTCATTTAAAATCAATTCAAATCGTTCTTACATACACAATGACTATAAAAACGTAATGACGACTGCATAACTTGTGCACTTAATATTTATATCGAACAAGTCGATCATGTTTTTCTTGTTTGATTAAAACAATTTGATGAGTCGGTCGATTTGATATGTACATTAAAAAAAAATCACACATTCTCACCATCTGTACGAAATCATTAACGTATTCTAGGAAGATCCAGTTCCCATGAAATCATCAATACAATTATCAAAAACCCTTAAAAATCCGACAATTGAATAAAATGACCCACAACTGTTAACACCGACTCAATCGAAGACCGCCAATGCAATTACACAACATGTTTTCAAACGAGACTGTCCGTTCCAGTCGGTTTGATTGTCGACATCCGACTGTTATCGGGAAGAAAATGAATGAATTCGTTTTATCACAATTACGCAACCCAGCCGCACTTTTATCTGGTCAATCGTATCAGAATTGGTTCAAAACCCCGAAAAAAAAAACCTTCCCGATCAATAAACGCATCTAACAGTTCGGCGCAATGCAACATGCACCGGACAGATGGTATAGGGCGAGTTAAAGGGGGGTTAAACTGTAACAAGTGTAATGCTATTACGTATCGAGGGTAAAAAGGTTTCTTGCCGATATAATTTCGAGCTGAATTCGTGCTTCATTTGAAAATGTGGATTTTAGACTAACTTTACGTTCAGTTCTGGTCCAGTCGAGTGGACACGTGCTCGGCAGCTTTTGGCACGCGTGTGACTCATGTACGTACGATGTCGAAAAAGTGCCATGGAAGTGATGCGTGTGCGAAAATCGGTCTCGCGATAAATAATCAGTGACGCAAATTGAAAAAAAGTTCTCAAGAGTTCTACGGTCCGGACATAACATGAGAATCGAATGAGTCAAATTCGGAGGATTCAAAGAATAGAACTGTGAGTTTTAAAAGTGCGACGAAAGATGGGCATGAGAATTATTTTCAGTATGAGAATTTAAAATTTAATAATAGCTGATCTCTATTTATCTGTGGAAAAGCTCAATATGTTAGGACATTTTTATCTTCAAAATTTTATTAGACTGAAGCAACAACAAAAAAATCTTTTCATGCACTTATTGTATATGGTTACCCTACTCAAATTTGAAAGTTTCAAAGAAATATATTAAAATCACAATTCAAAGCGCGATAAGATAAAAGAAGAAATTCAAAAAGAAAATCAAGACAGAAAACCGATTCAAACAAGAAAAGATAATTTTATCTCTGTCGTCAATAGATAAACCATGACTCGAAAAAAAACTACAAAAAATCCAAAATAATTTTAATTCACATTACAAATTCTAAAATTGTTAATTACATCGATAACACAACCCACGAATAATCAAAATCATATGTTTCATAATCAAAACAACACGCATCGCCCGCCTGCTCTTATACACACCGAAAACGCTTATCGATACGAAAATCGTGTAATATGAAATCTCCAATCTGCATACACGCATCGGACACATACATAAGCATAGACCACGAGTTAGTTTCGATTTCAATTGTCAACGGGGTCACCGTTGCCCGGATGCGGCCAAGAACGGGTTAGTTCAGGTCGACAACGGGCGAAAGCTAAAAAAACCGACATTGTATGTGGTCGTAGGTGACATCCGACGGTATAAATATTTATTTTTTTCCACGTTTGAAAACGTCGTATTAGTGGAGGGTCGTTAGAGCGATGCGGATCTGAATTTTGTCATTTGAAAGTGATAGTCGTTGCGAAATTGTGTATCGATTGCATAAAATGGACGTAATTCGTTCGAAGAAATTGTTGGTTGATTTAAGAATTGCGAAAATGGATGATGGAGTACATGAAAATATATATTCGAGTTTTTAAAGATAGGAATGTCGATTTTTTTCAGATAAGCGTTGAGAGTTAAAAAGGTAATCACTGGTACAATGAAACAAAATTGATACATAAACTAAAATTTCGAAACGAAAACGATCTATAGATGAAAACCGAACGATCGAGAGTGAAAAAGTACAATTCGTCGCGCGGAAAAAAAGCGAAGAATTTACACGAACAGAGAGATTTCTCCCATTAATTGAAATAAAAATGGCGTGTGACGTTTCACCGCTAGAAAATGCATTCGAAAATGCAATTCGCTCGCGGTCCTAGAAACGTGAAAGTAAACAAACGACATGGAGCTGTGCTGCCATGCGAAATGTCGATTCTCCTATGAAACCTTCCGATAATGAAAAAAAAAAAACTTGAAAAGTCCCCAGAATCCATCGAATACCGAATTGTCTGTTATGCGAACAAAGTCATTCCACTTTCACAATTGTATCATCGGATCGAATCGGAAAATTGCAAAAACGGAAACGGTCCGATATGCAAAAAAAATGAAAAAGATAAAATTAGAAACGAACGTAAAAAAAAAGGCTTCTAAACGATTGCACAACCCGAGAAAATAATAAAATTGCGAACGAACGGTTCTGTGTCGTTATGTATCCGCAATTTTTATTATAGACATCATGTTGGAGTGCATCGCATGAAAACGCCCGACTTTTTAATCTAGCCCACATTTCGCAATGGAAACGCATCGCAGGTGTAGTGAAAATGCCACTTTATTGTTATACAGATTGGATAGATACGTTCTGGATTTTATGTTCGCATGGCGACATGATAATACCGAAATACGATCCTGATAATTTCTGGTGCATGGCAGATTGTGTGACATGCGCTAAACAGCTATTCGTTAACAACGACGTGTCATATGATATGAAATAATTGTTTTATTTTTATTTTTTTCTTTAAAAAACGGATTCGAAGAATATAAATTACAATTTGAAGCGTTCTTGTGAGGTCGCTCTGTAAGGTATGAGCAATTTGACATTTTTAAATTAGCCTGTTTGCGATTTACCTAAAATTTTTAGTTTCCATCCTAAATTTCAAAATTTACAATACAAATATACATTTTTTTTTAAATATATTATTTTCAGCGCGTCCCTAAATGAACACTGTGGCTAGATAGGAGGTTAAGCCGAGCACAATGTGATCAATATAAGAATGTAATCGAGCACTTTTGTTTCAAAATTACAGATAAATTTCAATATTAAATACATTGAAACTACCTTTCATCATTACTTAATGTAGTGATGAGCAACATGTATTCTGCGGGTCATTTAAATTCATTATCTGAAATCATCAATTTATACACCCTTCCTAATAAAATTACATTATACATTTTTTTTTATATATTATATACTTCAACCCATTCCCCATAAATATTAAATAAAATACCTTATAATCTATGCATATCCACAAAACTTTCATTAAACTAATCTCCACACAAACTGAAATTGTTCAAATACATTTTCAATACAATTACGCTTCCCTGTACATTTCATTTACATTACTCATCACCGACCAAACACACACGATAAGGAAAACTTCCCGAAATTCCAACAACCAAAAAGACACTCGACACACACATCACACCAAAAACCCCAAATCACGACTCCACACACAAAATCCCCATACACCACCACACGGTTAACGAATCCGCGACAATTTTCGCATTTAACCCCATAGAAGTCGAGCGGGGTCACGCGTCGCAAAACCCATCGCGTAAAAGTTTATAAATAATTTATATTGTGAAAACTGGCCGCGGGCTCAGACGACAGGAAAACGCATACGAACGCGTTTGAATGTCGTCGAGTGATCGCTATGGGTGTGTAGCCTTCCGACGGGTGAATCCGCTCGGGTCGATCGGCTGTGATGGAAATGGGTTTTGGGTGTGGGGGTGTGGATCGGTTAGGAATTTAATAACGTGAGATGGGTGTATTATGTAGGCTGGTTTGACGGAATTCGATGGATGTTGTGGTGTTTTTGTCTCGGTGGTGATAATGAGGTGTTTGTTGACCAAGTGCGTAATTTTATTTGTTGGGAAGTACGAAGGTTGATATTTATTGTTGTTGAGGTGGTAAACGTGAAAAGAAGTTTGTAGGAGGCTTGTTTTCAAATGAGCAACAATTATTAGAAATCTAAACCCAATACAATTGATGTTTATTTAAAACTTGATTTCAAAAAATTACGTAAGATAAGATGACTACGAGAAAATTTCGAAATTTTCCCTCTCAAAAATAATTGAAAATTTGATTGAAAAAAAACACATTTAAAAATAAGTTTTCAATTAGTATACTAATTGATCCAAGTTCAGCCAACTTGAAATTGATCCTAGCATTTACCAAAACTACTAAATAAAACCGAACGTTTTACAAATTTATTTTTTACAACCTCTCAACGATACGTAACAGGATTCACAATCAGATAAAAATTAAAACTTCTTTACAATCTCCCAAACTTTCATAGCATCAAAACATTTTACCTAATAAAAAAAAACATACCCTCAACGTCTCAATTAATCCACCATCAAACCACTCAAATCCAAACAATCACCCGAAACCCAATAAAAAAAAAACAACAAAATTTAATTAAACCATTCAACGTTCTAGAAACGAGGCCCCGAGTGAACGGAAACAATACGAAACAACAATGATTTGTCAGAGGCGAAACAGGGCTTCGGCTGTTGCAACAACAACAACAACAACAACGAGAAAAATCCAACAGACGAGACGTCACGAATTCGCGAAAATTCGCACCATTTGAAGCCGCACTTTAATTAAACCGACCCTCGAAAACCCACCCGGTGACGTCACATTTCACCGTTCGCAATTCGGCGACCTTGAAATTTCGAATACGTAATGAGACTTACTGTGAGAGTACTTTCTCTCGGTGCAAAATTTTCATAAGCGAGCCGGCTTTCTAATCTTGAGATGGAAAAGGTCCGTTGGGGGTTTCGATGTGTGGAAATTTGCGTTTTGTTGTAAAAGGTTTGATTGTCGTCGCGCCTTGACACACTTTGTGCCGAGGAAAAATCGGCGTTTGAAAATGTGTACGAGGATGTGTGTTTTTTTTCGGTCGATGTGTGTGTTTTGTGGTAAGGTAATAGTGAAAATTTTGATTGGAATCAATGAAAAGTTTGTCGATAGTTACGGTAATGGCGATGTTCATATACCTGTAATTGACAATCTCTCAGAAAAACGTAAAAATTAAAGTTTTTAAATATGATAATCTTTCGGAAAGGATGCGGTAGATAAGCTGTAATGAGCAGTTTATCGATTGCGCCATTTCCGAAAGATAATCATCTTTAAAAACCTTAATTTCTACTTTTTTCTGAGAGATGGTTAACAACAGGTACATGGTCCACCATTGATGTCGTTACCCTATTAGAAGTTAAGTGATATGTGGCGTAGTCAGGAAATGGATCATGTACGATAAGGCTGTTTAAATTTTGAGATGAAAGACTATCGATGATTTTGAATACCGCAAATTATCAATGATCTCAAACCAAAGTTACGCAATCATATTCATCTACCGATCACACCGTTTATACCTCTACTTCTAATATATTCGAAAAGACTAAATCACATAAATGATTCGACTATCTTCGACATAAGAAATATTATTTTAGTATTCAAACTCATCAAAATTCAACTTCCCTTTATTTACAGTGAAAAATTCCAGAACATTCAATTGATACTAAAACGAATGCCGAATGAATAAATACACGATAATTTGATAATGATTCACCTTCTTAGTATCACTACGCAATGAAAAATATCTGAACTTTGAACATCGAATAAAGCCACACACGACGATGATGATTAATAAAACAATCAACACTAGGGCTTGCAATTTATCGTCAAAATTTGATTACCGGTAAACTGTAAATAATTAACTTCATTACCGGTTTACCGGTAAAAAAAAAAAATTTCGTAGATTAGATGATTAAAGTATAACTGCACGTGGCTACCTTTACTAAAAACAGTATTCATGATTGAAACTTTAATATTTTTAGGTTTGGTGACGTTTGCCCAAATAACGCAAGCGTATGCGACTCAAGCGCACATGACTCAAGTGCACACTACGCAAGCGCAAATTTCAAATACGTTATAGATGAACAATGTCATAAAAATCCAAAGCAAAACTTCCCATTCCGCATACATATAACAATAAACTTTCGTCATAATATACCTGTATCTGTCCTTAATTCGCAATAAAATCGTTTCCGGTAATTTCTTCAATTTACCGGTAATTACCGGTAACACATTTTGGTCGGTTAACCGGTAAACCGGAATTGCAAGCCCTAATCAACACCCTTCTCATTACAAAAAAAAATCAAATTAAAAAAAATCTCACCACGTGCACGCTGCTATGCAGATTGGACGTGAGCGCGTGCTGCTGATGCTGAAGCTGCTGTTGAGGCTGCTGCTGCTGTTGCGACTGCTGATGCTGCAGCTGCTGCGGCTGCTGAGGCTGCTGATCGGGCTGACGACGCTCGCCCTTCTTCGTCTGCCTTTTAGCCTTGCCCTCGAGGAATCTCCTCTGGAGGGCACTCGTCTCGATGCCTTGCTGCTCGCAGACTCCGTTGAAGGATTGGTCGAAGCGAGGAACGCACTCGGTCTGGCGGCGACGGTAGCTCTCTATCCGCCTCCTGATGATGATATAAATCAGTTGAAATAATAGGTGACGAGATCGGAAAGGCGCAATCGATAGACGGAAGGAATCGAGTTGAGCAGTCAAACGCCGCGCGGTTTGGATTGGGTTTTTTCGTCTGAAAGCGCGAATTTCAGTTCCATTTCAAATATCTATAGGGATTGGTATGTGGTGTACCTCGTTGACCAAATTTAAAACTTTGGACAACGAGGGATACTTCGTTGTTCAAAGTTTTTGCTTTGTACTAAAAGGTTAGTACAAAGCAAAAATTTAGGGAAAATATGTGGCATATAAGGTGCAAGGGAAGGGTAAGTAATCTATTATGAAATTTTGCGTGGTTGTATCTAATTCGTGTTTTTGGCCAGTTGATCAAGGGAACGAATTATTTGGTCGGTGTTTGAATAAATTTTGGATCAGTGTCGTTTTAATAGGTGGTCAGTATGAATAATAAATGGTCTTAGTTACAGTCTATGACCAAATGGTGGTTTATTATTATAATAAAGGGTTTATATAAAATTAAAAATGGTTAGTATAAAAATAATAATTTGTCAGTATGAAAATAACAAATGATCATCAGGTCCTGATCAGGGTGAGGAAGGTCAGTTACTAAATTCCCGAAGTACTGAAATGTGATTCGAAGAAATTGGCAATGTTATTTTGAAAGCTCGTAAATATTTCAGGGTTAACGTCACCGTGTTGAAACTAATTTATGATATTTTGATAACCTTTATTATTTAATGACCGTTTTAGTTACCGACCAAATAATTAGCTGTCTAGTTCATATTATATTTAATGGGAAAGAGACGTATTTACAGTACAGATAATACTTTACGTACTGTATTTTTATTAGTCAAACTGTTGAATGTCATAATGCGAAAGTATTTCACGACAATATTCACTCGGAAATGTCGACGAAGTTAGTCAATTTCTAGAATTGAAATCGGAAAGGTTTTCGTTAACAATTGAAGACGCTCTCGTGGCATGCGATAAAAAAACAGGTAATCCGTTTTAGGATTGCTTTCTACGAATTCGGTAATCTACCTGAATTTCGAAATACAATTTTCACGGTGACCAAACATTTGCCCAAACGACACCGACATAACGACGCACACTACATTTTACAATCAGTACAAACTACGCGACAGTCAAACGATCCAATTAATACTTTACAATTAATTTCAACCATATTCTTTCGAAAACTTTCACAAATTGCGCTATCGTCGTTTGGGCAAACGTTCGATTTTCTCGAATCTGGTCGTTTTTCGTCCGATTACGATCTTGCGTCGCGACTCTCGCGCCATACACAATTTGAATTTGACACAGCGTCAATATATATAAGGGAGCGATTTAACTGTGCCTTAAAACGAATTGCTTGTGCATTAGAAAAATATACGATATGTATTGAGGAATCACATATTGAGCGTCATTTTGTTCATAGGGTGCAATCAAAATGTGAGCATTAAAAAATATGAAACAAAATGAACAGTTTGTGTATCAAAATGACAGATAGGTGGCAACGTCGCCTAAGTAAAGTCAATCTCTATATTACAGTACAACTGTCAACTACATTTTTTAACTGTTTAGTCCATTTTCGTTCGATTTGCTCGAACCTGGTCGTCTTTCAAACGACTACGATCTTGCGACGCGACTCTCGCGCCATACCAGATTTGAATTTGAAAATATGAAACGTGCAATAGAATGAACAGATCGTGCACCGAAATGACAGATAGATGGCAACGTCGCCACAATATAAAGTCAATCTCTACATTACAACTGTCAACTATTTTGACAATTTAGTCCATTTTCGACTTCTTCAAACCCGGTCGTCTTTCAACCGATTACGATCTTGCGTCGCAACTCTGGCGCCATACCAGATTTGAATTTGAAAATAAGAAATGTGCAGAATGAACAGTTTATGCATTGTAAATGACAGATAGGCGGCAACGTCGCCCGAGTAAAGTCAATCTCTACATTACAACTGTCAACTATTTTGACAATTCAGTCCATTTTCGACATCTTCAAACCTGGTCGTCTTCCGACCGATTACGATCATGCGTCGCAACTCTCGCGCCATACCAAATTTGAAAATATGAAATGTGCAATAGAATGAACAGTTTATGCATCGAAATGACAGATAGGCGGCAACGTCGCCTGAATAAAGTCAACCTCTACATTACAACTGTCAACTATTTTGACAATTCAGTCCATTTTCGACTTCTTCAAACCTGGTCATCTTCCGACCGATTACGATCACGCGACCCTCGCGCCATACCAAATTTGAATCTGACACAGCGCAAAACAAAATCTGACAAAATTCAACAGTCCATACAATACAATTCGATAGAGTTTACCTGAGCCTGTCGACGACGGCCTGCCTCTTGGGGGGCAGCACGTCGTGCAGCACGGGGCCGGGCGCTGCGGCCGAGGGCTGGAGCGCGGGGGGCGCTGGGGGCGCGGGCGCCGGCACCGAGGGCGGCGGCGCGGGCGCCCGCATCAGCCCGGCCGCCTCCAGACCGCCCAGCTCCAACGCGCCACGCCTCACCCGCACAGCATCGCTGCCGAGCGGGAAACGGTGTTTGCGCGCGCGACTCCTCCGCTTGCGAACTGTCAGCGTGGGGGAGGGGGCGAGGCTGCGGGGGCCCACCGGCGGCGGTTTGGGGGCGAGGGGCGGGGACGCTTTCGGTAAACGTCAAATTGTTGAAAACAAGCGCGGGTTTTGTGTGGGTACGTCCGGACGCTTTGCTATGCCGCACGCGACTGTCGCCGTTGCCGTCAACGGACGGACGTTTGGACGCTTGCTGTTTTATTAGTGTTGAGGAATTAACGATTTTATGCATATTAGATATTAGGTGTGTTTTTGCTTGTCGTTACAAAATATGTGATTGAAAATGTTTATAGAAATTTTGTTCTTATTATCATTTTATATAAAGGTGTATTTTGTGTAATAAACTTTCAAGACGGTCTTCCTTGAAGGTTCACGACGATAGAGTGGCAACATTGAATAACGAACGTCGCTTCGTTTTGCACAACATCGTTGATGTGGCAACATTGATAAATTAAAAAAAAATTAATAGTTTCGTAAATATATTTTTAGATTCACGGATATTTGCACAAATGATACTAGCGCACCTTGACAAATAGCGTTGAACACAATCCGTGAAAAATTTCGCAATAGTATGGTTAAAATAAATTATGGAGAGTTAATTGAATCATTTAACCGTCGTGTAGTCTTCCAATTGTCCTGTACTCTAGTATTATTTGCGGAAACGTCTGTTCTGCACATTTTTACTAACCGAGTCCTTAATAATTGGACGTCATAAAAAAATTTATAAATTCTATGTAACGAGGGTGACCATTTTTGTCGAATTCAAAACCAAAACATTTTTTTCTAAAAAAAAAAAAGGATATTAAAGTAGGGTGACCAAGTATACAGGTATTCAGGTTTTGTCTCATTATTAACCAGTACCGTACAGGTAAAAACCTGTACGAATGGCCACCCTCGGATAGTTTTAATTTATTGTTTTTTTGTTTTTTTTAGCTATATGATAGAATTTATATTGATACTATGAATTGGAAATAAAATACATTTGCTATATTATAAGACCGTTTAATTAAAATAAAAAATACAGCATTATCCTAAACATATTTTTCAAACACATCATTATAGACTAGGTTCATTACAAAGAATGGCAGATAGAATATTCAGTACCTGTATAACTTATGTAACAATTAATATTGTATACAAAAACCTATATAAACTTAAGACTATTATGTATGTAAAACTATAATCAGTTCTTAATTCTATTTTTTAAAATACAATTTACGCGGTAAAAGTACATAAGAAAAACAATGAAAATGGTTAGAAATATCTTGCGCATGAAAATAAAATGATATGATGCAATCACTTTGCTAAAAAAAAATGTATATATATATAAGTTCTCTTTTATATATAAGTTCTCTTTTTATGCGGTTTTTTTTAATGCGAATTCAGAGTTATGCGGTTTTTTTTAAATACAATATTTTTTTTTGGACTATATGAACGTACAAATGTATGTACAATGTAATAACTTAACTAAGAGTACATTGTTAATAGAAATACATTTTTTTATGCGATTTTAGGTATATTTAATATAGCAGTTTCTTTTTTCATATCTTTTTTTTTATGCGATTTGTTTTTATCGAACGGAACGCATCTACGTAAAAAAGAGAACCTAGTGTATATAAGTTTTAAAATTACCACATGATAGAGTCAGCTTGCAGCTTTAAAATATAATCAGAAAATGATTCTATTTTGTTCGAAAGTGAAATTGCATCATTGGCCAATCTTCATGCAATATCATGTTTTGTCGTGTAGCTTTGTGGATTTTTTTCGATCTAGGACTGTAAAACTATCGGGATAAATATAAGAATCTGCAGGATTTCTTTCACACAGACCATTTTTTGCTTTGATACAAGTTCTCATTGATTTTATTGTTGATCGGTTTAATCATGAAGGAACCGGATTCGTTCCGTTGTTTCTTGAGTCGCATACATGAATAAACGATACTAAACAATACTCCAAATTCAATCAAACACAAAATTAACACTATAGCCAAAAAATCCTATATACTGTTGTTGATACCATATTTCCACTTTTGTGAGACAAACCCTGAAAATAATGAAATGAAATTATGATTTATTCATCTGTAAATGGTGATAATCATTACTGAGAATTTTCATATTTACCTGACGATGTCTGAACGACACGTAATGTTCAGGTGACAATTCTTGGCAAATAGTTTCATTGATTGGCTTTGGATCTAAATATGACATGGAATCAGAATTTTGAGTGCAGCATGTGAGCGGTACAATAAGGTCTCGTGGACCTAATCGCCTCAACTGCCATAAAGATGTATCATAGTTTTTTTCCATCAGTCATTCCACAACATTGAAACTAAGACATAGCAAATAAATGTTTTCAAGTTTTAAAAAAAATATATTTTCAACGAGATTTAATGAAATTTACTGTAGTTTGAGCTAAATCCATCGCTGCAGTAAATTGTTCTTGACCTGGTATACCATAAGAAGACTGTAATGCACCAACAGCACCACCTCTTGCACCTTGGAGACCAATACAACCTGGCCATGCAACGACAAGAACGCATGCCGCTCCTTGACTTATAATTGCCGTCAAAACCATGAGAAAATACTATAATAAAATTGTAAAAGTTGTTGAGGCAAATTGTTGAACATAAATTATAGGTTTACGCATTTGCCCTTACAAATGTTAGAACACAGTAGCCTCGTGAGTACGTTGCCCAGCAACCAATGGCTCTGGGCTTAGTAGTCATGAATAGACCGGCACCAACAATAGCTAGTGCAGCATAATAAAACGGAGGCTGTGGTAATTCATTACTAGCCGATGTTAAAAGTCGAGATAATAATATTCGAGGAGAGTCGCATAGTAGAAAAAATCCCAAAATTAGCAATACCAAACCACACATCTATAAAAAAAAATACAAATAATAACTTACAATTTTATATTACTTTTAAATGGAAAAAAATTAACTTACCAAGTAAATTATATTGAAAGATCCTAGTAACATTTTCGAATTCAAAATTGCTTTGCAACGCATTTTGAATATAATTAAAAAGGAAACAATTTTTTCAAACTAGTATGTATATGTAATTTAGAATCATAATAGAAAGGAAGTGTTTCGGTTTAAATACCAGCATTACAACGCAACGAGAACAAATATATTCATCGATCACTTTGTTGTGCAAAAGTATAACAGATTTTAAAAAATGAACAATCGAATCAATATTCTAGATTTCGATTAAACGATTCACAAAAACGGTAAAATAATAACTGGACACACGTGTTCACTACAACACAAACGCAGGTGGAGTGATGTTTTGGTCAGTTGGACCAAACGGACTGGGGAGACATGCTCTGATGAACATGAAGGGTGACTAATTATGGAGCTGTTGAATAAATTACACACATTGGAGTGCACAAAATCCGTATTGAGATGAATATTTTGTGAATACAGTTAATGATGATTCAAATCCAAAATACTTTTATTAAAACATGGCTTTTTTTTTTACTATATTTTTTTTATAATAGTTGCTTTGTTCTCTTTTTTTTTTGTTATTTGTACTCTTTGTCTTTTAGTCAATTTTTGAAAACTGTAAAAAAATAAAAAAAAAAAAATAATCTGGGATTTAAATTTCATTATTTGTATAATATCGATATTTTATTTGGTAACAAAAAAAAATTACAATAATTTGATACAAGATACAAAATATACTGTATGTGAAAGTTTAATTGATATAATGATACATTTGTGTGATACAATGAATATTAATGATGTTATTAGAATTCCAAATTTCTCCGTTTTATGCTACCACAACTTAATAATGAGCCATCATCTTGTTCTCTCTCACTAGACTCTTGAAGTTCTAAAAGAAACAAATTATTAATAACGCATTGGCTGAGAAAAGATTAATTTCTATTGAGTATTTTGCACATACCGGGTGGAAGGTGAAGTTTTTCAATTAAAAATCTCTTTCTTTTCAATTTAAACGCTAAATCTAATGTTGGTGGTACATATGGAGCCAGGCTATTTACAGATAAAAGTTTCGGCATAAAAAAGTCCATGATAATCTCGTAGTGACGGATTTGATTCACGATCACTCCCAGCAAATGAATCTAGCTTGATACATGCATCGACTAAATGTTGTATTCGTAATGCATCATCTGAATTCTGAAGTGTAGAATACAATAAAATAAACATTTATAAGCTCACTTGGATGTCTGAAAGATTTATTTAAATCTAATAATACCTGATATAAATGTACGGGAATTGTTAAAAATACAACTGCAAATGTCGATCTGATTAAAGCTCTCAAGCAATACAAAAAACTGAATTAGTGAATCCACCTCATTTTTTTTTGTGCGGTTTTTTGATTTTCATGAATCTGCCAAAACGGAGAACCGACAGATTGTATTGCAATCCTCAACACATTCGAAGAATTTTTTGATATTACAGTTCTTAAAACCACCAATTTGAATTTCATTTTGATGTTAAGTAAAAGACTTTCGTATGCAGAATTAAAGCTAACTAAAATAAATAAACGGTATTTACAACTATCAAATTAAAAAATAAATATGAAAAAAAGTTTAAAACAACTACTCTTTTCTGGTGGAGACAGTTTCCAAATTTTTTTTTTTTTATCGACAAGGTCAAAGCGTGATTTGATCTATAGGTTTACTAATGTCGAAATAGTGTCCGAATTGTAATCCAGATCCAATAGTAGACTGAACAGGATCCAAATCTTTGTAACGCCATGCTATTTTTTATCGATTCGTCTGTGGGTCCATCTTGCTTATCGACATTTTCGATTTCTGAGTCTACAGGCGAGGGTAAATCGCGTAACTATAAATTTTGTTGAAATTATGTAAAAAAAAATCATTTGTATTGTATATTCCAATATCTATTAAGTATACAAGTTTTTCGGGATCATTATCCAAAGTCGCCAATAACAGCTTATGTTTGCATACAGCTCCTTCCGATAAAAAAGTATTTGAACAAGACGTTCGAATACTTGCCATACTCGTCTTCTTCTACAAAATAAATTTGTATAAAAAGTTAATGACTTGACAAAATAGTAGGTATAATAAGTGTGAGTTAAATTACCAACGAGGAAGATGGTTCGAGAGGAATACCTCCACCTAGAAGAATAAGGGGATATATAAATTATGTGATGAATTGTTAATTGAAGATATTATCGAGTACGAGTATCTTTAACCTATAACATGATCTAATGAAGGAATTCCAGAAGAAATTATTGTTTGTGAATTGTGCAAAGAACTTTTAGTTCCTGGAATTTTAAGGTTAGGCTTTCGCGTGACATCCATGTTGACATCTGTCACTGAATGCCGAATCGTAAGAGGACATACACAATAGAAAATTTATGAAAAAAAATAAAAAAAAATTAATTGAGATAAATTATGTATTTCATTTATTGTTAGTTTAGAATCTTTTAGAAAATTTGGTTAAACAAAAAAAAAACATTTTGGTGCTTTCAGTTTCGTGTTAACGTTTTTTTTTTTTTATTGCGATTTAAAATTTTTCAAAAATTTCAAAAAAATTTACGCTCGCGTCGTGTGCGTTTGGGCCAGATGCGCTCGCTTTGCGTGCGATTGCGTCGCGTACGCTCGCGTCATTTGCGCAAACGTCACCTCACCCAAACCATCAGTGACCACCCATAAAACGCAAAACCGATCAACCAACCGACTCACTTTCGCACAAATACAAAACCGCCAAACCCCAATTTTCCCTCCGAAACCGCAAAAAACCGGAAAACAATCGCCGCCCCACCGTTGGCAACAGCGACACCGTCCGTTTGTAAACGTTGATAATGTTGCACCCTGTCGTAGTGGGGTTCAGACGTTCGGTGGGCGGCGGTGGCCGGAGGCGCCGCCATTTCTCGCGCAAAGGAGACCCCTGAGCCCCAGCGGACTGACGCGGAGCCCCGCGCCTTCGCCCCCTTCGCCCCCCGGAGCGCCCACGGAGCCCCGTCGCCCCTTCACGCACATGCATCTCCCATAGGCCGACATGGAGATCGCCGAGGTGAAGGCGTTCAACGCCGAGGTTAGTCCGATATCCATTTCGATGACCCATCCGCTCGGTGACCGTTTCAAAGTTTGTTCGCGTTTTAGTTGTCGGCGTTGTACGAAAACCGGCCGCCCATCTCGAAAGCCAAGATGGGGGCCATCACGCGCGGCGCAATCAAAGCCATCAAGTTCTACAAGCATGTTGTGCACTCCGTCGAGAAGTTCATATTGAAGTGCAAGCCGGAGTACAAGATTCCTGGACTGTGCGTGATCGATTCTATAGTGAGGCAGTCTCGGCATCAGTTCGGGTGCGGACAAAGATGTGTTTGCGCCTCGCTTTGGCAAAATATGCAGAACACCTTTGCGAATTTGCTCAGATGTCCTCCCGAAGATAAGGTAAACTTTTTATTGTTATTTAATTGTTTGAGATACAAAATATCATGAAAAAGATTAAGTAACCCATAAAGGAATAAGTAACTAAAAGAATCCCGGAGGCCTCTTTGTTATCCTCCACACCATGTCAATATAGCGACACCTATAAAATATTCTCGATCTGAAAACCTGATTAAATAAGATACGTTTAGCTTCACCCATCCATGCGTTCAGTAATAAATTTGTTCAGACTTTTGACTGACTGAGATATGCAGCATTAAATAAATGCGTTTAGTTTTCCCTGCCCTAATTGTAAAAATTCAGCGTTTGCCCAACCCGACCCCACGTTCAGTTTTTCTAAAAGGAAATTGGAAGGGAAACACGTTTAGGCGCCGCTAATATAATTTGGTGCATTGTGATGCAAAAGATCACCCTCGAATTCATTTTAAAGTTTTCATTCTAATCCGTTCGTTTCGTTTTAGCGGAATATTATCCAGTGTTGAATTTGTGGCAAAAGAATAAGCGTGTTCGGACGGACGTGATTCAGCCTCTGTTCGATATGGCCGATCCTAATCATCCGATACATCAAGAACTCTTGGCTCAACAGCCTCAGCACCCCAACGGTTTGTTTGGCGCTCTTTTCCAATTTGATTTTTGTTATTTTTTTAATTTTATATATTCTAATTTAAGGTTCTTTAAATTTGGCCAATCCAGAATCTAAAAGTTCGCCGTCGCTCGCCACGCAGCACACGCCGACCATTACACCTAATCAAGTTTTTTTTTTTTTTTATATTTGATGTTTGTTTTGGGATACATTTGTAAATTTTTTTGTAATGTTTATTTTCAGCAAATGAGAGGCCACGATTCTGCACCTTCCACTAACACACCACAACAAAATCAAGTTAACTTCAACAGAAGACTTTTGAATATGGATTTTGAATATGAGGAGCGAAGACGACGGGGGGTGCAGATTCTAGTCCACCTTCAAGAGGTCCAATATCTATGCCAATGCAGTCACAACAGCCCCCGCCCCAGTTCAAAATCCACAATTGAGCAATAACTTTCTGATGAATCCTTTGAGCAATTTGCAATCGTTAAACCCTCAAGATACAATCGGAAGGTTCGCACGATTGCTGGAAGTTTTGATATTTTCGAATAAGAATTTATTGATTTAATAACAATTTTTTTTTTTTGTAGCATATTGACGAATCCAGAAATATTACGGCATATACACAGCTTACAGACTCAATTATTTGTACCAAATTTTCCTATGCAGGTAATTTTACATATTTATTCATTTTGTAGTACAAATGTTTTAAATTTTACATCTTAAAAAATTTTAGGCTAATAATGTAAATATGTCTCAGGATATGAACTACGTCGATACGTCTCAGCCACCTCCGATGCTCCTCAAAGTTAGTGAAGTTATTAATATTTTTTAATTGAATTTTGACTTTGTTACAATGACATGTTTCACTTTTAGCCTGAAGAGTTAAATAATGCTCGAAGTACCAGTCCATTGTTGGACGAAGTTAATAATGAATCTGATATAGAGTTTGTCGACGATGCTGGACCTCAAGTTATAGAAATCGATGGAAACGATTCTAGGTATGTTTTAGCAAATCTCACCTTGTTTTTTTTAAATAGAAACCTTACTTAATAAATGTGTTTTCAGAAGTCCATCTCCGAAAAAATTCGAGACGTCGCCGAAGTCGATCACGAGATAGATCCCCGTCGTTCTAGATCTCGGTCGAGGCGTTCAAGATCTAGATCACGAGATAGGCGGCGTCGTTCAAGAGATAGATCTCGTGATCGAAATAATGCTAGAGAAAAACCCGTGATAAAGAAAGGGATAAAGAGAGAGAAAAAGAACGGGAACGGAAAGAGAAAAAAAGAACGCGAAAGGCGCAAAAGGGTTTACCGCCAATAAAAAGGATACTTTAAGTGGTAAAACTTAGTTGTTTATGAATAAAGTTAGTCAGTTGACTCGTTTAATTTCTAAATATTTTTTTTTTTTGTTTTATTTTTTTAGTTTGTAGCACTACGCTTTGGGTGGGGCATTTATCAAAATTAGTTCAAGCAGAAGAACTTTCTGATGCTTTTGGTGCTTTTGGTGATGTCATAAGTATCGACCTCATTACCACCAAGAGGATGTGCATTCATTGTAATGAACCGGAGACGAGATGCCTCTCGAGCTATTGCAAAACTTAATAAACAAAAAAATGCATGGGAAGGCTATAACTGTATGTTAAAAAAAAAATAATAATTTTCCATTTATGTTCATTATTCAGATTTATTGATCATTTTTTTTTTTGTGCTGCAGGTTGCATGGGCTCCAGGAAAAGGTGTTAAGGGCCGAGAATGGAAAGACTTCTGGGAAGCCGAAGCAGGAGCTTGTTATATTCCATGGTTGAGATTACCTACATCACCTACCGATGGTGGAGGCTTAGCAGTATTGCAAGCGTTAGAAGAAGGTGGCGTGATGGATGAGGAAACATTGCCAGCGTGGTTACAACCAAAGGTATTTTGAATGTTTTTCATAAAAAATTTTGCAAATATAATTGATTATATTATTATTCTTTTTTTAAAGGCTCTGACAGCTGATATCAAACCAAAACAGATGACGGATATTTCAGCTGTTTCTGCTGGATTATTATCTTCGAATGCACCCGGAATGATGGTTATGTCACCTTTAGCTCCTCCTCAAGGGTTAGCTGATTTTTTAATTTTAGTTCATCGAAAAAAATTACGATTTACTTAACCATTTTTCAAGCTTTTATTAATTGTCTCATTATTTTTAGACTGGGCGTAGATACAAGCTGTTTGCCACCTCCACTTGGACCTCTGGGTTACGCACCACATCCAGCTTTGTCCATGCCTTTGCCATTACTTGGATTTAAACCATCGCCTCAACCTGGTAATTTTTTACTTTTTTTTAGTTTCACTTTCTTTTAAATTATATATTAATTTCATTGTAACTTTTAGGATTACAAGCCTTACATCTCCAAGCTGTACTCGCTCATCAACAGCAGCAACAACTAGCAACTCAAATGTTGTTGGGTCCTCCACCTCGTTTACCCCCCTCACCCGTTGTCTGCAATAGGAACACCTCTTCAGGTTGTTTATATTTTCAGATTCAGAATGATTATTTAATACTCAAAAAATATTAATTTCAATTTTTCAATAATTTTTTGTAGTCAAGTTTATCAATGATCGATTCAAGACAAGATGATGCTATGGAATTAGACACAGGCGATGATCATGTAGAACTGTTGCAGTCTTTGAGTGAAACGACGAAAAATTGATGGAAAATGATTCGATTAATTCGCAAATATCGGAAAAATTCAAAGCACTTGTGTCAAATCCTCCACCTTCGTTTTCTATACCACCACCGTTATTGCCTCGTCAAGGTTTGCTCGGTAAACCTCCGTTACTTCAAATCAAAACTTTTCAGTTACGTCACAGCCGCCACCATCTTTCAATATAGCTGGAAATGATCAAAACACGATTCAAAATAATTTACAAAACATAAACGATAGGGATAAAGATAAACGTGACCGAGGGCGGTAGAAAAGATAGGGAAAGACGGGATAGAGATAGAGACCGAGATCGTCCAAGGGATAGGTATATTTTTTGTTTATTGAAATAGGAATATTAATTTTATATTTAGTTTTTTTTCAATTATTGTATTTATTTTAATTAGACATGAACGAGAAAGGGATAGAGAGCGTGATCGAGACAGAGACCGTGATAGAAGTGAAAGAGAAAGAGGCGATCGGGATAGAGGTGTTGAAAAGATCGTGATAAGTAATGAAAAGGACAGAGATCGAGATAGAGAACGCGGGAGGGAAAGAAGTAACCGTTGGGGCGGGCGCGATCAAAGGTAAGAATTTGATATTTTGTCGGAAAATATATTCATATGTATTTGTTGATTAATTGTTTTTTTTTTTTTGTATTTGTCAGAGGATCAAGTCGAGATAGATCACCTGGCGGTGCAGGCAGACACGGGGAACAATACCTAATGTAAATAATGAACGTAGTCTTCAAGATCGATTGTGGGAGATGGCTAATGGACCTGGACCTCGACCCATAACGTGGTGACAGTCCTCCACGCTCATCAAGAAATGATAGATCTCTGAAAGATTGTAAGTAATTTTTTTTTAATATAAATTGAAAAAAGGATTTTCTTAAATATTTTATTAATCATTTTATTTTAATTTTTCTTGTATATTTTGTATGTTGTCTATTCAATATAGGTTTTATTGTATACTTCTCAAACACGGTTTGAGGAAATATTCCATCAAGTATTTTTTTTCTCCAAATTCGTGTATTTCTACATTTATCGCTAAAATATTTTAAGTAGAAATGATTGATAAATAAATTCTTCATCTTCGAATTTTGTATTTTGTATATTTGACGTTATTCATCAATAAGGTATTTTTTTTAAATCTACGATAAGATATTTTAAATTATAACGATGATACTGTTCTCTACGTGTTGATTTCATAACAAAGTTTTGATAGATCTTATTTTTTCTTGCATTACACATTCACTTTTAATACTTTTAAATGAAGCTGAAACTTTATGTTTTAACTTTTTTGAGTTCAAATAAAATTTGCTTTTTTTCCTAAATTTTACCTTACTATTATTTTTTTACTATGCATATTCAATTCATCAATCAATAACTATCAATATATTTTATTTGTGTAATGTTTAATTCAACTTTAAAAATACAAAAGTAAAATTAAATTATTTAATTTTTTCAAACGACAATAACCAACACAACACATTGCTTTGTTCATGTTTTTTTTTAAATTTTATGTTGTTTCATTTTCGTAATTATTATTTCATTACTTTTAGCTCATAATCCAGATAGCCTTTTGGGAGATGGACCTACAGAAATGGACAGAAGAAAAGGCCCTCACAGTTCTCGATCTTTGTCACCTAGTGGTATAATGGGTCCAAACGGACCGATGGGACTTAATAATTCATTGGGTCCAAACGGCCCCATGGGTCCTAAGCGGACCTATGGGTCCCTAACGGTCCCTATCGGCCCAATTGGTGGAATGTTGGGTCCAAATATTTCCATGATGGGGAGATCGCCTTTACCACCAATGGCACCATTTAGAATAGGTAGAGAGGGTGAGAATTTTTTTTTTTTTTTTTTGTATCGCATTTCAATTGTTAGAAAAAAGTAAAGTATTCTGGTTTTGTTTATATGAAAAGTATTTGATTTTCATTATTATTTGTCGACCTATTTCAGAAATGAGGATGCGATCCATGGGACCCACGAGGGGCGTTACTAAGACCAGGTTTGTTGGCTTTGAATATTTCGTTTACGTTCTCGTTTATTATTATGAGTTAGTAGTTTTTTCGAAAATACCCTTTTGTCCCATAAAAAATGTAAAATGTAATTTCAGGATTGTGGGTTGATGGACCTGGACAGTTTGGGCCTCGTTTCAATGGCGGTCCTTCCTTCAATAGGGCGCCTTTTGATGGTCTTCCATATGAAAGGGCATATGATGGACCCTCTTATGACCGTTCACCATTCGACAGATCTCATTTTGATGGCCCTGGTAGGCCTCCATTTTGACGGCCCACGTTTCGAAGGTGGACCAGTTTATGATGGTCCTCCAGATAATTATTATGATAGAAACGACAGAAATGGTCCGCGAGGTCCGAGAAGCGTTAGAGGATCGGAAGGTAGAAGACCACGGGAGCGTGGACGCTGAAGGAAGAGAGCGTCCCAATCGCAGCTCTCGATGGGCTGAATGTGACAGTCCTGAAAAAAGTTGTTAATAAAACTGAGATTTCAAATGAAACGAAAAACCCCAGTGAGGCAGAAAGTGAACCGAAACAAGATTCATCATCGCCTCGATTACCCATTGACAGTAGTGATACTCAAGATAACGCATCTCCCAATAGTAATACGTTACCAACAACTGATCATGCAACCGAAGAATCTAACGAACCAGTGAATACAGAATCAGTAAATGAATTAGAAAACACTGTTTCTAGAATGACTCCCGAAATCAATGATAATATCGATACCAATGAAAATTCTCACGTCAAATCAAGACATTTTTTGAGGAGAATCAGAAAAATCAAACTGAAGCTCCTCCCGAATCAAACGAATCATTGGAAAACGAAGGAACAGATGAAGGTAGAGGTACTCCTTGTAGAGACGAACCTGTAAATAACACCACAACAACTCCAGACTTGACAGATCCATGACATAGTGTGACTCTACCTCCATTTTCTTCAATCCCTGCATATCTTTTTTTTTAGCACATGACGAGAAAACGAATGAATAATTTTTTTTATGCAATACGCATATAATATTCTCTTTCTACAAGTCGAGAAAGAGGAATATTATTTGTTTTAATTATAAATAAGGTCACAACTGCGTAACTGTTCAATACGGTTGCGGCAGCATCCTACTATTGAAGATAGTTCTCAGACTATCTAAAGTGAGCCTATTGTGATATGACATCCGATTCGGTATCTGACATTCAATCCAGATGGAACTGAACGGCGAGACATGGCTGTGATTATGTTGAACACAGGACTTATTTATTGATATTGATAATTTTATATATTGTATATAAACATTGCAATTTCCGTTATTTAGCACCACTTGTGAATATGAAATTTTATCATAGTCAATCGAAAATCGTACCTATTTTTACATACCAAAGATATTTGTTAAACTTTTTTTACATTTATTATAGTGCCTTGTTATTTATTTTATAATACATCATGACACGAATTCTATCTTTTTTTTTATTAGAAAAGACGATATTTAAATAGACAAAATCAGTCACATTTTTTTGAGCAAGGTTTATTCATGTTTTTAAAAAAAAGATGCATATATTAAAATGATAAAAAAAAAGGTGCTCGGATTCGAAAGGTAGGTGCTATCGTATCCTGTGTTCAGCCATCACCGCCCAGTCTCCGCCAAACTTCATGAGGAAACCCGCCCGAGCACTCAAATTCGGTGACTCGTGCAAGGTACTGTTCATTTTTTGCATACATACACTATTATTCATTCTGTTTTACTCAGATGTGTGCAAACTTCAATGTAATAAAACAGTTGGAGATACCGTTATATTGAACATGCGCCTTACGAAGGATTCTAATTCTGTTCAGTGCGCCGATTCACGTGCTTTCGATGTGTTGAAAATTATGTATATTGTTCTCTGACTTTAGTGATATTAGGTTTCTGTTGTTATCTTAAATACAACTCAAGAAGTGTTAAAATCGTTAAATTTATATATTCATAATATCTTTGGAAAATTTGTAGTTGGAATCAGTCGATATTTCAAATCATTGCGATTGTAACGAAATGTGTATTTCTAGCAAGGAAATTTGATTGATAACTTCTCATTGATGATCACTAGTGTTGTGAGATTGCACGTTTTGCATGTGAAATGTTTTTATTTAATGCAAACCAGTCATTTTAGATTCAAATTATTTGTAAGCTATACATTTTGTATAATAAGCAATGAGATGATGGAAAAATAAACATTTTCGTATTTGTAAAATGACTATTATTAGGCATGTTTGATAATTTAAATATACAAACGCAACTTTAATTTTTTAGTTGAGTATATTTCTAGTTTAATTTGTAAGCTGTATTTAAATTTCTACGCTTTGTATTTAAAATTAAATACATCTTAAAATGTCTTATCTGGAATGATGCGTGGTTTTGAAAGTAATCTCAAAATTCCTTTGAAATTGTTAGTTTTCATTCAGTATAGTGTGTAAAATTATTTTGGTCTTGCATTTTGTATTTGTGTACATATATTTGTATGTATGTGTATTATATAGATATATAAATCATTAGCTCAAAATGTTTTAAGAATATGTTTTCGGATTTTTCGTGCTTTCATGTTTAAGTGCAACTGCATACTTTTTTTATATTCATGTACTCAATTTATGTTGAAGTTTGCACACTCGATTTGTAATATTACACATTTATTGTTTTCATCGATATTTGCTTATTAGTTTTAGTTTTTTATGTGAAATATTCAATCTTTGTAGAGTATTTTTTGAAATTCAGTGAAAAAAAAAATCGATTTTTTTGACAAGATTATTGCATTAACAGATATCAGTAATAAAGTATATTTCACTTATTTGTTAATTAAAATTAGAATTTGCATAAATTTTACTCCTTATAAAAAATAAATATATTTTCAAGAATCTTGTCTAATTAATTGTTAACGTTTGCCCTGAATAATTAAAGGATGAAGTTTACAAAACTTTTATTTATCATTATCACAAAAATAGTACAACAGTTTTAACATTTAGTGGTTTTTTTTAAAAAAAATATTGTTTTTTTTTTTCTAGATGATATAAAATTATTAATATAAAAAAGTACATCATAAAGTTCAACCAGTAGTTGAAAATCCCCAAGGATCTGTATTATTTTCTATACGCACAACGACGATTCTCCAATTTTGTGTAGCACTTCTCGTAACTTGTGTTTTGAAAACAGGCTGTATAATTTGCGATTTTCTGCCGCTAATATTTCTGACAGACCTATGGCTTCGACGTGTCCCTCAACACTGCCACTCTGCAAAACCTTCAAAAGCAACAGAACGATTTCAGGAACACAGAGCTTCATAAAAGAAAGCAACTGTTTATCTCTATCTTTATATTCCTCAGCAGTGCTAGATGAACTTTCATTAGTAACAGTGTCGTCGATCAACCATCCTTTGGGAATAATAAAACATTATATAAAAGCTCTTTAGTATGCAGCTTGATGAAAACTCGTAACTGCCCATTGCTCTTGCTGTAGTTTTATTTGAGCTTTGATTTGTTCATGATGGACTTTATCGGTGTGAGCAGTATTCTTGTGAAGCGGTTCTGGACTTTTGGGTCTGCCGCCCGATATGTTGTCTATACCATGAAAGCGTACCCATTGATTGCTTCTAAATATGCTTTTAAACATAAATGTTCTCTTAAGCGTGTTGGATGTGTTTAATAAATTTTCAGCAATTACACTGGTCGTATAAAATTGTAGAAGACGGCTCAATACAGCAGTAGCTGAATCAATGTCACCTTTAAATATGAGTGTTCGAATAATACAATTGCTCATAGACACGGCATCGCTTATTTGTGCTTCGAAAAACGATAACCATTCTAAAGAACTTGTTATGCGACTTATCAGTTTCAGATTTTTTTTCATTGAGTTCACAATCGTAAAATATTTCCTTGGACGTTGTATCTATGGGGTTTTCTTTTAATAATTTTATAGCGTAACGGACCGTTTTCTATGGCTGAGGCTTGTGCGTCTAGACCTGCTTTAGTTCCAGCCTCGATAACCCTTTGTCTGTCTTCTTTCAATTCAACGAGCCACATTAGTTCTGAATATAATTGAATCTGTTGCTTAGGTGGTAAAGTTACAGCGTAATAAGCTACGAGTTCGGGTGATACTAACTGTCCATCTGTATTTTCGATTAGTTTTGAATGTACACTTTCAGTATTTTGTCGCTAATGTCCCGCATGGAATCTTTTCCGATCTGACGAAGGATTATAACAAGATCGCTAAGAATCTTAATAGATTGTATTCAGCGTCGTCTATCCATGTCATAGCTTTTGGAGTAGACTATCGATCTCGTCTAAAATAAGGTGGCGTTGAACTTCTTGATAACAGCGTTTCAGTCTTATTTTTATATAAAGCTTTGACGTTAGAAAATTTGATGCAAAGACAATTCATAAGTATCGTCTAGTTTATCGAGCGTCCAAAATCATTTCATCCGATCTCACAGCAGTGGCACTTAAATGTTCATGTAAATACTGATCGACACGATATTCAATCTGAACTCTGAGATGAGCCCAAAGCAAATCATCCCAACTATCGTTACACAAAGGTAACACTGAAGGAAGATTTCCACTAAGAATACCAAGTGTTGCTTTAAAATGAGGATTTTCTTCAGAATTTTTCAAATACTGCATACAACACCATTTCCATAGGTCTCGCGATTGATTTCCGACGAGAGGATATTTGGAATCGATCTGAGGGGCATCTGGATAGTCCAACAGGCGCTGTCCTTGCAATATAATACCACGCCACATCTGTCCAGAGTCGACGCATAACGTAACAGCTTCTTCGAGCCGTCCGCACCTTATTTCCTTAAAGATTCGTCTACATAAGTTATCATCGTCTTGTTGATCTAAAGCATGAAGATTCTTTTTTTTTGTCTTCGGCGCGTCGGGATCGAGAGCGGTGATCAGATTGGATCGATTGAATTGAACAAACTTTCACCGTTGAGTAAGTGATGCAAAGTATTTTCCCAATGCAAAGCTTCCCGGGGACGCTCTGCAGTCGGCATTGCAGCATCACGATAAGCAGCTGACTTCCAACCAGTCAACTACGAGTTGCATGAGACGTACGTCACAATTGGCTTGAAAGTATGCACCGATTAGTTTTCTGTTTGGAAGATAAATACATGTTATTAAATTCAGTATGAACTTTTAAATAGATTGGGATATTTTAGATTTTTAAGTACAGGTATATGATTTGTTTTGGTGAAAAGAAATATTGATTTTTGATGGAATTCTGTTTTACCGAATCATACAAATGACTGAGAATTACGTTTATAATGCATTAAAAAAAAAAGATATTTGAAGAAAAAACAATATGTACACTTTGTAAACATTTAGTTTTTTTGAAGTTTTTTTCTACGAATTCCTTCGTTTACAATTTGTCAGTTTTAAATGAAACCAAACGTGATAATAATAGCTTCAATACAACAATTTTAACAATTTCCACAAAACTGAGATATAAGGTAATGCATCAATGGTTGACTATGAATTTATAATTGACCATCTGCCAGAAAAAACTTACAAAAAAAAAAATGGTAATTATTTTGGAAAGAGTGATTGATAGGCTGCAGTTTACAGCCTTTTGGAAAAAGATTCTTTTAACATTTTTTTTCTATCAAATGGTCAATCATAGAATCACGATGAACCACTAGCGCATTACCTAATTTCTTTAATCTCCCATAGTTTTAGTAGAACCTATCTAACGATTAACTACAATAAGCAACATATAACATAATACCTCGGCGAAAGGGCATCGTCTTGAGAAAGTACATCGACTCGAGACCGATTCTGACAAAGACGATCAGTGTGAAGGGCGCGCAAAAGCCGCCAAGTATCAGCCTCCCTGCCAACCAAGAATTGTGACTGCCGAACCTCTGCCACGAGTCTACAGTATCGAGGGCTTCGGCGCACGTTTCTTCGAAGCGAGCGAGGGTTTCCAGCGCGCCCCCGATATTGGCGGATTGCGCTATTTCGAAGAAGGCGACCGAAAGGTCTTGGGGGCGCAGGGTCTGGTCCGACACGGGGGCTAGGCTGGACCGCAGGGTCGTGTTGTTGAACGTGTCGGAAGGGTTGGCCAGGAGTTGGAGTTCGTGGGGGGGCCAGGGTCACGGAGAGGTCACGGTCCCAGCCCCGAAGAGCTTGCATCCTGCTGCGGTTCATGGTTTATTTCAATTTTGACGGTTTGACGTTTGACAGTTGGTTTGAGACTTCAACTGCGCGCGCTCATAACCTCTTTGTTTGAGTAATAATGGTTTGTGTAGCGACCATGTGTTGTTGCGGTTGAGATTTGTGTTTGATTAGTTATCGGGGTGAATTATGGTTTTAGTGTCCCAAGTTTATTTAAAAGAGTTGGCGGTATCTATTAGTTTTGCATCTCTATCACTTTGTAGTGGTGATCTGAGGTTTACGTAAATGACACTAGCGCACACGGCACGTTTTTTGGAGGTGGCCAGAAGCTAACTCACACGAAGCAAACGCACACGAAGTAAACTCACAGGAAGCAAGTTACACGATGACACGAAGCAAGCTCAAACGAGGCAAGCTCACAGGAAGCAACCTCACATGCTTTCGAAAATTTTCAAATTTAATTTAATCATATTATTTCGAAATTATTCACTCTACGCTGGTCAAATGCCTGAGAATCATTCATAAAACTTCAACAAACCTTGTTTCTTTTTCTACAAACTTCATACTAAAAAACGACATAATATGAAACAAGAAGATAGTTGAATAAAATTTATTTCAAAAAATATAAAATATCAAAATCTTCAAACTTGTATAAACTTTCATTTTTCATAAAAAAATATTAAACATAAGTAGGATAAAACATTTCAGTATCAACAATAGGTTCCATATTAAATTTTTTTTTATAGGAAGATTTCCCTCCTTCTTTTTTTAACTAAGCTAATTTGTTCAATAGATATGTTATGTGAAACTGCTTTACACATATCGTATACAGTCAATGCTGCGACTGCAACTGCAGTCAGCGCTTCCATTTCGACGCCGGTTTTTCCAGTGCATTTAGCTTCGGAGTGTATCACAATCTCTGCTTCCCTCAACTCCAATTTTATGTTGACGCTAGAAAGAGGAATATTATGACACAGAGGAATTATATCGGAGGTTCGCTTGGCGGCGACGATCCCAGCTATTTGTGCAACTGTTAGCACATCTCCTTTTATTTCATTTTCAGCAATGAGTTTGATGATTTGAGATCCGACGCTTACCACACCTCGGGCGATAGCTGTTCTTTTGTAATATTTTTATCTTCAATGTTCACCATGGTGGCTTTTCCAGTTTCATCGACGTGACTCAATTCATTAGATTTTTTGAGAAGAATACGTACGAACAGATATTTTATTTGTATGATTTGGAAGTTTGGAAAATATATGCGGATACGTTAACTTTGGACTGGCTATTGTGTATTTTGAAATATTCTCACTGGAAGACTGGTGATTGTTTAATTGCTTGACTGAAAAAAACCAAAAAAATATATTAATCTACATGTTTTAGTTATTGGAAATGGTATAAGTGTTTCTTGTGTTGAAATATAAATTTTAAAAATTGGTATTCGAAACTTAAATTAACTGTAAAATCAAACTTATACCGATTCCCAATCATGTTTTATATTTGTTGATCAATGGAAAATATAATGATGACAGTTACTTATAAAATACTTTCTCGTGCATTTGGATAGTTCATGTTCAAGTTAATGATAGTTAGTAAAATTATGCTAAGTGAATGATTGTGGTGACATAAAACTGAATCGAGTAGTTTTTCATATTTCATATGATACGATTTTGATATATGGGTGCAGAAGTACATGAGGAACTCTAATTATGGAGATGCAATGTTCATAACAGCAAATAATTATAATGCAAAACAGCAGTGCAAAATCTGTGTGTTATTAAATGCGTACATAAAATTGATTTATCCACCGATAAGAATCATAGGTCGATTTTCCATTTGCGATAGATTCAGCATGCCTAAAAACATATTTTTCTAGATAGGAACATAACTAACAAGCCTATGAAGCATCAGACATAAATCAGCCTTGTCCAATATTTCGGCTTACCCAAGCTACACCGACTAGTATGAGCAGTTGTCAGGGGCCAAAAATTTCATATTTCAAAATTTGCATAAGGATAATTAAATGATAAAATTTGCATTTATATTTGATATCAAACTTGGAAATTAATTATTTTTCAATTATTCGAAATAACAACCAGAAATTTCATTTGAAATATAATAACATTGGTAAAAAAAAAGGAGCTCAATTTGATTCAAGACGTTAAGTAAGATATGGATGAAGCTTTGGGGCCACACTTTGGACAAGCTTGCGTTAAAGCATATAAATATTGTTTCATAATAATAAAATTTGTAAACTTTCAAATGTGTTATTCACAATAGATAAGAGGTTGTAAAAAATGTATCAACCTGCATGCTTTTTTTTTTTTTTCCTTATAGCTGCATTGATGAGGCAATTTAAGTCGTCTTCGCTGATGTTATTTCTTAAAGCGTCTCTCAAACTAACTTCTGCGTTTCCAAACAAACAAACCTATAAGCAAAATGAAGATGAATAATCACAAATAGTTTCAAAATTTTAATAGTCATACGCGATAGATAATTGTTGGTAAAAAAAAAAAAATAAATTGACAAACTTTCAAGTTACCGCCGGCTGTTAGTCTCACACGATTACAAGAACCACAAAATGTTCTGACATGGAAGATATGAATCCGACTTGTCCTTTGAATCCAGGTACATGCCAGGCCTAGCATTCAATTTATATTAATTATTGATATTCATAAAGTTATAGCAATTTTTTAACAGATTATTTTACTTTTGATGTATCGTTAGGACCATTAGGTAGCGGTGAAAAAATCTGACCATTTCGACTTGATATTTTCGACCATGCTTTTATAACTGACCATTTTATCATCCTTCCAGCTATTTCCACTGAACGGCATGTATTCAATAAACCTTATAAGAAAGAAAAATGAAAAAAAATATTGTTTCAAATATTAACCATATACAGAGACAGGGTTGACGACATAAAACCAGATTAGAAACATTTTCAAAATATAAAATCATTCTTTCATATACAGCATTTATAATTTCCAATACAGGAAAAGCATTTCCCATGTATTTATTTTAATTGCATATGCTTATTAGGTAAAGAAATAACTCAAGAAGTTTGATTACTAAAAATTTTCCCTTGTCAAACGTTCTTAATGTAACTAAGGCCATATAATGACAATGCCTTTTGTTAACTAACTTTGATAATTTAGAGTGGTTTAATTAATTATTATTCTCTCTGCCGAACCTATCTCTGCTTGCATATTCAATTAAATAATTTACCTAACATCGGCAGGATTATTTCTAGTGAATTCAACAAAATTGCACAATTCGTCATCATTGAAATCTGGAAATAAAAAAAAACCCAAAATCAGAATGAATGATAAGAAAATGAAGTGTATAAACAAAACAAAAAATTATAAATATATTGAAAATCTATGATAAGATTCATCTCATCTCATCTCATTTTTTGAAAAGATTTGCTATCAGAATTGATGATTAGAAACACATTGGATAATTTCCATGTCATGCTTTTTTGAGAGGCATGTTTGCAACCTTGGCGCGAAGTCTGATAATATGAAACGAAAACATTATGATATTAACCTTTCATTACCACACAGTTTATTTTAACGGGATGGTATCCTAATTGCATAGCCAAATGTATTCCCGCCATAGCTCTTTCGAAGCCCTGAAAAATACAATGAAATTAAAATGTATAAAACCAATAAATGACAATAATAAACATTTTACTTTTCGTCGTGTCATTAATTCATATTTGTGTGGTTTCAAGGTGTCTAAAGAAATGTTAATAATATCCAAACCGGCCTTTTGTAAAGAAGGCAGTTGTCTGGTTAATGTTAAGCCATTTGTAGTCATTGCAACTGTTTCTAGACCAGGTATTAATTTTAGTGCTTCTAAAAATTGTATTCAGAATGTATTAAATAATCGCTAAATGATTATTACAGGATAATAAAATCATTACCTATAATTTGTACAATATCTCTTCGAACAGTCGGTTCTCCACCAGTGAGTCTGATTTTATTGACGCCTTGCTTAACAAATACATTGGCTAATTTTATTATTTCTTGTGTTGTCAACAGATTATCTTTCTTTGTCAAACTTACGCCTTCAGCCGGCATGCAATATTTACCTAAGATATTTCATAATAAAAACAATAAAGAAACACTTATCGGAAACGTACATATTAGTAAAGCATGAACAAAATAAAAATCCTAAGCATTATTACAAAATAGTTCACCAACGATTAGGTAATAGATAAAATTATGCAAACAATCATGAAAAAATAGCGTGCCGATGTTAAAATAATTATGTTGTGATTACAGACATTATTACATGAGATTCCAATCTAGGGATTGTATTGTACGTTAATATTTTTTTTTACTCACATCGAAGATTACATTTTCACTCAAAGAAATACGCAAATAAGTATGAGTACGTCCGAAGAGGTCAGTCAATGGAGGAATATCTTCGACTTTTTTTTTTTTCCTGAAAATAAACGGCAAAATTAAATAAAGTTTATTTATATGAAAAAAAAATTTGAATTGATCAATGAATGAGTTAATGCAATATCTCAAAATATTATAGAAATTTGTCTGAAATTATAACAAATTGATATTGATAATTTTTTTAAATCAATAATATGAATATATGAGTCTTCAAATTTTTCAGCAAAATAATTTGGTAATGATCTGAAAGGTTTTATTATTCTAAAATGGAAACCTTTTAACTAGAAAATGCTTAAAATAAATAATACTGATAAAATATAACGTATTTTTTAACATGAAATTAATTTATTAACACGAAAAAAAAATATTTCGATACCTTCAGTTTCGTGATAAAACGTTTTCCACTGTATTCGAATTAATTCAATCTACGATAATATACTCATCTTTCTTATCGTATTAATGTATACTTTCAAGTCTTAACATATAGGCACAATTATCAATTTTAATGTTTAAAAAAGTTAACAACCTCTGATATAAATCTTTGAAGGTAAAATATAGAAAGTAACAACAACCCATTTCTCACCTGTGTAGCAGAAAGTCGATTTGAGGGTGCAGGCGTGTGCAAAATACGAATAAAATTCCTTTTACTTATTTCTATTGCGAATCGTCGCAATATTTTGCCATTTGAGAACGACATTGCGTTAATACGAAGATACGACCTTCACGTATGACGTCCCGGCCGAGACTATTATTCTCCGTTCACGAAACTTTGATAATTGAATTCTTTTATGTTTTTTTTTTTTTTTTTTTTTTTTTCCAAATTTATATTTATAATTTATCAATTTTATTTATTATGAATTATCTATAAATACGCCTTTTCAATATGAGATTTATGTAATTATAATTTATTTTTTTAATAAAATTTAATTAAAACTCATTGATATACTAAAATAATAGTTTTATAGATAATACATTACGTCTTTTTTTATATTTATATTAGATACTAATAAGAATTTAACAAGTTTACAGTACAAATAAAAGTTGATACATGGCCGATTAATTGATTCACAAAGCTACTGTCAGAAATATTTTTGTTTGATTCTATTTGTCATTTGCGATGGCACTGTTTCCCGCGTATTCTGATAATTCAGGTATTCATTATTCAAATTTACGACAATATAATTGCAATTTTAATAAAATCCTTATTTTTTTAAGTTCCAAATGTTCAACTTGGTGATATCGATACGAACACGAACGCAAACGATGTTAAAAATGGGTCTTCCGAAAAATATACCCTCAATTCGTCAGACGAATCAGATTTATTGAGATCTGACCATTCGAACGAATCTGCTGGTGTAGTTGAACTTCCTAAAAAAAAAGGAAACGTGAAAAGGATAAACACAGATCTAGATCTAAACATAAACAGAAAAAAAAAGGAGAAAAGACGACGGAAGAATGTTTCATATCTTTAAACGAAGACTTTTATATTGATAAAAGGTAGACTATGGAAATTTAAGAGTCTCGACACTTTACAATCCTGCTAGACCAAAGTATGTATTATACATGGTTTTACTTATTTCCCATATATTTAATTTAATGTACAATTTGATTTATATTGTCACTATATATATTTTAGCTACTCAAGAATGAATATTCTTTTGGGTAATGAAGCAATTTTGCGCTCTTTCAAACAAAAAAAAAAAAAAAAGCGAGCCGATATTTTAACGTTAAGGTTACGAGGAAATAAAGAATGATGCTGATATTCAGCAAAGTTCAACAAAAAAAAGGACATAAAAGTACAGAAGATTTTATCGTGATTACTGATAGCGGTATAAAATGGGAGATGATGAAAGAATAGATAAGGATTTGGTTGACAAAACCGCTCATTTTAATGATTATCTTAACAAAAAATCCAAAAACGATGTAGATATGTGGTTGCAGTTTGTTAAATTTCAAGTATGTTATTTATTAGTATTAATTTTATGAAAACATAGTAATTTTATTTATTTTTATTTATATATTTAGGAAGATCGTTTAGCTTTTGATGTTTTAATCATCGTGTAGCGAGTAAAAGCGACAGCAGAAAATCTTTGTTATATTAAGCAATTGTCAATATTGGACAGCTCTGAAACATAATTTGAACAGTTTAGAATTGTTATCTAAAAAGTCAAACTTTCACAACAGTGTTTGGATAGCGATCAATACTTAACGATGTTAAAACAGTTAATTTCTACTTCTGGTGATTAGATTTTATTGTGAATACTGATTTTGATTATAAAATTGCTAATAATTAACGTTTTTATAGATTTGAAAGTAAGTTTAGTAACAAATTCATGGTATTGGTATTTGGATGCAATTCAATGTTCGATGGCTCTATGTTCGGTTCCTTCGGTGAAAAGAAATTTACATCGCCGCTATTAAGGCTTTGAATAAAATACAAAAACAAAATTATCCGTCTTCACATATAGGTATATACAATTTTATTTTGTTTTCGATAATTTTTGAGTTTTTTTTTCAATATTTCAATTTGAATTTCAGATATTACATTACCGTTTAGGATTATTTTTTGCGCCAAGCAGGCCTCTGGGAACAACTCTGGATGTTAATCAAATTAAATATTGAAACTAATCTCGCAGCCTCCAATACGGAAGGATCGACAAATTTCGAAGATATCGTAACTAAAATAGATTTGAAATGTTTGATGGACGAAGAAAACAAAGTCATTACACTATAATGGTTGATGTTTTATTCAAAATTTCATTAGATTTTCATAATTTTGTAACAATCGATGTAGATTATATGCAGCGGACTGCCCACACGAAATATGGTCTCGTATTGAGTTGATACATTAACAAATTACAATGGTTGCCTTCTACTGTGGAATCAGACGATCCTCAAAAAATAGTTTTTCTACCGATTTAGCAGATTTCATAAGACCAATTTCACAAAAATCGAACATGTTTATGTTAACTGTTAATATCTTGAGGTAATATTTGTGCAATTTATTATGAAAAAATTTCTAAAAATCAATTTTCAAACGATACAATTTCAGGCTGTTGAAAGTTCCTTTGCTGCCGTGTACAAATGCAATTGCTGTAATGTTAAAAGCTAACGGATATTTAATAGAATGGGAAATTGACAATATCGAAGCGTGTTTTTTTCGTTTTATATTCCATCACGGAAGATTTCGAAAAACTGACAAACTAAAACTGAAAATTTTATCAAACATATTTAAAGATTTCGTAGACGAGCCAAATTATTTATACACTTCAAATGGTAGATACTCAATATATTAGTTACTTTTTTAGTTCTACATAACGAACATTAACCGTTTAATTTCAGATTATTTCAAATTTGTTAATAACATAATGAATCAATGCTCAAGATGGTTTGAAGGCGATGAACAAACGGCTCTTCTTGTGTGGTGGATTCGATTTTGAGAATGTTACTTTTGACTATCAGGTAATTTCATCGATTACAATAATCGTAATATTAATACATATATAATTGCACAATTTGATTTTCAGCGTGGATCCTTCGAAGTTCTGAATTCAAACAAACAATGAACAATTTCCGCAAATACATCAAAGATATTCTCAAATTGCACAGAGACAATACTATTGTTTATAAAGAATTTTCTGTTTTCGAAGCTTATTTTCAAATTTTCAAAAGGAGTGGCTATTTTAGAAACGTGTTTATATTCTTTGCCGTGTAGTAAAAGTTTTTATCGAGTTAATTTATCTAGGTAATAATGTTTAGATGTTTATAATAATTTTTTTTTATATATGTTGTATATTGAAAATCGATTTTTGTAGGTCTTTGGTCGAAATGCTTCTATGGGAAAATTCAAGAACTGAAAATAGCATTGCTAAATGTGTAATGATTTTATCATCGTTATCTACTGATGGAAAATTTGCACAAAATGATTTCGAATATAGCGAAGACTCAATAGGACAAGCACTTGAATCAGTCAGTGTCCATATGCATATTATTTACCATAATAATTGAATAATCTTATAATAATCAACGAAATATATTTAGTTCGCAGGATACACAGATACATTGTTATTAAAAAATGTCAAATTTCAACAGAAATATTATTGACTGAACTTATGATATCCGACATAGAATCCGATTGGTTCTGTTGCCATGGCTGGTTGATATATCTCACACAACCTTACAAAAGTACTACAACAGTTTTATCAAAAAATTATGGCGACAGCGTTGCGTGGAGAAACTAGAAAAAAAGGCTGTTTTGATGCTCATAGGTAATGTCGAATGTTTGTTGATAATCAAATACATGTTTAACATTCCATTCTGTTATTTAGGAAACTTCAAATAAGAGAAGTGTTTCTGCAATGGTATATTTCCGTGATCCGATCGAACATTAGGACATTCATCGAAACTTCCCTGCGATCAAATCGTCGATAAGAGTCTTAAAAAAAGTAATCAACGAATTCCCGTTGAACGCTTCTCTGATGTGGAATTACACCGATTGGTATGGAAAAAACTTCTTCCGGCCGATTGCATCTGGTGAAGCAGTTCAAAAGCGAAGACTTGTCACAATTATTCGCCGTGTCTTTGGTTTTGCAAAATTTCATCAATTATATAAAAAAAATGGGTACATTCACATTTATTTACATGTGCTCGTTTTTTTATTAAAAAAATGGCCTGTATTTAATTGATCAGTAAAAAAATACTATTTTGATCAGTAAAAACAAAGTATATGGTTGTTATTCGGTTCTGTGCACGTGGAAACCTATTTGAACTTATTGTATCAAGTCTCAATGTAGTCACACGTAGTAGTAAGCTAACCTAACCTAACAGATCATTTAACAATTTTTTACTGATCATTTTAGTTATTATTAACCAGCCAAATAATTAGTTGCCTAAAAAAATTTGATTTGTGGTTTTTTCAGATCCGTTGTATGTAGATTTGTGGCAACCAGGTCACGGTAATCGGTTATTTAATCTGTTACAAGCCGTATCCACACATCCTTCGTTGAAGAAGTGTTCTCTGATCTGGAAAATGCTTATTGAATTTGTCTCGTGTCATACTCAGGAGTCGGTGGCAGTTGCTAAGAAATTTCTATATCAAGCCTTGGACGAATGTCCTTGGAATAAGGTTGGTCCAGATGGTTTGTTTTGTGCACAAATTAATATTTCTATTATATTTCAATAATTTTTTTTAGAGCTTTTACCAAACGGGTTGTACTCGCATTCCATCAGAGTTTTCAGAATTAGTCGATATCATGGTTGAAAAACAGATACGTTTACATGCAATGCCCGAAGAACTTCAGCCTTTACAATGAATTATTTTTGTATGTTCAAATCATAAATAAAAGATTGTAAGAATATCAAATTATTTATTAAAGAATTAAAATTGAAAGGATATAATTGAAAAAGAAATTAAAATTTTGTTTCGTAATCAAGTCGAGCATATAGTCAAAGATAAAGTTTTCATCAGGTAAAAATAAATATGCCGTTAAAAGTTGACGAGGAATCCACCGAAGTACGTCAGTGCGAGAAGAAATGTCAATTTGAAGGACAAATCGTGTACACTAACTGAAGCTGATGCCTCTGTACTTGTCTGAAAATTCAAACAGAAATTAAGTAAGAGATTTGAAGTGAACGTGAAGATTTTTAGATTATTTGAAAAGTACCTCATCAACTACATGACCATTGCCATTTTGAGTCTGAAAAAAATAAAAAATATGATATATTGGTTTAGTTTTTATTTAACAAATTGGTTAAATGATTAACCGTGTGATGAGTAGCAGCAGTTACAGCAACACTTATAGGTTCAGCTGGAGACTCAGGGTTTTCTACGTCACCATCTTCCTGGGCCTTGGCCTTGGCAGTTTGGGACTTGGTAGTCTGAGTCCCGGCAGTCTGGTTTTTGGCCTGGAAAAAATTTGGATTACTAAACACCCTCGAGTGGATATTTTTAATTAGCATTAATTGTTTTAAATTCACCTGTCGATCGAAACGTTCATGTGTAGCATATGTTGACTTAATATGCTCCATCACCTTCTTGTCAGTAATCTTAAAAATGCATAAATACCATCGTAGTCAGAATTTTTTATATAGAGAATAAAAAAAACAACTTTTCATATGTATGTGATATAAATATGCTGTTGTTATTCATTAGAAGTATAATATATTTGTAAATTCAAGGCATTTAAAGAAGTTATTCATGATCGTGTGATATCTCGACATAATTAAGTACAGGTTGGCTACTGAAAGTCTGTAAGGTTTGGAAAAGTCATAACTTGTTCATTTTTATTTTCAATTCAATCAGGGGTCATAGAGAAGCTTTTAGAGATTAAAATGAATATGTGTAATGTCCAGCAACAATTAAAACTCATTAGGTTTTTCTATTTCAGTAAAAGATCAATTATTGAAGCAAAGACAATACTGGCAAGATTGACAATGAAGTTAATTTTCATTTAAACAATCACAACAAACAAAACTGCTGATTTTGTGGTACTGAAAATATCAGGGAAACACATCGGCGCCGATTGCATTCCCAAAAATATACTATTTACAATTAGAGCGGTGATTTCTCTGATTTTCAATAATTGATCTTTCACTCGAATAGAAAAACTTAAAAAATTTGAGGAGAGCAGGGTTCTCACAACACCTACGGCAGTGAATAGAATAGAAAAGCTTAACAGAAAAATGTATGCGATAGTAACACTTTTCAAAAAGTTAATTATTGTGCTTTTGCCTGTCATTCAAATTTAAGAGGGGGGAGAGTGGGCCCCCATAATTCTCCTTAACTACAGCTGTGAATCGAATAGAAAAACTTAACAACATATGGGATAGTAAGTTTTCAAAGTGCATGATTGTGCTTTTGACTATCATTCAAATTTAAAAGGGGGAGGGGGGGGCAGAGCACCCCCTCCCCCCCTTTAGCTACTGAATAGAAAAATTTCACAGAACAAAGTATGGGATAGAAACAGTTTTCCAAGTCCATCGTACTTTTGCCTGTCATTCAAATTTAAGATGGAGGAGGGGGGGGCATGTTACCCCTCCCCCCCCCTTGGCTACGGCTGTGAATTGAATAGAAAAACTTCACAGGACAAAGTATGGAATAGTAACAGTTTTCAAAGTGCATCATTGTGCTTTTGCCTTTCATTCAAATTTAAGAGGGGAGCATAGTACCCCTCCCCCCCTTAACTTCGGCTGTGAATTGAATAGAAAAACTTCACAGTACAAAGTATGGGATAGTAACAGTTTTCAAAATCCATCGTTGTACTTTTGCCTGTCATTTAAATTTAAGAGGGGAGAGGGGGCATAGTACCCCTCCCCCCCTTAACTTCGGCTGTGAATTGAATAGAAAAACTTCACAGAACAAAGTATGGGATAGTAACAGTTTTCAAAATCAATTTTGCCTGTCATTAAAATTTAAGAGGGGAAGGGGGGGGCATAGCACCCCTCCCCCCTTAACTATGAATTGAATAGAAAAACTTAACCGAACAATAAAAATATGACATATAAGTACCAATTCTGACTCCACTTGGGTAGTATCATCAAAGCCCATCGTCGAGCTTTCGTCATACATGTTCGAATCCGTGACGGGTTCAGAAGTAATCGGATTCGTGATAGAATCGCCGATCATCGCTGAAATTATGTGAAAAGAACAATGAGCGTTGCGAAAAAATTCGGTCGCCATTTTGGAATGTGCGAAAAAACAGTTTTGTGTAGAAAATTATTATTACCTGCCATCGCGACACATATGATGAAGATAGTAGTTTTCGACATTTCAGGGGTAGATCTGAAAGAATCCGGCTGAACGGGGACTATGCGGAAAGTATTCAGGAGACAAGAGCGCAGAAGACGGGACCGCACCAAAGACCGGGGAAAGAATCAGCGCTTTTCAAAATTCCCGTTTTATGTTCGGTGCAAAAAAACAAAATCACACCCTTATTTAAATTTATTTTTTTATAAAAAAATATCAATTTTTTTCAAGCTTTTTATTAATTTATATTATTTTACATGCTTTTATCAATTGAAGAAATTGATTTATTTTAAATACAATATATGGAAGTTTTTAGAACTTTAAGTTTATTGACAGCCAGGAAGAGGGGGGGGGGGACGTAAGGCCCTAGCCTCCTGCTAAATTATGAAAATATAAGATATTTCATATCACATGTGAATAAATTCTTAGAACGTCTCGAATTTATGTACATTATACTTCAAATGAACAAACAGTAAGTTAATAAAAAGCTTTAAAAACAACAGCACATTTTTATCGCATACATATGAAATAGAAGATTATAGGATTTGGATCAGGTTTGTTGAGTGAGTTCTTATTTGATTCTAATAAGATTCTTTTAAAATTAAACAAATAAATTTTTTTAATACTTTATTCATAAACAAAAGTTAAATCAATTTATTACAACATTGAAATTGAAAGCTAATCTATTAATATCTGAATATTTAGTACACAATATTGAACAGTGAATAGTGAATATAATTAGTTTGGTTTAAAATTCTGAACATTTCTTTCGATGAAAAAGAGATTATTGATAATTTTATATATTATCGGTAGCTTTCTTTTTATTTATAAGCTTTACAGTAGTATGAAAAAAATTAATCGAAGATAAGTCGTTTTTATGAATGGAATTAACGAAAATTTAAATAATTGAGATATAAAAATTTACATATTGGATAATAACAATATATGATTACAGATGTGTTTTTTTTCAGAATTTCAAAAACTTTTCTTTGGCAGTTCGGAGAAAACTTGAATATAATAAAAATATAACTAGAAATTAAACAAAATGAATCTAGTAATAAGTACTAGAAATCTATTCTAGAATATGTATGCCAATGTTTCATTTCAGAGCAAGTTGTAGCAAACCACATATTTTCTGTTGCCGTTTAAGGATTTCAAAAATTTTCAGTCTGTTTTTTCATAAAAAAAATTCTATATTCTTCGACTTGACAAAACTTCATAACATTTGTAATCATATTAAAATTTTCAAAAAATCAAACCAACAATTACAAGAAGATTTGTGAAAATTGCATAAAGTCACGATTTGTAAAAAGATAAAAAATACAAAGTACGATGCCTCTTTTGGTATGGCTCTTTGTAAATATTATAAAAAGTAGTGAATAATTTGTTTTTTTTTTAATCATTTATTTTTTTTGTGTATATAGTGAAACATAACGTACGTTTGATAGCATACCGACTATAACTGTAAACACTAGCATTTTCTAATTTTCACACCACAGGCGTCTAAAAGTATATAATAGAGTTTAAGCCGTTTTAAAGATTTGTTTTACTGAAAAATTTGGAATACATGTATGTATATAAATAATACAATCACAGACTTAATTTTAATATTCGAAAGATTTTTCAGGACAAAATACATTGGCAGGTCGAGATTACTCAACACAAGAGATTTTACGAAATTCAAAGATTATTTCCATCTCCGATTTTAACATTTAATAAATTTTGACACAAAAGAATTTTTTTTATAAATTTCAATAATTTATCGGATTGTTTATGTAAAATTTTATCTGCTGTATATTTGTATGTTAAAAATAATCTATTTTCATTATATTGGACCTCACATTCGCTCAAATTGTAAATTGGGAATGATAAACCGACGGTTTGTTTGAACTGTGATCAATTTGATGAAAGATAATCTAATTCAACGACTCTATATCATTCAAAAATTATTTTTCTTCAGTTTTTACCTTTCATGCAAAACAGTAAATAAAATATGCCGATCCTATGATTCAATTATTACAATAAGTTTACAAAAAGTGACATCCAAAATTACAATATATGTAAATGCATTTTATACACATTCATCGATAACATATACACAACGATTAAAATTTGTATTTTTTGCAATCATGTTCTATAATATAAAGTGTAATAAATAATGTTTTTTTTCCACAATAATGATAACATTGAAGAAAAAGTGGACTAACAATTTGGCACATCAGCAAAGAAAAGTTTCATAACATTTATCTTAACTATATGATGAATGGGCTAACCATTCTTTTGACAAACATACCGTTTTTACTGATTACTGAAGTTAAGCAACGAGTCCTACATTTAGTAGATCATTTGCAAGGGGTTTTAACTCCTTAAGAGTTATTTCTTTAAACGTTTAGATGAAAATAATTTTCTGAACTTTTAATGACATATTAGAAATTCTGCAGTCAATGAAGTCAATGAAACTAAAAATTATACATTTTGTGGTAATCGTTTGTTATAATGTTAAATTTTATAATTTAAATAATCGGTATGTTTGAAACATTTATACATACAGAATCTTCACAAAAAATATTGATACGAGCTTACAAGTGAATAAACAAATTTTCTGTAAACGGGTGAAAACTATTGAATATTTCAAAAACTGTTGCTGCTAATCAAAAAATTACAGGAAAATTTTTCAAAAATAGCAATAAAAAGCTTGAAAAAAGTGAATTCATTAACAGTTATGTAATAAATGAAATATATATGTATATATGAATTTTTTTTATATATAAAGAATCTGTTTGATAGTGTTTATTTATACTGTATATAATATAATATGTCACATAAAAATACAATTGTTTCAAATAACAAGATTTATCAAATTTGAGCATTAAATGCAATAAAAATAATTTTGTTATAATTAAGGTTTAACAGCAATAAATGTAATATTTTTCTATTTATGAATTACAGTTGATATAATTTTGTCAATTCAGTAAGTTAATTTGAGAAACAAAGACGATTTAATTGTAAGTAAATTGAGATTTCTTTTTTCTATAATACAAAAATAATTTTTTAGCTTTAAATTGTGTTTAGTGTACATCCAAAAGTACATATAATAATTACATTAAATCACATACATATGTATAACATGTAAACGTTACATAATTTTGTTGACTATACTAAATTTTAACATTGAGTGAACAAACCAACACATCCATGAGGGATTAATATTTAGTAAAAAATAATTAGGCTTTTTATCACAATTAGATAAAAGACACAATACAAGAAGTAGAAAAAATAGAGCTCACATGAATATCAGTACATTTATATGTTAAATACAATAATTTTGAAGATTGTATATTATTATATATAATACATCACGTTTGGCACGAGGAATAAGAATCATCACGTTTCGATTTTTATGATAAGATTTTAGAAAAATTAAATGTGTACTCCTTTCAGAATCTTTGTATGAGTATTTTTTTTGTCCGATGTATGAAAATATAGTATAATCTAATATTTAAACCGATTTCAGTCGAGAAAATTTTGTTGTATACATAAATATATTATATTCGAAATTCGCTACGTAAACAGGAATTAATAAAATTTTGGAGTACAAAACAATTTGGCCAAAATGCATAAGTTGAGTTTTTTATGTGATGTTCTGAATGAGATGACCGAAACTGAGATACCTTTCTAGAATTTTAGATTTTGTATAATTTGAATCTATCGAGAATCAAAGACAATCAATTATAATATTTGAAACTGTTTTTTTTTGTTAGTGAATGAATCAATTCTGTAAATTTTAGATCCATTACAGAGGCATTAAAATATATATGTATAGTTTCAGAATCAGTCATCTCATTCTTCTAAATATTGTGTATTTCGTACAAGTTACATGTGTGTCTATGAATGTTTAATGTTTTCAGGTTGGCAAAGGACCTCGTTGAAAGTTGACCCAATATATATTACTCTTCTGGCAAATATGATGAATTTTTAAACAAAATTTTGTTCTTCAATTGATTTGCACACTTGAATATATTGATATTTAAATTTTGTATGCTCGTAAAAATATTAAAAGGATATAATAATTTGACTTTAGCCATAAATTCAATATGTTAATATAAAATTACTCTTTCATCAAACAAACTGTAATATAAAATAGTAAAATAGAAAGTATTCATCTTCGTGGATGTTATGAAATTAATTTATTTGAAGACTCACTAAAAATTTTAGGTTTTTCAAATTAAAGTCTTAAATTTTGATGCTGCAAATATATCAGAATTGCACAAAATTTTTGGTTGATATAAACTCATCAAGACCAAGAAACGTATCGAATGCTAGAAATTAGTAAAGGGCTTAAAAGGAAATTATCATATTGCCAGAGGAGCAATACTTTTACCTGATCTTCATAAGTCATGAGTTCGTTTCAGCGATGGGTTAGCTCATGATCCTCCAATGAGGCAGCAGCTGTCCCACGCGCACCGACGAATGCCTCGAGATGTTGTACAACACGGTCTCTCCTCCAGCCAGTATAGCTCCCCATACCCCAAACGTGCCATAGTCAATGATGGAATGGTTGCAGGCAGCCATGAGCGCGAGATCCTCAGCAGCAGCTCCTCCACTGAGCACTCTAACGTTAGCCCGGCCTCCGGAGAGCCTTCTTTCGCACCATGCTGGGTCATCGCTGAGCACCACGAACAGTACCGAATCGAACTTTCGCTCGAAGTAGGCAATAGCTCTGTGGAAGTACTCCGGTTCGGCAAGAGCAGCTGTTCTAGTGCGCCAGAGGTAATGGCGGTAGTCTGTCCGGCGCACGTGCACGGCGACGTAAACGTTGGGAGGTCGAGGAAGTTGTTCACCAATGGCTACCAGCAACCGCCTGGCCCTTTCTCTCAAGCTTGCTTTAAAGGACAGTTCGCGACGGATATCCGCTGTCCAGGATAGCACGAGCTCGGGCAAGGCGGCGTAGCGAGGCAGAAGTATGCTCTGGCCGGTGTGGTTCCATGCTTCGAGGCCGCTCACTGGTTGTTCCCTAACATTGTGAGGATGAAAAGTTTACGTTAATGCAAATCATCTATTGATTAGTACGAATCGTAACTAATTTAATAATGGCAAAAATTTTAAGAAACAATATCGAAGGGAAGCCCATCATCCTGCCTGTTACATGCACCCCACTTTATGCCAGCTTACAATTAGTTGGGTACCAGCAACACTAGGTGAACTACGGGCGCTACATTTACATTTACTGGGAACTCTACTTTTAATTTTATTTAACAATAAGCAATCGCGAAGATTCTGCTTTCCCAAGGATATACGGAATGTCGAGGCGAGAAAAAATTTACCGAAATATGTTTTTCTGCAAGTTGAACTTCTTGGCGAATTTAAAAAGCAAAGCCGATAACTCAATAAAAAATAATTTCTTAATAAACAAAATTGAATTCAACAAACGACTTACCTAGGCGCTGGACAATGTCCAACGTAAGCCAACGGTGGAACGGACAGTTTCTCGAACGCATCCCCCAAGCTCCTGCTGATGCACCGAGGCACGTAAGCCTCCAGACCAGTCCGCCGAGCCAACGCCCACACAGAAGCGTACTCCCATATCTGGTTGCCGAGGCGTCCCCCCTGCGCCACGGTGACGATCCCATCCCTGGGACAGTGCGCCCTCCAGGCCTGGGGTACTTTCAGCGGCTTCAGGTTCGACTTGCAAAGCGTCTTTTCGAGCGAGAGCAGCCCCCTGCCATGTCCGATGTCGTCTCCGCTCCTCGGCGACGCATCGTACAGCGGGAAGATGAACACGTGCACGACATAAATGACAAACGTGGCGAGGACGATAGCTAGCACCAGCTGGTTCTGGTTCGTGTATACCATCACCCCTTGTCAGTACCTCTTCTTCGTCATGGCGGCTCATTGTTTGGCGCGAGCGGACAACAGGTGTTGCGTGGCAGGGGGCTGGGGCGTTCCGTCGGGGCTCCTCTTGTCCTCCATTCTCTCTTGGGGCCGGTGGGCGCTCTGCAGGCTGCTGGAGCCGGAGCCGGAGCTGGAGCTGGAGCTGGAGCAGCGGCAACTCAAACAAGCGAACTCATATGTGGGAAAACGTCAGGCGGGGAGAGCTGGCCTGGCCTGGGACGATCGATTTCGCGCACGCGCTTCTGCTTTCAGCAACACGGCCGATAATAATGGACTCTGTTTTGCCTGCAAAAATATTGCTGAAGGAATTTTTTTTTTAAGGAAATATTAGAATTGTATGCAACTGGTGCAGTTTGCACCGTAGGGGTTGAAATTTACCGTCAAATTTCAATTACCGGTAAACAATTTTTCCCATTACCGGTTTACCGGTTATTTATCGGTAAAGTACGTTTTTGGCTATTTAAAGGTGAACCGGTAAACCGGTAATGCTAGCCCTAGCGTACTGCAAGACATCTTTGATAGTTCGTCTAGTTTTTTTTTACATACGTAAAGACAATCATTATGTGCAGTTTATTATCTGATTCGTTGCTGGATGAAAGTCTCTCCAATTATAGTTTTTGGTAAGCGCGGGGCTTTACGTAAAATTAAAATTTGAGTGAAAAAATTAACAAAATGCGTGCAAATAAGTTACGTATGCCTAACATAAGATCGGCCCTGATAGTCAATATTGAAAAACTCTCGTTCACTCCACATATTTTCATGACTTAATTCATCCATCATTAATCCGGTTTTTCTCGTTTTTATCTAGTCTTTTGGATGTTATTCCAATATTTCATATGTTTATCTTTCATCCTCGCATCTTGACCATTCAGGTCTTATCAATGCCATTTCAGATTTTTTTATTATTTGAATTACGATATACATATGTGTACGCGTATATTCTGCAAGATTTCAAGAAACGTGTAAAATGTAGTGTTTTTCGTTTCAGATTTATAAATACGTACAGTGAAATCACGTTGTTACATACCCGGAATTAGTGTTTTACTGCTATTTACGTTACATTTTTGCAGTTTTTATTTCCCGAAATTTACGTCTTAAATTGTACTTAAATCCATTTAATTTTATGAAAATATTTAATCAAATTCGCGGCGATTGATAGTTTTTGTTCAAACGTATCGATTGCTTGTTGCTGAAAATTCTTAATTTGTAATTTAAAAGGTTTTCTGATCTTGCCTTCAATGTGTTACGTTTTTGACCACGTCGGAGGAATTTTATTGGAAAAAATGTCATTTATACTTTTAGTTTTTAGAGGGTCCTTTCGTTTCTATTTCTTATTGTAAGGTAATAACAAGAAAAGTCAGTCGATGTGGCCATTTTGATTTTGTGCTGTTTTAAGTTAAAAGTAGACCATTTTTTTTCAAAATCAAAACCAGGAAAATAATAAATCAATTACAATATTTATGAGAAAATATATTTTATAGTTAGTAAAATAATATACATATTATAAAATTGAGTAAACAGTAAATACAAATATAACATCATCTTCGTCAGTTAATATAAAATATATCACAAGCAAGATTGTTAACAATACTAAAATATGTAAATTTTTTAAAAGTAATTATTTTTGGTTTCGTAATCTTAAAAAAAGTGCACTGGTTTTGTCTTATGATTAACCAGGACAAAGATACTAAAAATCAGTACCGTACTTGTAAAACCAGTAGGAATGCTTATTCTTGTTTAAAGGTGCAATTTTGTGTATTTGTTAAACATATTTACAAAACGTTATAGGAATATTTTGATAAAATACAAACTAATGACATTTAATTTATAATTCAGAAGAAGGTACAATCTCAAATAAACTTGTTAGGAAAAACGTCGATTGAAACAAATTTGATTGTGAGTATTTTTTTTAAGGGTATGCAAATAAAATTATTCAACTGATTGAGAAAATGGCTTATGATTCCATCGAATATAAATCGATGATTGACTTTGTGTGGAAAAAATGGGTTTAATTTAAAAAATATATCTTTGAGAAAATTTTTCAATACAAAAAATATTTTATTTTATTTATTACGAAAATTATTTATTATTAATAGTTATATAATATTATAAAAATATGTTAAATTCAACATGTTTATAAAGTTAAATAAACTATGGCGTTCATAATGAAAAGCTATTAAATATAAACTGTCGATTTAAATGGATTTTGGTCTATTAGGATCGTCATTATGTGTAATAATGTGATGAACTTCAATGATCAAACGTGGCTGTGTAAATGAAGTTATATCTGAAAATATTGATTTGATTCCTGATATGAGCTTTATAAAAAAATTGAAGAATTCCGTTGCCCAGTCACGCCATTGAACTACCGCGGAACCTGAAATGAAAATGTGTTAATTATTCATAACAATTTATGTAAAGGTACCCAAATTGTGTTTAATGTATGTATTATATAATGCATATCGAATGTTCGACTACAGAAAAACATGATTTCCTAGTGTAAAAATATGAGTTTTTAATAGAAATTTGCAATTTTAATTGGAGGCATAATAATAACACAGGTATGCATGGGTAAAATTGTCTAAAATTGAATAATGATTTCTTATAAAATATGAGGTGCAAATTAATAGAAAAATAATTTAAAAAATCTATCACGTACGGTTTTTTCGAAATCTTAATAAATGCTACCCAAACACCAAGCTGCTATTATAAAAATTCTAACATTCGACATCTACTTTACTTGAGGGTAGTTATCAAAAATATATAGTAAAATGTGAATTAATGTCATTTTAAACATCATTTAGCACTTGAATGTGATAAAATAAACGTAGTTTGTTTTTCGTTAAGAGAATAGTTTACTTTTTAAAATCTTTTCTTTCAAATCTTTAAGAGGTAATACCACCTTCCCGATCGGAAAAATTGGTATACAATAAACATTTTTTTTTGACACAGCTTTACGTATATAAAATAATTTTTATTTTATACATATACATAGTAGTTTCATGAATAATTAAAAATAATAACAAATTAAAAAAAATTACAGATATGAGGCACTAAATAGGACTCTCTTTTGAAAATCTGGTGTACAAGATATCTCAAGATCTACTCCACCAATTTTGTTAAAATTTACAAAATATATTCTTTATAATATTATCTAAATCTAGGGATTTTTTTATTAGGTGCCATTTTCATAAGTTATTATGTTTTTAAACTCAAAATTTCGATAAAAAAGGATTTTATTTCCTTATATTTAGAAAACCTCATCCTCATCATCCTTATATTTAGAAAACCTTAAGCGATAGAAAAAACAAAACAAATACCATATTCGAATTCGACATCCAAAAGTTATCTAATATAGATACCTTTCAAACAAACAATTTTCAAAAAGGTCAATTTTGCATACCCGTGTAATCATTATCATCATTAGCAACCTATTATTATAGATATCCGGTGCAAGACATGGTCTTATCAACTGATGTAACAAATTAGGCTATATCTTATTGGTGCTAGCCCAAGTTGTATTGATATGGGGAATAATAATAATCAAATAAATAATTTGATTGATAAAAAATGAATTATCATTTTTGAAATAAGCAGATCAGTGACGGCTCGTCTTAATGGGCTGCAGCCCTCCCTGTATAAAGTTTTTTTTTTAAATTCTTATATTCGCTTGTATAGGTGTATAAATGCAATACATATTTTGATTCTTGTGTGTGTTGATGATGACGTTTTCATATTTTTTACATGAAAACATGTGTACTATGTATTTTCAATTTCATTGTTGCAGCCCCTCCACTACAAATTTTCACGAGCCGCCACTGAAGCAGATGTACAGATATCAACAGGTGTGATATTTTGTATTTGTGTAGTCATTATATCTATATACTTAGATAAAATTAGTAAAGAAATTTCGGTGTAGAAATACAATTAATATTACATGTTAATGTTGTGTCCTGGAATTAAGTGGAATATAATTCATACGTACGATTTTCAGTTATTTTGTCCATTTTTTTATATTGTACTTATATGATGAGATTATTGAGAACGTAAAGTGACCGGCTTCATGCAATGTATGTGTTTATTAATAACACCTCCTACGCCAAGTCTCAAGCGTTATCGAATTTGGAGCATAGTCCAATTAAATATTTTGCCACTAGGGTTATCGTCTGCTCTTTTATACATTTGAATTTATTTGATACTTTTATAAAATACAATATGCATTTGCTGAATAAATGTTATGAAAATATGGTAACCAGACAGATGAACATATGACAGATGAACATATGACAGATGAACATATGACAGATGAACATATGACAGATAAACATATGACAGATGAACACACGACAGTTGAACATATGACAGTTGAATACATATACTAGTGACAAGTGAATATGTAAACTGGGTGGCCAGAAGCTAACTCACACGAAGCAAGCTCACATTAAATTAAAGTGAAAAACGTTTAACACGAAACTGAAATCACCAAAACGCGTTTTTGTGTTAAAAGAATTTCACGTTAGACGTAATAGTATACGTCCATAATATTTTGTCAGATCACAAAACGCATTTTGGTGATTTCAGTTTCGTGTTAAACGTTTTTAACTTTAATAAATTTTCGAAAGCATGTGAGTTTCTATCGTGTGCATTAGCTTCTGGGAACCTGTAAACTGTCATGTGTTCGATTATTACATTTTCTTTTGTTATGGAACCATTCTGAAGTGCATGGGTGGAACATTGCAGGAAAATGTGATTGGAATTTTATTTGTAGTTTGAAAGGTCAAACGTGATTTTTTAGAAAAGATGTTGATTGTCATTTTAAGGGTGTATGAATTAAAGTATTCAACTGATCGAGAATTATTTATTTAGTCAATTTTTAAAATCGATACAAAAAATACAAAAAAACAGATGATTAAAAAAATATTGAGAAAATGTTTAAATACAAACAATCACTTATATGATATTATTCATTATAAACAACATTTGGGATTCGGATCATTAGACTTGTATAGGATAACATAATATACTGATTTAAAAAGGAATGCTTGAATGAAATTTTTAAATGTAAAATCTTATACATAAACAAGAACTGTAGTATACTTCTCTATAAATTTAAAAAAAAAGTTTATCGATGAAAATAATTTTTATTCATGTAATTTCGAAACAGATACATGATCATATTTTATATTTTAGGTATAAAAATATGTTAAATATAATATAAGTTATAGACGTGAAAAAGCTAAAATGACAGTGAGTGGGTCATATAGAGTCCGAATTTACTGAAACTTTCGCATACAAGTGATTCGGTATTTTTTTCATTAATTACCGGTTAATCAATAAATCAAATTTTGTGAAAGAAAACCACGGGGAAAAACAACAATGTTATTATTACACGAGCGGTAGGCCCGATGTTATAACATCGCACGCGTGATTTGAGGAAAAATTTTGAAAATACAATATAATGACAGTGTATTTACCCGTTGAATATAGTTGAAAATGTGAAATGTTTATTTAATTTATTATATAAAATATTATAGAATATTTTGTAGATATTACAATATTTATTTTAATTTAATATTAATTTATCTAATAAAGCATAGATTTCCACATCACCAAGGAGGTACTATGCTAGATGCTTTACATTTTTTTTAATGTGGGAAAATTGCCGAATTAAATTTCGAAGTTCAAAATCATCTTCCTTGTTCACCAGATCTCGCGCCATCAGATTTTTATTTGTTTATGTTCTTGGAGCATTCACTAAGGAAAAAAAAAAAGTCAACAGGGTGAAAAATTTAGAAAACCATTTAAATTCATATTTTGCATCAAAGCCTTCCATATTTTACAAAAAAGGGATCGAAAAGCTGCCTAATAGATGGCAGACAGTCCTAAATAATGATGGAGATTATATTGTATAATTACTATATACCCGTAAATATACATATATGAATAAATTTTTATTATGTTTAAAAAAATGGAATTTTTTTCCGATACCCCTAATATAAATTTTTATTGTTTAAAAAAAATGGATTTTTTTCCGGTACACCTAATATAATAATCAAAATAAAAATTACTTAAATTCAAATGTAAAAAAAATATTTATAATTCAAATTCAAATAAAAAACAAAAATTTCCAATTTCGAATAGTGCATAATTTTTAGCGTGAAAATGTGAACGCTGAAATAGTCCTTAACGCACATTGGCAAAGGATGTAATTCAGTGCATAATTTCTAGCGTGACCCCCCCCCCCCCACACACACACACACACACACACACACACACACACACACACACACACACACAGAATAGCGCTATTATTATATGGAGGATTTCTAACATGCGTATTTTATTTGTGAGAGTAAAATGATCTTATAGGGCTCGTAAAAAACCTTAAAATTAAAACCTATATTAGAGTTTGCTCAAAGAGTGAGCGAAATCCTTAAATTGGAAGATCATTGGGGTATCAATTAACCCATTTAGACCGAAGGTTTTTTTTTGCGAGTTTTTTCCTGAAATTCATAAATGTTACATAAAATGGTGTAAAAAAAAATATTTTCAAGTAACTTTTTTTTTTATTGTTTCTAGTTTTTGAGATATAAGGTGTTCCGAAATCGGATCACTAGGCACTAGGCATTTTTATTACATTAGAAGAATATACTGTTTTTTCATAATTATTTGGTGACTACTACTAGATACTATAAAAATTATTATTATTATTATTATTATTATTATTATCATTATTAGCATTTTTATTACTATTATAAAAAACTACTTATGATGATATATGATTGCAAATTTGACATACAAGGCAACATTACATTTTTCACATTTAAATGTTGTGTTTTTATGGCATTTACGGCAACGTGTTTGTTTATTTTGGTTTATTATATGGACCGTTTATTTTGATAGTGGTGTAAGTCCATTTTCTCTTGTTTCGAGATAATTAGAGGTTTGCATATCTGTTAATTAAAAAATATAGGCAAATTATATGAAGTCTGGCAATGTTTTTATTGTTTTATCAATATTTAATTTGATTATATAGATTTGTTTTAGACAAATTAGACTACAATTATACATATTTATGGGCTGTAAATGGACTTACACCACTTTCAAAATTAGACATTTGTAATAATCGTTTAATTTCAATTTTGGAAAATCAAATATCTCCTAAAATATACTTTATTTTAATCCAATTTTGTTTACAAATACGCATGACATGACATAAAACTTAATTTTAGACGCTAATTACATTATCAAAATTACAAGATACTGACAGTATTTACTTATGCTCTGCATGTGGCAGTGTTTCGAAATATGCATGATGCACCGGTGGTATATAAGGTAATAACTGCTTGATGTCTTTATATTTTTCGTAAGTAATAGGCCTGGCATTTTGGTACAAAGGCGCCAGGGCGATTTTTTCAAATTTTAGCGGTCTTCCAGGACGCGTGGGTAATAAATTTATAGTTTTAAATTCGGCGTCCTTCATCGATGTTTTATATAAAATAGTATATGGTGCACTTTTGAGAAACCTCAACCAACATATTTGCAACCAATAGACCTGTTCGCCATTAGTGTTTTTTTTATCTGTTTTTTAATCGCATTTTGAAGATTTTTCGTTGAAACGAAATTATCTCGTTTCATTTCATGTAAAATAAATTTGTCAAGTTTTCTACATTGTGTTATTACATCATAATAATCTTGTGGTGTGTACAGAATATTCTTTTTTCGCAATGCCATTTCTATGATGCCAAAATCTGCATCGTTCGGAAGGTATGAATGCCCCGAGAGTAAAAATTTGTGATCAATTATGTGAATGTTATTTTCCAATGACTGGACAACCTCAATGCCATTTGTAAATTTCGATTTTGTCCTGTACACATATCACCTGCAGAGCCACCTACCGGTGTCAATTGGACTTACACCACTTTCAAAATCAATGATTATACAATTTCATTTACCGACCGATTTTAAGCTGTACAAAACATGGAAATTTTTTAAGAAATTAAACATGGACTAATTATACATAAAAAATTTACATTAAATTAAGCATGAATTACGGGATATCTCATTTTTTTTCAAAAATGGACTTGCACCACTTTCAAAATAAATGGTCCATATTATGATTTAGAGCCAGTGGTGGCCAGATGAAATCACTTGGTGGGCCAAATAAAATAATGCATATCTTTGAAGGGCCACTCATAAATATTTTACAACGTAACAACAATATGATAGTTTTTATATTTAAAATAAAAAAAACGCTGTCTTGCACATTTCAATGAAATGTGCAAGACAGAAGAAGAACAGAAGAACAGAAGAACAAAGGGCTCGAATACCATTTCTTTCCCCGTATTGAAGCTCGATAATTAGCAATATTTTCATCAGCTCTGGCGACACCTCCCATATATTGGTTATATAATTTTATCATGTATGGCTGTTGAACCTGTATTTTATTTTTTTCATTTTGAGAATAACGATTTACTAGAGAAATAGGATTAATTCCAGCTCCTGAAGAGGCAACAGTGACAATACTATTGTCATGCCACTTACAGACAATATTTCCCCGATTATCGCTTTTGAAGTCAAATGCTCCTCTTTCTTTTTTCTTCATAATTTCGTCTGAGTGAATCAGAGACTTGTCAATTCGATCTTTTCTCACTGTCCCTGTCACCCGATGGCCCATTGAAGTGAGTTTATCGAGTAAAGAAATACTTGTAAAAAAATTATCAAATATGAAATAATATTCTCCAGGATGCTCTTTTGTGAGTGCCTCAACAAATTGAAGCACCACCGATGCACCGACGCCATATTCTTCATATTGGGTATTTGGATTTTTACCCTGATATGGTTGGAACCAACAGATGTACCCTAATCGTGTTGCTCCACACCAAAACTTGAAACCAAATCGGATAGGTTTGCCTCTAATAAATTGCTTACACCCGTGACGACCAAAGTAGGGAACCATTGACTCGTCAAAACTGAACTTTGTCTCGTTTGGCGTAAATTTTAAGCATCTCTCATTTAGTTCAGTTATAATGGTCGTAATTTGGAAAATTTGTCCGTCTGGTTTAAATTTTCATTATCAGCGACATGTATATTAGTAAAAATTGACGTAAATCGATCACGCCTCATGGCACCATTGACCATTGTATTATGGGTATCAGCCCTTTGCTCCCAGTACATTCGTCGTCTCGGTAGTAGGACGTAGCCACTCAAAGAAAATTATTCCTAAAAAGCATTTTAGTTCTGAGTGACTCCAGCCAAGATTTATTCCTTTTCTATTTAGAAGCGTACAAGTTCGTGTACGTCACAATCATTTCAACTAATTTGTCGTCCAAAAAAAGTTCAAAAATTTCTGTGGGATTTTTT